>CM040406.1:44048510-44596216 GCA_022702515.1 Ilyophis sp. 1 JC-2022
GTGTGTGTGTGTGTGTGTGTGTGTATGAGAGAGAGAGGGTAAAAGAGAGAGCATATCTGTCTCCATATGCAAATCTTAGGGAGCAGGGGTTGAAACAGGCAGATTGCTAGAGAGAATAATAATGAAATGTTTAATAGCTAAAGTGGGGTAATCTAAAGCATGTTAGAGTCTAACCAGACCTACTGTATCTACTCAGTGGTTCCTGACCAAGTGATTGATGGTAATACCCACCACAAAGGAAGCATTTAATTACATACACTTTTCAACATGATGGCTAGCAATGGTCATTTCGTCCGTGCAACAAAACCAAATGAACAGAAATGAATGAGAAACCTAAACGACCTACACCATTAACTAACACACACATACCACAAGAAATGGGAACCACTGCAGCTAAGAATCTGTTCTATAACTAGCATATAACTAGTAATTCATATTTTGCCACTAGTATGACACCTTCAGTAAGAGTGGTGTGCCATTTGGTTGAATGGACTTTTGCAGTCAGCGTTGTTTCATTATTTTAAAAGCCCCTCAAGTCAATAATCTAATGATGTCAATGCAGACGTGCTAAGATTATTGGAGTTCTGATATATACCATTTGATTGGAAAGGGGGGGGAAGCTAATTAAGCCAATTAATCCAGGCAAAGAGAGTGGACATTTTTCAACCATAGCTGTCATGCATACAATTACAAAAGTTCACAGAAATAACCTGCAACTGTTTGAGGCAAGAATTTTTCTGCAAACGTTTTTCATTTTCACTTAAATTCGAAGTTACTGATCCCTTACTCAATTTAACCCACATTACTCCAACTCCAACCTGTCCCCATCTTTCTTGCTACTCAGAGAGACACCAAAAAGTGCATGTCTATTTTTAACTTGCCTTGCCACTGTGCAATGCCATGTCACCATCCATAAGAAGCAAACATAATAAAACCTCACAGCAACAATTCCACAGTATTGCAAAGCATAAGCAACAATTCTACAACATTACAAAGCATAAGCAACAATTCTACAACATTACAAAGCATAAGCAACAATTCCACAGCATTACAAAGCATAAGCAACAATTCCACAGTATTACAAAGCATAAGCAACAATTCTATAACATTACAAAGCATAAGCAACAATTCCACAGTATTACCACGTATAAGCAACAATTACACAACATTACAAAGCATAAGCAACAATTACACAACATTACAAAGCATAAGCAACAATTCCACAGTATTACCAAGTATAAGCAACAATTCCACAGTATTACAAAGCATAAGCAACAATTCTACAACATTACAAAGCATAAGCAACAATTCCACAGTATTACAAAGCATAAGCAACAATTCCACAGCATTTACAAAGCATAAGCAACAATTCTACAACATTACAAAGCATAAGCAACAATTCCACAGTATTACAAAGCATAAGCAACAATTCCACAGTATTACAAAGCATAAGCAACAATTCCACAGCATTTACAAAGCATAAGCAACAATTCCACAGTATTACAAAGCATAAGCAACAATTCCACAGTATTACAAAGCATAAGCAACAATTCCACAGTATTACAAAGCATAAGCAACAATTCCACAGTATTACAAAGCATAAGCAATGAGCAGTGTAGTATAATGGTTAGGGAACAGGGTTAACCTAAAGGTTGTGGGTTCGATTCACAGGTGCACACTGCCGTTACTTAAGCTGAATTGCTTTTGCTTCTGACCCCAGTGCGTCAAGGAATAGGTAGAGTAAAGGCCACTGACATGCTCAAAACCGTTGAAAGATGCACGTTGGAAAATGCTCTCTACAGTAAATATGACGTGCTGGATCCTTATATGGGAATCTTAAATCTGAGAGGGAACAAAATAAAGTAAAATTGAGTTCTTCTCTGAAAAGGAAAGAGAGAAAGCCCACTTAGCGTAATCCTCACAAAAATGCCTGGAAGCCATTTAAATTGGCAGTTACTTAGCTCTCTAAAATGAAAATACTCAGTACATTCACAATTTCGAAATATGATATTCAACAGTGACTTGCAACACAACGCTAAACCATCTATCTATTTTTGCAATTAAACTAAAATTCCTGAACGGACACAATATTACTTCACGCGATTCGATTACCACCGAAGCACAGCCATGAACTACTGTAAAGTAAACCTGTAATTTCTTGAGTTATTGCTTGAAATGGCTATTTAAAAGGCCTGGGCATTTAATGTCTGTGGTCGTTCAGCTGAGCATATTACAACAAACGTTACTGTGGATGAAACGTAAAGCAACTGTGCAGCCTTGACCCGCACCCTCAATCTGTCAGTGCTGCTCGTTTGGCCGATCACTCTATCCAGCCCGGCTTAATGATCATCTCAAACAGCGGCTCCTACTCTGGGCCTCGTCCAGCAGCGGCTCGGTAAACTGTTCGAGGGGAACATCGATTTTTTTCTATTGTGGTTTGTTACTTTTCTTGTATTCGATCAAGAGGTGAGCAGGAAGCCAGTTCTCCCAGAGCCTCGACCTCAATGTCATTCCCTGGGAAAATCCCTCCTTCCCTCTCTTTCTCTCTCCCCTGTGGCTCTATTCATACTACCCACAAACCCCCACCTCTGTCCTAACGGGGACAATCCCGCTGAAGCAGCATTGCAGACCCTTAATAATTTGTTTATGTGACAGATTAGGAGAATAACTCAATTACTGGCAGATACAGTGTGTCGTGTCTGTTACCAATCTAATAACAGCGGCCATCTGATGCATGGATCCAAGCTGAGAAGAGCGTCTCGACTCTGACGCACCTGGAATGAGGGACTTGGAGGGCGTAATAGACTCCAGAACAGAGACAAGAGGGCCAGCTTAATTCAATTCTAGCCTGGGAAGCTGATCTGTTTGTGAGACGCTAATTGACTCATTGATCGCAGCGAAGGGTTTCAGAGATAGGCCTCGCAACATAGCCAATCAATCAAGCAATTAAGATGTTCCCTGTAGCCACCCCCCCGCTCCGTTTAAAACTGACCTGGCCTGCCGCGCCAAAAATAGCCTCTTTTTAAACAGCGAGCCTCAGAACCGCACCCATAGCTGGGCAAGAGGATGTTTTTGCATGCCGCTTAAGTACTGTACATCACACCTCCATGTGCACACTCAGCCAATTTACGAAAGCAAGATGAGGTTGTATTTCTGGGTTTTATTAAACCAAATAAATGCTGCTGTAAGCTTGTAAAAGACGCACTTAAAAACAGCCAGGGGAGACATGATGGGCGGCACTGTGCCACCTGCAGTGTGTTAGCCCCAGCTGAAGCTGTCCAAAAACGGCACTAAAATGATGCTCTGCGACTCCCGCCCTGGATTATTCCCCGCTTATCTTTCCGTGACCGGAATGCAGGCCTTCCAGAATCGCCATATGGCATTATCAATTTCCCTTACAACGGCACCTCTTGTCACCTTAAGACTGGGCTCGCTGGCAGCCTGCCTAGCGGGCATCTGTTGGACGTGCCAGCCTGGGTTACACTTCCTGCGGTTTCCCGCCTCTTTCGTGCTATTTTTAAGAAAACATACATTAAACAGAGATTATGAGGTCAGGTGATGTACCCCTGTCCGCCATCGATCTTGTCGCATGTTACTCGTGTCCTATTAGATCAGCCTCTGGACAGTTTGGGTGACTGACAATAAATCTTAAACTCCTTTTAAGAACATGTCCTCAATCTCCTGGGGAGTTCTGCTGATTTATGAATTTTAGAATTTTTGGAGGAGGTGTGTGTGGGGTGGGCAGGGTTAGCATAGCAAACAGCCAGAAAGAAGTGTGGAGCACTGCCAGGACATGAGATGTTGGTTGCAGGCAGGGGACAGGTAATTGGCTGATATCTGAGGTCAAGTACAGCGGGACATTTTGTCCCTCAGAGCCAGTCTGCTGTTCAGAGAGACATGGCTACTTTACCTCAGTGACCTGGGAAAGTTAATTCCACCCGTACAGAAACTACCATGGTAAACTGCATCTGTATCTCAATACTACTCATACAGTGGAGTTAGAGTAGGAGAGTATGTATGTGAGAGGGGAAGACAGACAGAGAAAGAGAAAGAGAAAGAGAGAGAGCGAGAAAGAGAGAGAGCGAGAGAGAGAAAGAGAGAGAGAGAGGGGGGGTGGGAGTGGGGGGAGAGTATTGAAAACCTTGAACAGTACTCATTATCATAACACACAGGTGAGTTAATTGACAAGGAACAATAAAAATTACTTGAGTAAACCATGAAATATTATTGCTTCTGGAGCACATCTATTTATATTTATTCTGTCCTGCACAAATTTTTTTTATGTAAAAAAGCAAAACAAAGAAAACATAAATAATCATCAAACATAAACATTACAATTTTAAACAACGCAGACTCTCCTTCACGTGCTGAACATCCTCCATAAGTAATTTCTCATCTGAGGTCTCAGAATGAACATTACAGTCAACAGGCCAGTAGCTTCACCAGCCAGTTTTTAATGCACAGTTTTTAATGCAGTTTTTAATGCACCGTTTTTAATGCACCGTTTTTAATGCACAGTTTTTAATGCACAGTTTTTAATGCAGTTTTTAATGCACAGTTTTTAATGCACCGTTTTTAATGCACAGTTTTTAATGCAGTTTTTAATGCACAGTTTTAATGCACAGTTTTTAATGCACAGTTTTAATGCACAGTTTTTAATGCACAGTTTTTAATGCAGTTTTTAATGCACAGTTTTTAATGCACAGTTTTTAATGCACAGTTTTTAATGTCACCAGTCATTCCTGGTAAGCATGTGCTCTCCTCCAAAACATGTGATGTCAAGCTACTGCTTGGACAGACATGAGTCACCTCAAGTGCAGCTTTAGCAAGCAGAATGCAAACACAGATTAACCAGTAGGGGTCACTGGTGAGCGGTGAGACAAGTCATCCAGACCAACTGAATCCCTCCCTCCATGGACAAGGTGACCTAATTAAGCACTGCCCTACCAGCCAAAAGTTGGCACTAGCAAAGTTTGGATTTTATACCAGACCATGGGGCCCATCTATATGCTCAAGCATTGCCTTAACACCATCCATGTTTAACATAAATCATAATTTATTGGCAGCAATGTACAACCAACTTCACTCATCCACAGTGGCTGTAGCTGAAGTCAGATTTTTAAATATCCCCTGCATGACACTCCTCAGCCATCTACCTCCCGATACACCTTGTGTTTGCCAAAAAAATTATTATGGGGTCACTCTTTTTTAAATGCATTATTTATATATTTAAAGAAATTATTAAGGAGGATCATCCATTTCTCCTTCCTTGGGAAGTCTCTGCTGAATTCGAGGGGAGCGTTTGCTAAAGTAGGCCTAGGTGTGACTTTTGTCTTGTTAGAAACCAAGGTCGTATCGAGTGATATGTAAACTGCTGGCTGTACACTCAATCCTACAGTATCTCCTATGAGGATAGGTCATCTGACAGGAGCCTGCTCTGGCCTATGAGCTGGCTGGCCTTTGAAATTCCCTACTGGGCAACCAATACCAATAGAGCAGCAACTTGCTAGTCCTTGAATGTCTTCTATTCAAGTATGGATGAGACCCGTAGCCATACTTAGCTTCTTATAGGTTATGTGGAAAGGTGGCTGATGGCATGTGCATATTAGAATATTTTCCTCTGCTTTCACCCGAGACAAAATAACAGTAACCGTAGACAATTTTTACATTTCACTTTAGCAATATTCAGCTACAGTATCTTTTGCAAACCTCCATTCAGTAAACATACGTGAAACCAATGTATTTGTTCTGCTACATTGTGCACGAGTGGGAAAATATAGATCTTTCAATTGTACCCACAAGCAATACAAAAACAAAACATTGTGCAACGCATCAATAGTCACACTTTATCAACATGCAGTTTAAATAGTCAAAATCTCCATTCAGCAAGAATCAGCAAATAGACTTTAAACCAGTCAGTTTGTCATATCACTGTGTGTGCGGGGGCCACAAGCTAAACAAACATGAGATATTGTGCAACATGACTAAAACAGATTGCATTTTACAAACAGACAGCCCTGACACCTCTCTCTCTCTCAGAACTGGGAGGAGAGGGGAAGGGAAAGAGGCTTGAATCAGAGCATATTCTGTAGCGTTAGCAGCGCGCGGCTCCCGTGCTTATCAGAGGCACCAAGGCTCCCGCTCCCCACATTGTGTTCTGCATCTCTGATCATAAACAAGAGGCGTAAGTGCTTCCCTATCTTTTCAACCGTCAGCCTTTGACCAACGTCCCACAGCAGCAAAACACCTCATTTATCTCAAGACACGGCCTTGCTGGCGCGATCCGAACGCGTCGCTGCCGTCTTACCAAAACAACGGTTCTCAAAAGCTCGGCAGAGCTCTTGCACGACTCCCTCTTTAGAAAAAGAGCCCGCGGTGTCACCGCTGTGTTTCAGAACACGCCCAGCAGATCCGAGGCGATTAAAATGTAGTCGCTTTATCTACAAAGACGAGTTCAGAACACCTGATGTTCAATTACCCACACAGAATTCAAAGGATATTCCCACGCCACCTGGGAGCAGGGGATTATTATTATAATCACCTCACATTGTAATATATGCAGGTGATTGTAATTGCAGGATGACTGGATACAATCTGAAATGTTGCTGCATGGATTACAATTCTGACAAATAAGCCGCAACTCCTCTAAGAGATTCAAGTACATTTATCGCATTGGAGAAGGGAGGAATATCGATCATAGGCGAATAACCCCAGGCTCCAAACGTATTCAAGTCACTGACCAATCATTGACCAATCTATTGATTGATTTTCCACGTGTGAAATGTGACACTGTGACCACTAAATGGCTGCGTGCAGGGTAGTTATGTGACTGGGAGGTTAATTCTTAGAAAAAGCGGCTGGAATCCATTAATGGAGAACATGTACAGACGAAAGCTGTGACCAGAGGGTCGTGAACCGCCCTTCCCATTTTGTTTAATTTATTTATTTATTTTTGCTGGGTTCCATGGTGCTGCGTCAGTATAATCCGGTCACTGCTGAGGTAGGAAAGAGGAAGCTCAAAGTCACTCAGTGACCCCTTCCTCCCGTCCCCCGAGGTCCCCAGGGACTTTGGGAGCTGCCGGTAGACCAGCCAGGTCCCCGTGCTGGCCTATACTGAGGATTAAACTTTAGCGATGAAACACACACATGGGCATTAAACCCCACTGGAGCAGGAAAGGGAAACTCCAGGCCTCGGGGGTCGGTGTGTACGCAGGTTTTTGCTGCCACCAGTTACAAATTATTTAATAGGCCCTACGTGATCCGATATTTTAGCTACATTCAGAAATATGAACAGCAGCTGATGAATGCTCTTAAGCATGTATACATGTATTGTACACGAGGCCTCGATTTGCCCATCCCTGCACTAGAGAGAGCAGACCTGCCACCGAGGACAGGCGTCTGTACCAGTCAACATAGTGCCACAACCTTATGGTGATGTCTGGAACTTCAAAAAGAAGAACCAACTGACATTCACGGGCTACATGTTTACTTGAATTATTATTAGAGCACATTTCTGGATTCAAGAATGATTAGTAACAATGTTTAAAAATTATTCTCTGGAATGAACTGCACAGAAACACGCACACTCACGCACTTCTAAACAGCATATCTAACAAAACTACAGCTAGTAGCGAAACAACTATACAACAACTATACAACAACTATACAACAACTATACAACAACTATAGTAACCTGCAGGTAGGTTTTGTTGCAAAAACAAAAATGCGAGAAAGTAAAATGATTGAATTGACATAATTATGAATATACCAAGATGTATAGATTGATCCTCACTGTCCAAGCAAAGTATTGTATGTGACCATTCTGCCAAGATAATTAACAAAATTTTGTTTATCTTGATTCCTAATGACTGGATATTAATGTGCACAACACACACACACACACACACACACACATATACGTCACTGCATCTAGTCCCAGCATTCCTTCTTTTCTCCCACAAAGCCCCGTCATCACAGTACAAACTGTACTCTGTGTTGGTTCACTTTTCTACAATAGAGAGCCTTTGGGGAGGTCCCTCTCCTCTATGTATTTTACTAAATGAGCCAATCACCTGCACCCATGTTCCCCTCCAATGACTGATTCCAGATGCTGTCGTCCTGTGACCCCTTCACTGACTGACCCTGGATCAGTCTCCCAGTTCCCCCTCATTTACTGCCTCCAGTCAATCCAGTGTTTCTTTCTGAAAGACTGACCCCAGGACAGTATTACTTTAACAGCGTCAGTGTAGAACGGGCAGTGAAGAGTGAAGCTCACCTGCGGATGAAAAACACAGCTGATACTCACTGTCGCATGTTTCAGACACGTTTTCCTTCTTTTTTATAGTCTATGCCACATTTTCTTGAATTGGTTTTCTAAAATAGACCAGCTCTGCATAATGCGGAGCAATTAGCCGAGGCCTTCGCAGCAGTGAGAACTAAGCAAAAGATCCTCCTCATTAAAGTCTTGAACGACACTAATTGTCCCTTTCCATGGCCCTACCACACTCAGTCTTCTCCTGGCCCAGTCTACAGCCCAGACAGAGAGGCCATGATGTTTCCAGCAACAGCATGTTCTCTCCAGTCACACACACATATATACACACACACACACACACACACGACTGACTGCACGCACTTCTCTTTAGAACCGTAAAGCTGGCCTTTGCTTTTATTTAATTTTTTAATGTAAATTTACAAATTTACTGCAGGTTGACAGCCAAGGAACACAAGTAGAAATGCCACAAGAATACTGTCAAAAAATGACCGTTGTTCTGAGAAGCAGTGCCCTTTCAATGACACACACAGGCATGCACACGCACACGCACACGCACGCACGCACGCACGCACGCACGCACGCACGCACGCACACACACACACACACACACACACGCAGACAGAGAGAGAGAAAGCGAAACACACACACATACACATGCATGCATTATCATGCACAAACAAACATACAATTAGCATAAAATACAGTACTTTAAAACACAAAATACAGTATGTTCTATGCTGATATATCAGATAATGTTTAAAAGTGGCACGTAATGACACATTATCCTGTTTTAAAACAGGATATTTTTGGACAACAAATTTAGGGAATGATTTGCAGTTTGTCTCATCAAGTTATTTAGCAGAGAAAGAAAACTATTTAAGTATTTAAAACATACAAGTACAACACTTGAAAATGAGTCTGAAATGAGTTATATTAGATTTTTTTGTATTGATTTTTGTCATTATATGGCCTATAGCAATCATTCAAGGATTTCAATGGTACCCCACCCAGAAACTTTAGTCACAGAAACCAGGGCCGTGTCCGAATGCGACCCCTACCCCCTTTTGAAGGCACATATTTGAGTCCACTTCATCAAAAAGCTTTTGCGTGGGCGACTTTTTCTCACAAATGGGGGCTCTTAAAATATCAGGATGAACCTCTTATTTTCTGGGTTTTGTTGAGGGAATTCAGGGGCACACTCATCTGCAGAACGGTGCACTCATCCGACAATTTCAGTAAGTAACCCGGAAGTAAAAGTGTAAAAGACATAGAGCGTATAAGTATATCTATGGTATGAAATTCATATTACAAAATACTCTTTTTTTATTGTTGTTAATTCTATCTTCATGCATAATCTACACTTTGTAACAATCGTCATATGTTAACTGATTGATATTCTCAATAAAAAAAAATGTTAATAAATATTACAAACTACTTCACTAGTTTGGAAAAAGTTTTGCGGGATTTCTTTCGCACACTGCTTGCAAAGTGAGGGGACAGGGCACATAGGGACAGTGGACAGGGAACAGGGGTTGTATTCGGTCACGGCCCTGGACTCACTCCACCCCACATAAAGGTTAAAGGTTACAAATAAAGCCAAAGAGTCTAAAAACAGAGCCCCATTCGGTCCCCACTGAGACAGACAATGTGCGTGCGCTAAAGAGATGATGAGAGGTCGGCTTCACAACCAGTGCTGGTATTAAAAACAGGCCCAAAAAAGTCCCCTGTTATATTTACCACACTGACGCAGACCAGGCACTCAAAGGCATTCCTCAAACAGCCACCAGTGGAGGGAAACAGCGGGGCGAAGCCCGTTCCTCAGAGGCAGAGGCAAAGCCAGAATGGAAAGCACCTGTCTGAGCGGCACAGTTACTATATCCATCAGCGCTGACTGCAGTAGAAACGGCTGCACACTTCAATGCAGATTTAGCATTTTATCATTTAATTACCAAGTCCCCCTTTCCCTCAGCCTGCATGCTTGTGTGGGACCCTACTCTTTACCCAACTCTTTCTGGGGTTACTCTCAGTACCCCCCACCCTCTCCCCCACACATGCTCACTGCTGGCCAAAGCTATTTGTGTTTTGTGTGTGTGCATGTGTGCATGCGTAAATATGTATGCATGTCTTTGTGTGTGTGCGTCTTTGTGTGAAGTGGGTTTACACAGAGTCAAACCCCCACCCAGAGTGATAAATGATTGGCAGAATTGGGCCCATACCTCACAGATAGGTGAGAGGAGATGTTCCCAGGTTGATCCATTTGGGCGGCAGTGTAGTATAATGGTTAAGGGACTGGGCTTGTAACCAAAAGGTCGCAGGTTTGATTCCCGACAGTGCTGTCGTACCCTTGAGCAAGGTACTTCACCTGCATTGCTTCAGTATATATCCAGCTATATCAATGGATACTATGTAAAAAAATTCTTAACAAGTTGTGTACGTCACTTGGAGCATCTGCTAAATTCCTGTAATGTAATGTAATGTAATTTCTCCAGCCAGCCCACTGGCACGGTTACATATTCCATAAGGTTATGGAAAAATATCTGAGGATGAGAAGCTTGAATAAAGTCACCTAAGAACATTTAGACGAGAGTCATGACTCATGCCCCGCTTCCCTGTGCTGTCGTGTCCCGCTTCCCTGTGCTGTCGTGCCCCGCTTCCCTGTGCTGTCGGGCCCCGCTTCCCTGTGCTGTCGTGTCCCGCTTCCCTGTGCTGTCGGGCCCCGCTTCCCTGTGCTGTCGTGCCCCGCTTCCCTGTGCTGTCGTGCCCCGCTTCCCTGTGCTGTCGTGCCCCGCTTCCCTGTGCTGTCGGGCCCCGCTTCCCTGTGCTGTCGTGCCCGCTTCCCTGTGCTGTCGTGTCCCGCTTCCCTGTGCTGTCGTGCCCCGCTTCCCTGTGCTGTCGGGCCCCGCTTCCCTGTGCTGTCGTGCCCCGCTTCCCTGTGCTGTCGTGCCCCGCTTCCCTGTGCTGTCGTGCCCCGCTTCCCTGTGCTGTCGTGCCCCGCTTCCCTGTGCTGTCGTGTCCCGCTTCCCTGTGCTGTCGGGCCCCGCTTCCCTGTGCTGTCGGGCCCCGCTTCCCTGTGCTGTCGTGTGTAGGGCACAGCCTGTACTTGCACCCAGAGAGTGATGGGACTCATTTCTACAACATTACTGCAGCCGCACATACAACTGTCACATTTAAAATGTACATTCTTTATCCGTGTTGATTTGAATATTCAACCTTAATAAATTTGCAGAATAGTCGCTAGCTTTCTGTGATTATTGGTGATCTTTAACCAATCTAACAACTTAGATGATCTGAAACCTATAAAAGGATGGGAAGTTTTGCTAAGAAATTAAGTCCCATCATATTGAAGAGAATTTTTAAGCTACCGCAATATCTTTAGCAACCGCTCAGCTATGACGTCTCTGCTCATAAAGAAATATAATGTAAACAGTAATATATGAGATGATGTGAACCGTGTATGCCTTTAGGAGAGCTCAGCTTGGTTGCTAAAGACCATCATGCCTGGCGCCTACTCTACAGGCCCCAGAGGTATTGTGAAGTTTAAAGTTCAGGAGCAAATGTCATGGGTGGACAGGGTACAGGAAACCCCACCCTCCTCCTCGTCTGATTGGTAGATGAGATCATGTGACTGGACTGCAGCGCGATGCAGCAGAGGCATCCTCACCGTTGGCCAGCGCCTCTCTGCTCCGCCATCTGCCCTCCATTCATCCTCCTGTAGAGGGACTTGTTCCCCATATTTAAAAATGCAACAGCAATCTGCTTTTCTTGGACGGCCTAAGCGTTTGACATGTTTGATATGGTGGATGTGCTGACACTGTATAAGAGGCCTCTGAGAAGCCCAAAGGCGTGTATACACACACACACACACACACACACACACACACCCTCTGTTGAACACATGCACACACACACACACACACACCCTTTCCCAAACACATGCGCACGCACACACCCTCTCAAACACACAGAGTACACAAACACCCTCACTCAAACACACACAGTATACACACACACACTACACATTACTATGCACCATAATTTGTCGAGGACTAGCCAATGAGAAATCATCAATACAGTGCCATCACCAGCTCCCTGGAGCTCTCTCCCTGCCAGGCACACTGTCTCAGCTCACACCCCCACCCCCCGCCCCACACCACACTCCCCGCCATGCATGACTGGATCCCAAGTCAGGCGGGGGACAGGGAGGGCAGAGTCTGTGGCATTCCAAGAATCCTGGCATATTTCATCGTCCTAACGAGGCGCGAGACTCAACTCCCAGCCGGCCCAGCTGAACGCAGCAGCACCCGGCCGGCGCAGTGCCAGTCAGCCACCAGCAGGGGGCCCCACTGAGACACGTCGCACAACACCGGCAAAGAAATGCGCAGGCTAGCGCGATGCTAGGACATGAATTAAATATGTGGTCAAGCTATCATGATGTCTTAACTGAACTAAAATGTTGACATCAGGAGTACGAGAAACAATAAAAAAAATATTAAAAAAAGTTGTCTTGGAGTGAGATTTAAAAGTAACACTGCAGCAAATGACAGCTCAGCAGATTCCATTCTCTCTCTCTGGGAACTTTCAGGTGCTGGCACCGACGCGAGCAGCTGACGATGGCGCAGTCCTTCCAAAAGTTCAGCCCTTTCTCTTACACTACAAAGTTACGCTACAATGCCCCTCAGTGGCTTCCTAGGTAAGTACACTGGAGCGCTATCTCACCAAAATCTCGAACGGAAGACAATGATGTACCGCAGCCAATCACCTCTGGCACAGAATCTGATTCATGACTAATATAAAAGTAGTGAAGTAGATATGATTCTTCAATGGTTTAAAAAAAAACTATGTTCTTCCTGTGACAGAGAGTCTAATGGGCTATTCTAGGCTGTGATATGATTCACCGAACGATCAGGGAAACGTATTGCAGAGCCATTGAAAAACCCGCAGGGACGGGAAGGATTAGTCAATATGATTAATACGGTTTAATTGTTGCCTCCGGAGTTGCAATGTCACAGTCTGGGCTACTTGCTGATACACCTTGTTCAGCAACACCTCGCCTCGAGAAATAAATCTCTTGCATCAATTCCACAAACTCCTGATACTGCCAATGGTGATTACTTGTCTGGTGGAAAGCTAAACTGAGTCAATCGCAATCAACTTAAAAATGTCGATAAGAGAATTCACCAGTCAAGCATTTTCAACATATATATTTACCCTATGCACTGGCACTGACAAGCATTTGCTCAAAACAGTGAATGTGAACGTAAATCCTGGCAAGAAAATAACAATGTCCATGTACAATTTACCTTCCACTCTGTACAGTGTGTGCTATCCATCCCACACCACATACGCACACTCCTATTCCCACAACTCATAACGTAAGTTATACATACAAACACTCCCTCCATTCTAAGACGCACAGTCATGCGCACGCACACACACACACACACACACACACACAATCCCCGTCTAGCCTCTTCTCTCTAGGCCACAGGGATATAGGTATTGTCTCAAACTTGGGACACTGAGGAGGGAAAATTTAATCAGAGCTTTCGCCTCTGGCCACAGATCAATGTAAACAGGGCCTGACAGGGCCATACTCCAACGGCTTGATCTATGTAATGACGACATTTCACAACTCATCCATCAAACGTGGCGGCAGAATATTGAGAGCTCTACTGAACCATCCTCGCCCTCACCACCGCAGCTGCCGTCTCCTTGGTGACAAGGGGTACCCGTCTCCATCTCTCTATAACTGCAACTGTAGCAGATAAAATCTAGAAACAGTGCACATCAGTCTACCTCCCACACACTCATCAGTCTGACGACATAGCGTTGTTTATCAATGGTGAACTAGTCAAGTTCAGGGACAAACACTGACGCTGAGTGATCAGTGTCCCAACACGCCAGGGACAATGCGGCAATCGGATTCCCATGCAGGTCGTCCTAATCGAGAGACGTGTTGGTTGAGATGCGATAAACCTGGGCCATGCGTTTGAAGGCCTGAGACTGCAGAGTGCCACATCTGGTCTCACGCGAATTTGTGCGTCTCAGGTTACTACGCGCCACGAATCTAAACCCCGTTAATTGCGGCACCGGAACGCACACCGGAAAGGGTGAGGCTCAGATCATACAAGTTTGCGGGTTATTATTTTTTTTTTTTTACAGAGGCCGTCACAAAAGGCCCGAGGACCACACAGCACACAGTTTGGTCACTGCCACGTTCATTCAATAGCACTGTACTGGCCCCTTTAACCACAATGATAATAATTTGTCCTTCTTTTTCAACATGGAGCTTAGCTGACATTAGAGCCCTTACTGTCAGATTATTTCCCGGGTTATTTAAACGACGGCACACAATATCCAATGCAGCTATTTATAGAAAATCTATTTCTGTACGGCGCTCCTTATCCCCCACCCTCTTTCCCCCGGCAGGGCTCCGCGCGGATCGCATACAGCGCTACAGTGTCTCCATCTTACAGCAGAGTGCAGCGCGAGAGGCGCGGTGGATAATAAATGATTACTCCAGCGTGGCTGACATTGCGCTCTACGGGAACTCAAAGGCAGAGGAAGATCCAGAGCCAGATTTAGACTAACAGCTGTTCCACACCTCGCCTCACATCACATCTGCCAAGTCATTGTGGCAGGACATCGAGGTGACTTCTTATAGGCATCTTTTCATCCAAGATAAATTTTCAACCATGCAGAGCTAATTGCCTAGATCACATGACATAGAAATATGCATGAAATATAAAATGTACAGTATACTATCTCACGTGTGTGCATGTAATACAGTAGACATGTTTACTGACAGTAGACTAATGGACATTAGTATTAATAAGGAGCTTATCAATGATGTGCATAGAGAAGACCATTAATGGGGAATTATATTATAAATCAGACTTATTTGGATGGAAGAATATTAGTATCCAAAGTGCTTCTTGCGTCGGCAAAACGAGCTTCAAAGACATCATGGGTAGCCTACGTAAAGAGGCAAAAAATAATTATTTAATTCTGAAAAATTAATTGCAGAATAGAAATGTGCGCTGCAGCTTTATCTACGCAGTCACCTCCCCAGCAGAGTATGTGCCAACTTGCGGATGAGCCAAAATGGGTCTGATTTCACACAGAATAACGGTATTCAGCCTGTAGAAATAACACTATCAACACCCTCCGTTAGTTGAAATACACACCGACTTGCTGTTCACCACATCATACTGTTTGATACTGCTTATCTGTACAGTGTATAAACACTCTTATAGAAACTGTATGATGCTTTCTTCAGTAAATGAAAATACACTTACATACAGCAAGTGTGTGTGTGTGTGTGTGTGTGTGTGTGTGTGTGTTCATGGGCAGATTAAATAACTCCTTAAGAAGTCATATTAAAAAGTTAAATAAAAAATTACTATGACAAAGAATAAGGTTTCACACCAAAATAAATAAATAAAAAATGACAACGCATAATGTTCCTACAGAACTAAATTAAATAACCCTGCACTCACCCTGAAGCTCAGGCGATTTAGCCAAAAATAGTAAATGAGTATTCTTGGTCAAGGATGAGCACAGGAAATTGAATGTAGAACTTAGGTGTACAAGCAGTAATGAAAAAGTACAGAGACAATTGTAATTTATTTGCCCCATCACCTGCAGGTGACACCTGCAATCATTTATTTTAAATGACGGCAGCAAATATATATATATATATTTTTTTTAAGCACCGTCATGGTACTGCCATTATTCGTTAAAATAATGCTGAATCCAATCAAAAAAAGCTTAGTTTGGGTAATGAGACATGACAGGGAAGCCACACACAAAACAGTCCTGCAGTCTGAGCCCTTAGCATGCATGGATTGAACCGGTCAGCCCTGTTCATCGATCACCACATTGGTTTTGGCTGTCCGTGGATCATTGGCGATAGCATAACGTCTTCAGACAAATGAGCACAAAAGGTTACCTGAGGAAACGGCGCCCTCTAGTGTCCAACTGCAAAAGTGACACCAGGACTCGACATCGCCCAAGCGGGCACCATTATTACAATAAATTATGCGTCCATTGAAAAGAGGGTTGCAAACACCTCCCTGATCCGGACTGTGCAAAGCCCATCTTCAGGAATCAACACACTGATTGGAAAGTTTTTTTAAAGCAAAGCTGGCATAATGTATTGCCTTCTGGAGGGAGAGTTATGGGCTGATGGTTTCAGGCCAAGGAGGTTTATGGGGCACTTTATCCTTGTGCTGTAAAGATAGATCACACATTTCAACATCATTGCTGTACACACTCCCCTCCCTGACCTGTCAAACTCCCTGCATCATTAATTATGGCATTAAAGAGCTATTAGGGTGGGCAATACCGGGAGATATATACACGGTAATAAGATATAATCTTGCTTGCTCTGACACCTCAACGGCTGCATTCAAATTACCATCTACAGGGCTTATTTCCTGCTCCCA
This sequence comes from Ilyophis sp. 1 JC-2022, assembly GCA_022702515.1. Taxonomy (NCBI): domain Eukaryota; kingdom Metazoa; phylum Chordata; class Actinopteri; order Anguilliformes; family Synaphobranchidae; genus Ilyophis; species Ilyophis sp. 1 JC-2022. The sequence continues at coordinate 44,065,233 of CM040406.1, forward strand.
CTGCGGTTCTTCCCGTCCCGCTGTTAGCGAAACAAACGCCTCCCCCTCTCCACGCACCCCATTTCCACATCTCATCAGCAGAGCGAAGGGACCCCTAATGATTATGGCTCCTGTGGACAACATCTGTGCACTTCCCATCCTCTGGTTTCAGAACAAAATCTAATTTAATTCACCTACACTTTTTTTTGTCCGAGCTTTACCTCAGGTACGGGTCACACTGCCTTCTATACATTATAGTTACTTTTAAACTCATTATTACTTTTTCGAAAAAAATGTAATTCAGCTTTTTGTTCCTGAATTACACCAAGGAAATCTCTGGTTTGTTTCAACCTACTGAGCGCGCCCTCTGGATGCATGCCCTTTGCACAGATATCCCAGAATGCACTCTGGGTTTTATGATTTTCGTTGTTGTCTCTCTTTAACAGCACTGCTCGTTATGCATGCACTTACTGTACAGCGTACTGCCTGTAACCGGTGTCTGTGCCCAGAACTTCCATTACTCAATTTTCGACTCGCACCTCCTGTATGCTAATTATACGACCTGATTCTGCCCAATAATGATGCAAAGTAGCCTACCTCGCTACAGGGTGCAAGAGCAATGTCCTGAAAATGCAGGTCAGCCGAACCGTTCAGCTTTCAGGAGAGTGCATGCACTATGTAAAGAATGCAGTGGAGGATCAAACCTGAGCTAACAGTATCAGCACACAGAGCTCGGGCTGAAGGGCTCTGGGTAAAAACAAACATAATTACTGACCTACTGCACAGCTGGGAGTGAGGGACACCCTGAAAACGCCTTGAACTAAATACGCACATAACTAACGGCATGCGCTTTAGCGTCCCTGTTTAGTCATCACAGGTCTCCCGTCTATGCCAAACCGACTGCAAAAAATAGGTCTAGACACGGGAATATTAGACATTTTAGTGATCGTGATATCGCCAGAACTGCTCAGGGCTTATTTTCACAAAGGTAGGATTTTAATCTGTGAGGCAGACAGACTGGCTTTTAGAATTACAGCGTTGTTTCAAATATCCGTGGCGTGTCCACAGAGGACTAATCCTGTGCATAAGTTAATCGTTATTATTCTGGGTCATTTACAGCTTCATTTGAAAACGGGGGACATTATCATAAACCACACAACAGAAGTTAAAGAGTTACAGGCACACTGTATAATGCCACTACAATTTGTATTCTGTCAAATGAAGGCAAAAAAAAAACGTACCTTACTGCACTGCACCAGGTAATACAGCACTAATACAGCATTAATACTGGTGGGGTAATACGAAGCACAGATCATTAGCAGGGCTGTGCATAAAAACCAACTCTAACCCCACCTTGAGAAAAATGTATGAATCTAAAACATAAAATACACTGCTGACATTAAGGGGTTTTACTGCATAGCTGGCAGTACTATGCATACAATTTCCACTAAGATGTGCACCTGCTTTCAAAATCTCCCCTATTTAAAGTGGAATCTGTGTTCTTTCAGTAGTTAAAAATAAATAAATAAATACAAATAAAAAACCTGCAGGTTTATGCCAAATTCTGCCAACTAATATTTTGATGAAACGGCAAAACCCTTGATTGCCCAAAGAAGTAAAAATAATAATAATAATGTCTACATTTCCTAGAACTATAGAAGAGAAACTAAAAAAACAAAGATGGTGTGCAAGGGGGGGGATACATTCTGCTTTGGTTCATGATGTTGGTTCTACGGTTTGTTCTGAAGTAGAAGAAGCTTTGGATTTTATCTTTATGTTAGCTTTATGCTAAATAAACTACAAACAATACATTACATTACATTACACAATACCCCCCAACATTTAATTTGCGTTGCTTTTATTGTCTTTCGTCGCCGAATAAAAAAATACCAGAACAAGAGTGTTCCACATCATACAACGTTTAATGATGACCTATAAGAAGAGTCCTACTGATCTAGCAGCAGCACAGACACGTTGTACAGCACAATCATAGATATAGAACTATAGATGTGACATGTCTGTTAGTGGCACAATTTTTGAGACCATACCCAGGTAAGATGGTGGCCAGTAACCATGGTTTTATATCTATGAGCCAATCATCAGCTATCTGGCTTCTGAGACCCGATTATGACATCACAGTGGGTTAGAAAGTACATGACATTTGCCATAGGTTCCCATTATAACTGTACCCAGGTAAGATGGCTGCCAAATTGTTCCATTTCAGAATTCCAAATTACCATTACATTACATGATATGTAATATAGAATAGAATAACTTGTATTTCCAACTTCAGTTGTAGCCCCAGCAACAACAAAAAAGACATAGACAGTGGGGCAGACCCATAACACACAAACAAACACATCCAACAGAATCATTACATCAATCAAGTGAATTAAAGTGCAATACAGCCATGATAGCTAAAAATAGCCCGAGATGTCCACTATCACCAAGCAGTCCAACACACAAACTCCGCCTCCACGAGTCTTTTCCGTACACACAGCGCCGCGGTCACTGTACACCGCCAAAACGGAGCACCGAACTGCGTCAATCTTCCCAGTCGTCTCCTCACTTGTCCCCCACATTATGTTCTCCTTCCCTGGTTGCCTTTTGAAGATTGCCTGCACTCCCGCATCAGCCCCGACATTTTCAACTCCGGTGAAGACCGATGGCAACAGATGCAGTGCAGATCCAACGAACATTCCCGAGCATATGTTGCGAATGCGTCTCCATGGTGACGACCACAAACAAAATTATATGGACTAGACAATTTGTCAATATTAACATAACAAGCAGCAGGAGTGCCCTGAAAAATCTCCAGCCCGCTTCCCCGTCCCACTACAGACATACAGTGCATGAAAAAAACAAAGACAAAAGCCCGACAAAACAAAACATTCAAATTAACAAACACGAACACGAGACAGCTGTGGACTACATGTCGCCATTACAGCGTCAAGTGACGTCAATATCTATGATTCTATATCTATGAGCACAATCCCATGTCACACCACGTACTGTCACCACCAAATAGTGTCTCCTTTGGTTGAGGATCAAGATTATATGGAAGGAAGAAAGTCGGGATGCACGGCATGGACATTCTGGGCCGATAACCAATATTTATGCGTCCATGTTGGCCAATACCCACGCCCTGTGTTGCATTATAACACAAATGCAAAGGGAAACCAAGCCTCCACATTCACAGAAGAACGAGATGAGCACAGATACCAACTTACGAAGGAAAATGGAACAAATTTATTTGTACAACAAAAAGTTTTTTTAAACTTGATTTATAATTAAGTGGAGAGCATGAGTCTAGAGGGGTACGGAGTTTCCGTACAGCTTTGCGTGTGAGTTTGGCTGGTAAAAATCACCAGTTAAATATAAATAATAAAAGGTTTGGATGACCATGATTAGGCTACCTTTCATTTAAAGCTATTTTAGCCGATACTGATACAACCCTGATATCATGCACCCAGGGAAGGAAGGTTTTCTTAGCTGGGTGCAGTAGAGATGTAGAAACCGCTTTCACAATCAGGTCAGTGTTCAAACTGCACTTAAGACAGACGTGGGAACACTTTTTGAAGGGGAGAGTTTTGGGCAAAACACACTGGTGTGTACATCTCCAAAAGTTAAAAACAAGAAGAAAAAAACACCAGCAGAATTACAGGGTTAACACAATATACATCTGCAGTTCTCCAAGTCTAAATGGACCTATCTGACAAATTTAGATGGAATATAAATGACAAGGTAAATAGATAGATGAACTAGACATTTTACAAATACATTCTTCCATATGAAAAAACCTGATTTAGGTCTATTGTTGATTTCTTGCTGAATTTCTAGCAAAGGGTAAATCTTAAGGGGTAAATCTTAATTATAATTTGACCACACAGATTTAATGGGAACACACGTTTTGTTGCACTTGTGTATAATTTCCTTTGATAAGGTCATTATTTATAGAGGCAAACCCCTGCTGAAAGTAATTGCCATGTCAAGAACACTGACAACTCAACTGAGTAATCAGAAAGGTTAAGATGTATGCGACAGTAAAGGCAGTGACACTTAAACTGCTTCTTACAGTATAAAAACCTGGAATTTGATGTATTTGTCATAAGATAAAAGTTTGGTTGTGTTTAAAATCCACTTATTTGTCAGTTAAGTTTAGGAAACTGTTATAAGGGGCTTTAGAGCATACCCACAGCCCTTTGAATTTAATGATGAACATTACATAAAATCTGACCTCTGAATAATATTGATTTAAACAAGCACGCTTATGAACCTATAAACCTCCTGTTTCAATTATTTAGTCATGGAATTAAATCTACTGGCTTGCCACTTCCTATGTTGTAGGGCCCTCTAGTGTTGCAGTGGGGAATTACAGTTTTCTGTTCCTCTAGCCTAGCATAACGTCGGGATGAACATCGATAAATGATGTACCGTTTACATGCTGCACTGCGGTAACGATTTAACAAAATAATGAAGTCCAGAGTTATACGTTCCTTTTGAACACTAAACACTGGTGGTCCCACGACATTTATTGCATTTATTACAAAACATTAATAGGTTTAGCATTTACCTCAAGTTAAAACTGTAGTCAATGTAATAAGTTAAATACATGGAACTCTTTGTTAAAATATGAAGCGGACGAGGCAGTTTACAATAACGTCGGTGTACTCTTCTATTAAATATTTAGAATTAATGTTCAGAAATATCACTCATCAACAGGTGCCTTCTTAATTCGGAGCCTGACAATCCTTTTGAGTCCCAAATCTTGCAGATGATGGTGAAAAATGAATTTGGAGTCATTTTTGGTTGTAAATCCTAGATTAATCAGATTTAGAACATGACAATCTGAGGGGTGCCATGTTTTGTATCAGTTGTACTGCTTGTAATACTTTGAACAGAGCCTTTCTTGGAGCTATACTGATGCATTTTATAGGCGAGGACAAGAAAATAAACTAATAATAATAATGTGCTTCGGTACAAGCATCAGATCTGCACCAGATCATCAGTGAACCATGACGCTAATATTTATTTTAAGGCAAATAAAGCAATAAACCCCAATGTTGCTCTGGGACTGTGGTGAGCCCCACAGTCATCTCCTAGTCTGAAGTGAGCTCTGAACTCAGGAAATTCCTAAATGTTTAGGAAGTGAGCACAGCTTAAGTAATTTATGTTCTCCAAAAAATACTTTCAGGTAAAAAGTCTACTTTATTAAGCTCCCTTTGGCACACATGCATTTTTATTTCCACACACCGAATCCTTTGTTTCTGCATTTGCAGTAACATAAATATAATCTTTAAATTTAAAAATTATAATAGACAGTAATAATGTACATCTTAAGTCCCCAATTCATTAGGTACAGGACTCGCCTTCACATTTTGGTTTTAGATGAAATTTCACTTTGACTGCAGCGTTACCCTGGGTCACCTTGCATGCTATTAAATATTGCGTACATATACAAACACATAAAAACAAAAAAGTTTGTAACGTGGGTCATAGTGGTGAAAAAAGTTTGTAAAAGGCACTGACTTAGAACCATTGCACTTAGAATGTGTCTGGTCTACCTGTGTCAAAAGATACAGAAAATAAATGTGAGTCAGGACTAAAAATGTATCTGAAAAATAAAGGCAGAGCTGGACATTCACACAGTCATCTGCAATGAGAAAGTACATCAGTCCTTACAGTTCACTCAAATATATCCATGATGAAGTGCAAAAATCGTATTAATACATTGTTAGTGTATCGTCATGGTTGCCTTGGTGGCAAACAGGTGGTTACCTCAACTCCCACAAAAAAAAAACTATGGTTACTTTGTTACAGTCAGAGACCCCATATTAAAAGTCAACTTTACATTTATTTGTAAATTTGTACAACAGAAAGTCCCATCATCCTATCAGGCCGTGCAAAGAATCTAGAATACAAGGAGACTTTCACCCAATCAGAGACACACAGGAAGCAAAGAGTGGCCTACAAGGAGACTTTCACCCAATCAGAGACACACAGGAAGCAAAGAGTGGCCAATAGCAGAGGTGTGCACCCTGGTTCCCGCAGTATCAGATGCGTTTCTGGTTTATCCTTAATCTGAACCCCTAACTGACTGGATTAATTATAATGCTTAATGAATTCAGGTGACTGTGTGCTGAAAGAACTCACGAATGGTCTGAACATTCAGGCTCGATCTGAACATCTCAGACTGCTATCATAAAAATGATCGAACAAAAGCAGAAACATCTCTGACACTCGAGGACCAGGGATGCCAGCCCTTGGTCTAAATAAGTAAAGGAAAAACACGAACGGATTTGATATTTGTCATCCTCACAAGAGGCGAGTGCTTCCCAAAGTCTGACTTAGAGGCATATTATAACGTGAGTTCTGAACCACTCATTTGTGCTACCTAGGTGAAAGAAATTATTTTTACATAAAAATATAGTGATAAAAAGGCAAATACAGTCGAAGATCTCGAATATACAAAGTACTGTATTTGACTATTTTAACTAACACTATTTACCCAACAATTAATAAGCGAAATGTAAAGTTGTGGAGCTCTGTTGCTGCCACGTTTCATCATTGTGGATAGCTTTACAGAAACTGGAGTACTTTACATTTTAGTTTTAGTCAACTCCAAACACAGATAAACATATCAAACCCCATGGAATCGCAGACAGTGTGGTGGTGCACGTAAGCATAGCTGCCTAATTAATCCTCAAGCTTAGCTACTGGTAGCTTTGTTAAAAGCCAGCCATCGACTGACTACCTACCTACAAAGTATTAGCTAAGCATACACAACATCAACAAAGTTAGCATTATCTTAATTATAATTTCATTCGACTCAACACTTGCCACATTTTTGAAAGTTGAATTAAAAATGACTGATAACAATACGTTAGAACAATGTAAAGTACAGATCGTTGACATCGGTGACATCCTGAAACCTATACTGTCACTGCAAAAAAAAAACTCATCAAGAATTAGTTAGCTTAGTCCAGATGCTCTGATCGGTGGATATTCCGAATGTGACGTCAACAACAACAGACTCGCTTCCTGACCACGACACTTAGCGACCACCAGGCATCTCCATAATACCAGTGTCTATTACTGAGGGAAAATGGGGAGCTCCTTAATTCCCAGTGGAAAACCAGGCAAACCTCAGCCTTCATCTCCCTGCATCCGACATTCAATACAATGGAATGACGGGAAGAGGCAAAGTAGCTCATCTTGCCTCCATAACGGGTCTCTGCTTTGAGGTCTAAGCTCAGGGAAAAGCACCCTGGCCTCCTATAGTATCACCAGTAAGTATCACTACAGTAAGCACCCAAATCAGTGTACCCTTTTATTTAAAAAAATAAAATAAAACAACACCTAAGAGCAAACTACTCAAAAAAAATAAAAATACTGACAGATGTTCAATCATGTATGGATCTCAGCTAAATTAATATCAGGCTTTTGTCGGAAAGACTAAGGACACTTCAGACCCGAATACAGTCCTTGTGTGTGAGTATACTTCAAACTGTTAAATCATGAGATAAATAGAGCTGTATATGGGCCAGGTTAGGAATAGCAATGTCAAGTTTTTAATAGCTAATGCTATCCTTCAGCAAACTCTTAAGAGCAACATCCCAGAAATGGCAAGATATACTCTTCGCTTCTAGTAAAAACGCTAAATACCCAGATCACAGACGGCCCTTAATCTGTGGATCCGGCATGGCTTATTCTGAACTTCAGCGGCTCCAGGGCTGCATGCGTTTCCCAACATCCGAAGAAAAAGAGCTGGAACGGTATACATTACAGCAGGTAATAAGGCCTGATCAAAACTACACCAATTAGCATTTTTACCACATCTCGCCTGGCCCCGCCCCCGCCATGCCTGAGGCCACAGTCTGTAACTGGGAGCATCTTAATTGGGCCACATTCTCTTTTTGTAGAGATGAGAAAAAAACCACGCAGTTGGTATATCTAGCATGACAAAAGAAAGGGCAATAATAATGACTAAAATAAAGTGAACAAATGTCATTTGTCTTAACAGAGAATCAAATCAAAGTTGTACACAGACATAATGCAAAGAACACAACTTTATAAGGGACACTACTTGCCATAATCACCATCTATAATCAGTAATTAAATTGGGATATCAACATATCTGTATAATCACAGAATCTAAAAGTTATTCTATAATGTTGAAAAACAATGTTTGACAAATAAAGGGATTTCTTTACAGTACAACAACCTGAAAGAATCCTTGTGGTCAAACCTCAAAAAAATGCCTAAAGACGTGCAGGTGTCTAGTCTTATAATTTGATTGAACTGGAGAGTGCTCTGTGTAATAAAATGCTGTGTGTGCACAATAATTTATAAAACAGACAAACAGAAAAGTGTCTATCCCTGTGATCTACTGCACACAAACTCTGAACTTGCACCATTCAGTGAAACTTACATGCATTGCCAAATTTACAGCTTCAGCAGACCAACAACTGTGCACAGTGGTCTGTTCCTGTTCCCACTGCACCAAATACAGGCGTAAACATGATAAACACAACAAAAAATATACTAAAAACACCACCATGAGGCTCAGCTGTAAGGTCAACTTGAGTTATGAGTGAATATTGTGGTTCTGTAAATTAAGATACAATGCTTTTTTGTTAATAAAACATTATTTAAAAAAAACAAAAAACAAACAAAGTTGGCACTTTTTCTGGAATTTTCTACATTAAAATGTCAGTTAAAAAAATACAAGGAGACCAACAACACACATTACAAATCGAGACAATGGTATTTGAGCTGTTCTGTATGGTATGGTAAAGGGCAGGTTTTGACACTATTCCTCAAAATCAATCAGATATTTCAACATAAACTATAGTATCAAACATACAAACTGTACTGCTAATTGGGATAAATATCCATTGATTCGGATTAGACATGAATTTAATCTGCTTTCAGTTTAAAGCTGGTGAAGCGTTAAAGTTCAACATCTAAACTAATCCAAATTATGTAATACTTATACAATACATACAAATAAAACATTCAGTTCAAAGTATGAAAATTTAATTTAAGGATAAAAATTTTATAAATTAATGTGCATTTAATTTTAGTGTTTGTTTATTATATGTTATAACATGTTTACAGAGTAGTGTGCCTTTTCCATGTAATAGTGCCAATTGGAGTTTAAGTTGGAAGGTGCCCTGCCATGGGGTAAATATATTAATATGTAACTATCTGCTTATTCATAAAGCTTCTCAATCTCTTTACATTTCACTGTTCCCCCTCTACAGTGCAGTTTATCCATCTCCTCATTCAACATCTAAAATGCGAAAAAAAAAGTTCTGTAAACCTCACTCTGCATTTACCTTCCATTTAAAAATACTGGAAAATAAAGAAATAAATGAATTCCTGACTTGTCAAAAGGTAAAAGATAAAACCACATTTTTAAAATCAAAACAAGGATGTTTTGTCTCAAATGTTGGAGCGATTACACTCCCTGGCAAAAAGAAAAATTAAAAATACCTTGCTAACAAGGGTTGTTACCGTGACGAACATGAGCAACAGTGTAATTGGCCACTCTGCATCATGTGACATGCAGTTCCCCTGCCGCAGGTTAGTCCAGCTCTTGGAGGTTGCCGGGCTACCACAGACAGTGGACTGTGAAGGCCCAGTTCCTCTGAAGAGAGGGACAGTTTGCAGGGGAAAGTGTCCATCTTGCCTGCCCTATAGTCTAGCTCTGAGAATACAGGGGGGACGGATGACACAGTCAAGTCAGCTCTCAACTCCTCACTCTGCTAATCTTCAAACCTTCACTCTTAACCAACACTGAACACTGTCCAAAGATACAAATTAAAAATCATTATCGTTATTAATACAATTATTACAATTCTTAAAAAGAATAAAATGTGAAGCGCATCTCGGGTCTATGCGGCTCACGCCCCTTGGCAGATCCCCGAGAGATTTGGCAAAGGTTTTAACTCTTGTGCTTCATGGCGAGCTGTAGGGAGAGAACAGAAAAGAACAGGGAACACAACAGGTCATTTATAGCCAATCAGCAATCCCATCTCGAGATATGAAATCCTACTACATGCCAAAATGAAGACAGGTGGATAGAAAAGCCATATTCACAGATAAGGACGTGTGGAACGTTATTGTGAGTAAATTCAAACACAATAGCTTTATGACATACACACCCAGTACTATTAGAAAAATGTATGCAAGCTTTTCACTGCATTGGAGACCACAGGCAAGCTTTCCAAATAGTATCTACGTTTTAGAAATATTGAGAAGAAACAGAAAGAAAACAGCTTCACACATGGAAACGATAACCAAGGTAAAGAAAGGACTTCAAATGGTTAAAAGGCAGGGTGCATAAAACTGGTAATGAAACAAAAACAAAAGGAATGCATGCAAAGCAAATGTTTCAACCTGCAACATTTCTCAGGCAGCAGGGGAGGCCATTTTACTGTATTTCAATCCCTTGCTCATCGGGGAATGAATTCTCATTAGATCTAATTAAAGAAAAGTTTCACGGGCTGTACGGAAGAACGCCCCTTCACTGCCTACCCTGGGAGCCCCGGTGCTCCTTCCCATATAGGCTGAGAAAAGGGCATTGAAAGGCAATACACAAAACGAACAAGTGGGGGCAACAAAACAGCGCAAACACATCTGTGTTTCTCCCAGCGCTCGCAGCTACGGCCTTCAGACAGGACTACAGCCTGTAGCCAGCAAACTCTCTAAAGCTGTCACAGAATGCTTGAGCATTACCACGGCAAGAAATCTAAATAGTCAAACAAATTAAGACAATCCATTGCTAGAGCGGACTAGGAACTGAAAGACAGTGAAGGCCATCAATATTGCAGTTTTACAATAATTTTCCAGGTATGAGCCCCAGTTTCTCTGAACCAGTGATTAATGTAACTCAGTGAGTTCATCTGCGAAGGCCGAGGGGCGTGGGAGTCTTGGCAAACGAGTCTCAATTAGCCCGATTCAGCGCTGATGAATTAGTCAGTTATGTATTCATTAATCTTACGAAGCGCAAAACGGACCGTGTATAAACAACCTGATTAAGTTCTGCCTCCCCCTACGGCGCGCGTGGTTGTGGAACGCGTGTCCTTTGGGGGGCGTGGGTGGGGGACTTAATTGCGAAGGGGAAACTTTTTATATGCCGTTTTAATGTCGTAAGTTATAAATGATGCAGTCGTGCTCGGGATGTGTAAGCAGCGAAGCTAACGTTAGTTTTCGTTCTTTCCTCGTTTTAGTTTTTTTACTAGTCTCCCAGCACAAATCAAATTATGCTAATAGCAGAGGCCTACTTTTGATGCAAGGCGATTAGTCCTCGTGGAATGGGACGGACGCGCTCGAACGAAGCCGTGCTAACAGCCCCGCAGAGAACGTTTTCCAACTCTGTCGGCACTTGGGGAGAAAAACAGAGAAACGCTAACAAGTCGAACATGGCATCAGCGCTGTAAACACTGCCGTCAGCCAGGGATATGGTGCGGTCAATTATCCCAGCGGGCATTGCTAGTTATGCTCGGCCACAATAATATTATTCATAAAAAGAACAAAATGTACAGTCATTTGACAGTAGCATCTCCGTGAGGCTAAGTTCAGTGTGATGAATGGCAGCAATGTAGAGTGGTTATATCCAGTAATTATTTCCACAGGAAACAGAAAATAGCCTAATGACACGCCCTGAAGCAATCAACACAACAGAGTAGGAAAATAACAGATAATATAATAATGAATAATAGCAAGAACACTGACGCAACAGATAACTCCAATGGCGATTAACCAAGAAAAGAGATCCTGAACATTTAAAAAAAAACAAGTGTGCTGCTGTCTAGGCTGTGAACAACTCATCTGTTCCGTTATGATTAACAAAATATTAATACGATATTATTATGAAACATGCTAGCCAGGCTGCAGATGGTTAAGGGTGAACATCCCAATTAATATGGATCTGGACGGTGTTCCTGGCTACATTGCATCGGACCCCATAACCGTCGACCGTAACGGTGTTCTGGTTTAAAGACAGAGGGGTAACACAAGCCCGGGAGCGATGGAGGTTGTCAGACTGTAGACCTGCAGGATTCAGGGGGAGCCCTCACCTTGTGAGCTGTGTCGGCAAACTGCTGGGCGCTGTTCATCATGTCCCCGGTCTTCTCCTCCGTACGGCCCAATCGCTCCCCACGCTCGTTGAGGGCCTGACTGGCCTTCTGTACGGCGCTGGTCACGCTGTCCGCCGCAGAGTGCAGTATGCTGTTCCCTGTGAAACACGCAGGCAGGTCACCGTGAGAGAAGTCACTCCTGGAGACATTTCTATTTCTGAGCGGATGACGATGCGAGGTTATCTAGAAACACAGGATTCAAGATTCAAGATAACAAGAAACTTTATTGCCACACAACCAGGTTGGTGGTATTTGCTGGATGTTGGGTGTAGAGGATTCAGTGTGGAATATAAGATGGCTGTCAACAGGGAATGAGGAATGTATTGTGTTGGACAGTTCAAAGCCTTTGAAACAGGACTGCAATTAGTGATCATCTAAAAAATAATGCCCAGAAATGGCTGGATTATGGGATTGGCAAAAGAATGAACAAATTGTACAGTAAATCACGTAGGTCAGTTTCTTTTCTTGTCACATTACTCTTGGGGCTTGATTTACTAAGACCTTTAGCGTGTGCAAAACCTTTTAGCACATACAAAACTAATAACACGAACAATGATTGGTCATGGTATTTGTTTTGCACCAATCGTTGGTTGTGTTATTGGTTTTGTGTGTGCTGAAAGGCTTTGCTCATGATAAAGGTCTTAGTAAATCAGGCCCTTAGAGCATTACAGCCTTTATGATGAACGCACCCGCTGGTAATGAACAATGGGAAACGCATCACTCATACATATCAGTTACTCGGGTATTGTACCGTCGTCTCTATTGCACCGAAACACGGGCCTGATACAGAGGTAGTGTGATCTGTGCCTCGGGAGGCAAAACCAGAGAGAAGGCGTTCTTCTATTGATAGCCCAAAACCAAGAGGGTGTTTAAACTGACAAGCAATTATTGTGCACTTTTTGGACTGATCTCGCTGCCACCGCGCTACACAATGACACCACTGCGAGAGACCGCCATCCTCCGCGCTTTCTCTCGGCGCCGTTTCCTGGCTCCGCGCCATCCGTTTGTAATCCATCCGTTTATGCATATCCGAGGGTGGCGGCCGCCTCGAGCCCACGCTCTCTTTGTTTTTCAGCCCCTTCTATTGTTTCCATGACTTGCCTACCATTCTAGAATTTTTTTTTATAAATAAAAAACAAAGGGGCCATTCTGATTGGCTTTTGAGGTCCAGAACAAAGCGTTCTTCGGTCGAGCAGGGTGTTTGACTAGAATGTTCCCCGCGCGACACACAATAAACAAAAACGCAGGGAGAAGGGTCCCGGGTCACATGGGCTAACAAAGCCTGCCTCTCACGGGGTTGCGGACGGAGCACAATTAGGCTCTGTGTCAGAGGGCCAGCAGTAGCCTGCATGTGGCGATTGGGATAGGAACGCTTTTTTTGGGGAGGGGCGTTCCTTTACTGGGGTCTCGCCCCTTCAGAGTTCTACAGCAAGGAACGCATCACATTGAAAAAAAGGGACTTGATACAGATGAGCCCTGCCAAGATATTAAAAAGCGGCCTACCGCCACATCATCCGGCAGGACGCGGGGCAGCTGGGTAGGCCAGCTGGTGTTCATTTAATCCCCTTCACATCAATTTTACTTGATAAATTCTAAGTAATGTCCTACAGTTTGGCTCTGAACACGCAGCCTTGATACCCGATTAGTTACAAAATCGCCTCCCCCCACTCCACAACTGTAATCAATTTTTGACAAGGAAGCAAAAACCGTCTAAAGTTATCCTCCACACTGCTCATGCAAAAGATCTCAAAATGTATTGAGGCTATTCTGAAAATTAGCTTTCTGTTGAATGCTTTGTTTAAATTGCAGAAATAAACGTAACCTTAAGCTTGTTTGTGAGATTTATTGAAAAAATTATTTTAAAAAGTAGATATGCAACGTGTGAGAGCCCATCTCTCCACGCACCTGCAGGGCAGAGGCATGCTCAATAATGAGGCTGTGCGCTGCATATCCTTAAAGCGTAGATAACAGAAAACAACGTCTCCTAATACAAAAACATACAGACTGTGCTTACGCAGCACACACATAAGCACTTGTGCATTTAGTACCCATATGGAGGGCAAACAATGAGATCAGGGGCTTGATGATACTTCCCATGCGAGCCTTAGTATACATTTATTTAAGGCTTATTCATTCTGGACCCTTTCAAGACAAAATGTGCACGGTTACTGACTGTGAAAGACCTAACTGGAAGGGCAGAGCATGTATGCTGGGTGACTGACAGGATCGCCTGGAATATGGACGTTCCACCGGAGAATAACCGACTCCGTGTCCCTCCACTCACCGTCTCTAATCCCCATTCCGTTACGGTTTCGAGGCGAACAGCTATCCCCACGGTTACCAGTTCAAATGCTACATTTTCTATATCGGGCCTCCTCCCCGTCATCCGAGTCGAGATTCCGACGCAGTCACGGCCATCACTTTTGGGAATGCAATTTAAAGAGAGTGAGTGTGGGTGACAATAATGATATCCCATAATACAAATTCAGTTAGTTCCGTTATGGCGCAGTCAGGTTGCCAGGGGATTTGAGGGAACAAAGAACTGCACTTTTCTTCACCCTGCAGTTCTGAAGAAGTTTTCCACGGGAGACTAATCCTCATGAGCATGCGAGAAGTTGAACGGCTTTATTTCAACTGCATTCATTCTCTATTGCTCTCCAGGAACCAACTTCAGGAATTCAGCATTGAGGTTATTATGTAGGAAATTCCTTCCCAGAGCGCACAGGAGCTACCAAAGTAACAACAGATATTACATTCAGAAAGCATAATCATCTATGAATAGTCAATGCATGTGCTGCTTATTTTGACATTTAGAAGGAGGTTTATATGTTTTATTATCTTAATTTCCTCATCATGGGAATGAGGATAATACAGAACAAGATGAAAACAGCACAAATATATTCCTGAAAACAGCAGGACCAGGCAGTTGTAAAAGATAAACACACAAAGAATGTTTAACCCAATATTGTTGTTTGTGGATAAGACAATGACCTAAAGCACTTGTTTAGCGACTGTATAGGAAGATAGCGGGACTTCAAAGCGCCTCACGCTTCACAAAAGAACACGATGAGAACTTTCCAAACATTCAGTACCGCGGGGCAAGCTGGCCCGGTGAAACACAGAGGCCAAAATTCTTGTTTTGAAAGTGTTAAATGACTTTTTCAACAAAACTCTGACCCTGTTCAGTGTGTGTGTGTCCTTCCACGAGGGTAACGCCTGCTTTAAAAATTCTAGTGAACTTCAACTTCACCCCCATGATATCAACACAGCGAGGGCGTAACTGCAAAACACGAGGAAGAAACAAAGGACGCGAGCAATTCGGCCGACAGCGCGGAACGGAAAGAGTGTTATAACCCAATGTTCACCGAAGAGGGAGAGCAGCAAACGCAGTCCATTTGCAGAGCAAGAGAAGCCATTCCAGTTGACCTGCGCATGTCGACGATGTCACGAGCAAGGTGCTGTGGAGCAGTACTTTAGCTAAGTGCCTGTTTGATACGGCCTTTAGAAGCAGGTTTATTTTACGCAAAAACCCCAAAGGTTTGAGAGGGAGCAACTCCACGCAGAGGCAGTTATGATAATTCTATAGTAAAATTAAACTCTGGGGTTTTTGGGTGGGGGGTGGGGTGGGAGGCTGTGAGGGTTGTACATTAGGAGATTTTTTTGTATAGATTCTTATTTTCAAGGAGGGGCTGCTGGATACATGGCTTTTCTGATATTTATACCTGCATGCCAAATTTTATGATTTATGACTGCTGCATCCTAAATTTCTGAACTGCAAGAAATTGGGATGCAGCTTAACTGCACCCTCAACAAAGAATGGTTTACACATTCAGTATACCCTAACATAATGAAGTATACACATTCAGTATACCCTAACATAATGAAGTATACACATTCAGTATACCCTAACATAATGAAGTATACACATTCAGTATACCCTAACATAATGAAGTATACACATTCAGTATACCCTAACATAATGAAGTATACACATTCAGTATACCCTAACATAATGAAGTATACACATTCAGTATACCCTAACATAATGAAGTATACACATTCAGTATACCCTAACATAATGAAGTATACACATTCAGTATACCCTAACATAAGGAAGTATACACATTTAGTATACCCTAACATAATGAAGTATACACATTCAGTATACCCTAACATAATGAAGTATACACATTCAGTATACCTAACATAATGACGTTTTGACAGCTCACAATGTAGGAAGGCAGAGCTCAGGAGGCTACACATAGCTTCCTGAAATCAATCTTCTGAATTGACCACCACGAGCCTCCGGAAAACACGCCTCACGCCTCATTCCTGGCACGTTGGCATTGCCAGCGTGAGAGCAGAGCACCTAGTCCCCAACCCCCCAACCCTATCCCACTGTTAGTAAATATCTCCTGCCCTGCTTGTCACTGCAAATCCTACAGCTCTCCAAGAGGAGAACCGCGTGGGAGAATGCCAACGGGGCAGGGTGGGCACCGCTGTGAAATGTCACCAATCACGGCCAGCCACTGACAGGAAGTGGACTCCAACAGACAAGCGAAAATACCACAGAGCAGACCTGCTAGCTGGCACTTGCAAGACGGATTTCCATAAATTTGTTTCCTATTATTTCATGTCTATCTCAATACAACTCACCTACCCCACTTTCCACTTAAATACAGACCTCCCACTCCTGCAACGCCTACTACAGCTAAAAAGCCCTCCTGGTCACTTTGTGAAATGTTGCCGTGAGTCACTTTATTTAGTTCTATAGCATTGGAGGGGTGCAGTCAACATGATTCTTTGATGCTGGAGAAAACGGATAATGACAGACTTCACCATGGGAAAAAGCAAACAGCTAGCTCTCCTGTACTTCAAGTTTATCACGGACTGAACTGACCAAAAGCAGCCTACGTAAACATGAGGCATAAACATTCTGTCCTAAGTGCATTGTGTACCACTAAACTAATGATAAACACATTTTTACAAGCTGTTCCATGTATTGAATTAATATTTACGATCTATATTGGGAAAAGTCTTTCACTTGTTTGACATTATAAAACAAGTAACCTTTTACATGATACGTAATCGCAGCAGTTGGTTACATTTCATTCTTCTTGTTCTAAAACAAAATGCTGAAATTATTATTCTTCATTCAAAAGCCATATCCAAATTCACTTGACAGCTTTTTCATCCGAGTTGCACCTCTGAATATGACTCGCACAAGCTGCGAATTTCACAGGATACCCTGTTCTGGCTTTCGACCATCAGAAGAACATGTTGTTTTAAAGAAGATTGCCAGTAAATGCACTGCGTCAAAGTATATTTTCTCTTTCTTTAAAGAACAAGTTTAGCACTGTGGGTGTTGGACCAAATGGTGTTGTCGCCACTGTAGGTAACTTAATGTATTCATTCCATCCCTGAAAGTAAAAAAGGACTTTGGTTACTTTAGATTGAATTGAGTAGATTTTTCTCTGTCTTACGTTCATTAAGACAATGACCTTGGTTTGAAACCATCAAATTCCTCATTCTGTGCAAAAATATCTTGCAATGGAAAATGACTGAATTTACAGATCTTCAGCGACAAAAGACTACAACAGAGATCTTTGCTCCCGTTGAAATTTTGCCGCCAGAATAAAGCATTAATAAAAGCTCAATTATCAAATGGTACCATAGATAATCCTCCTAAAAACCATGTCTGATGATCACTGAGCTTTAATAGAAAGTCCATTCTACCTTTAATTACAATTACCAAACATAATGTCCTGCTGCTTAAGACATCAACTAAGACTAAAGGAAAGACAGGCATGGTTATAACAAAAAACCCTTTCAGGAAAATGACATTTAGTGGTTCAATTGTGGCGTCAATTTAAAAAATTTAAGACGTTAGTAAACCCTGGCACTGAACGAATGACAAGAGCGATATTTAATTCATATCATGTGGGCAGCTTGTTCTCTGAGTGGAATTTTATCGCTGTTCACCACAGACACGTCGCGATCGGTATCCACGTACAGTAGTGCGTAAGCGACTCTTTTGCTGTGTAGCGCCACTGTATATACATTAAAAAAGTAAAAGCACACAGAAAACACAATTGTATCTCTGAAAGCCCCTTCAGAACCCATTTTCTGGAGGATAAGAAATAGTCGGCCACGCGAGCTGTAAAATGAACGCTCCTCTACCACAGGTGCCCAGTCATTTACTGCACCAGAGTGCTATATAATGACCTGTAAGATTTAGTGAAAATTCTGCTCTGAGGCCAGGAAGGGTGCAATTACTGCGTCCATTTTCTTTTTTCTCTGAACCCAATTACACAGCCCATCAAGTGTTGAGACACAAGTGCTCGTACATCTCCCACATGCTGCTTCTCTAATGAGCAAACGGCCTAACACACAACGGGACGAGCTCATTGTGGCCCTCAACTATGCTCCTATATCACAGCGATGAGAGAAATATTCCCATGTTGAGGCTTCGATGAAAACCTCTCCCATCAGGATACAGTCATTACTTCGGCATGATAAACTTCCTTTAAAGCAACAAGTATATTATTATAATTAAGAAAATATGACACACATATACATAGACAGAAGCCTAGGGCAGACACCACGGACAGTGAATTTTCCGCTTGCTATTTGCTGTCTGTGATGGGCCCTGTGGTAACATCAGACAGCCATTTTCTGTGCCTGAATACATTTATGATCTGGACAAAGGGCCGTTAATAAACCGAGTGCTGTATAAAATAGCGTAACTTTTTCCCATTAAACTTTTTCCCAGATGCGTGATACTTGAAGTACTAGTTTAATGAAGGCGGGCCAGCGACTAATCTACAGTAAAAAAATAAATTTAAAAAAAGCATGCGAGTGTGAATAACCATCCTTTATAATTAGAAAATAAATATTTAAATCTTCATTTTTCGGAAGATTAAAATACTAAAATAACAGTAAACACTGACATGACTTTTGTAAACCAATAGCTGAAGTCCACTATAACCACAAAGGGATGGGCACGCCATGGCCATCTAAATAGTATCCAGGCCCACCTGTTTATCTTGGCTGAACCACCACACCCAATTGTGAATGCCCACATAGGAAGCCCACCTAGTTCTGTGCAGGCCAAACTAAATGCATGCTTCTGGCTATGCTGCTGGTCCAATATTAATCAAGTAATATCTACTCGACGCTTTGTTAGTCATAATATTTGCAGCTATCGGTGTGGAAGGCATTCAAAACAAGCATTATAAAACTTATTACTAAATAAATGTGCAACACTACACTGCTTCTAATCATATGCCTCATTGAGCAACCTTTATTACCTTAAATAAAACAATCTCTGCAGGAAACAAACACGTTCAAGAATAGCGGATGTTTGCTCAGGCCGGAACTAATTCAAACACGGAGGTCGCCAAGGGCACCATGTAAAGAACTCTTCCATCTGTTATGGATATGCAGTAGCTGGTGGTCTCTTCCCGCAGTCAGGATTAAATGTGAGACTGTTTACCAATTTGGGTAGTGACTGAGAAAAATATTTTTTTAAAGAAAATGAAACATTTTCCCTGTGGAAATGGAAAGAAAAAAGTTTTTTTTTTTTTTTTAACCGAAGCACACCTTCGGAGCATGTAGTTAATTACAAAGCAAATTATAACACTAAACACTAATTGTCAAATTACAATTTCAAACCTGACTGCAATCCACAGAGCAAATCCATCCTTTTAAGAATCGGCACTGAAACCTGACTTCACATAAGCTCGGTGAATCCATTATAAATCCTGTAAGCCTTTGTGACCATGTCAAGTCAACCCTCTCCTACCTCTTATTATTACTGCATAATAATAATTCAGCTCTGAAGTGAGCCGATTAATATTGTTTCACCTAAGACTGTAGCAAGGCTTCGGATAGTGACAAGACTTCCCTTCGTGTTTGTACAGCTTTAAAAAGGCAATGTATTGAGCGGTGCAGTTCTTCAGCGTAAATAACGGCCTGCCACAAAGAGACTTAACTAGCGCCGTTGTCCACATTTCTGTTCGGGCAGCAAATCTAACAGGCAAAGGGTGCGATGCCGGCCAGTTCTGAGCGAGTCGTTAAGATACACTCTCTGCATCATAACAAGCGTGCTCGCGCGAGGCATTCGGACATTTTCAATCTCAAGGAGCGCTCTCATTAAGTCGAATCGACAAGGCACTCAATCCTGTTGCTCTCGGTGACACGGACCAAGAACGGCTGATTACACCTTTATAATCAGGCGCTCTACGCGGCCCTGATCTGCGCTGGCCCAGAAGATACGCGAGGGGATGGGCGAATCACCTTCGTAAGGAGGAAGAGCTGGGTGCACGGAGGAAAACCACGGCACAAAGTCATCCCCGAAAGTCTGTGAGAAAGGGCGAGTCATCCCCGGAATCCAGAGGAGGGGTCCCACACAGTTACTGTCCCACACCTGAGCAGCTTCATGATTAATGTTTTGCACTGGTGTGAGACTTAAACTGGAGGGGACAGTCAGATGCGACCATTATTAGCAGGTAGTCCAGTCTTTTCCACATTGGCCATTGCCTTAACAGGTCTCCATGTTCACTGTACGCGAGAACATTTAAACGGATTCTGTTTATCCGGGGGAATTCAGACAATGTGAAATGAAAAAGGGTACAGGACCTCTGGGATTTGAACCTATGTCCATCTGGGTCCTATGATCCTCACATTAATGTTGCTTATGCTTACCAGAATATCCTGCCAAGAGGCACTCCACAAAACAAGCTGTGACCATGAGGAAGGAATAAGGTTAGGGCAGAAAAGCCTTCATTTTAAGACGAGGGATTACACCGGCAGGGCTGAAAGGGTAGCTCTCTCTCCATGCAAATGTTTGTCAATTCAGCTGATGCAAAACCGCTGCCAGTCACTGAGCAAAATGTCCATACAGACCCAAGATAACGGGTCAACTTCTGCCTTCAATCAGCTCTGCTGGAACTAAGTGGGAAGGAAGGACAAACAGCAGAAATCCAAACGGTAAAAACATTGATGAATAATGAGAAAGGAGAGTTGGTTCTGCCAGGAGAGAAGACACGTGGGGAGAAAGGAGAGTTGGTTCTGCCAGAAGAGGAGACACGTGGGGAGAAAGGAGAGTTGGTTCTGCCAGGAGAGAAGACACGTGGGGAGAAAGGAGAGTTGGTTCTGCCAGGAGAGGAGGCACGCGGGTCGATGGACGATCAATAAGGGGGCTTCTGCAGTCCTTATCTCAGTATTTTAAAATGGGCAATGTGTCAAGGGCTTGAATTCCAGCAAAATGATACTCATGTCTAACTTCGCTCGACTCACTAAACTAATATTAACCCTGTGACCCTGTGATATATTAAAATGTATATGTGCTGTATATCTCCTTAATATGTAGCGTGAGGCTTTCCCCTAGTTTGCCGGCTGCTATATGTCGAGTAGTCGAGGGTAGTAGTGTGTGTTTATGTGTGTTACTGTTTGTCAAGTTTAGATTTACTGGACTGGTTAATTTCCTTGTTTCTTTTTCATTTTTTTTATTTTATTTTTTTACACAGAGAAAGACTTTTGTCCATGGCTAACATTCTCTGGCAGTTGTCCATTATGGTGTGACTAGTGTTCCTTGACAACCGTTGGTCTTAGGTCACCATGGTGCTAAATGACCATGGAACAGCTTGGGAATCTCTGGGAAGCTCCAACGGTCATACAACTTGCAGTGTTTGGACTTATCACCAATTATGGACGTGAAACACGTTATACTATGCCCTGCTGTGTTTTGTAATTACAGCACAGATATGTGATATGTTATTTTAATTTTAAAAAAAGGTTAATTAGTAAAAATATTAGATGTATTTTTACTGCTAAAAGTTACGATTCATTTAGGGGCAAATGATAGGATGTGTGCGTGCAGTTAAAATTTGAGTATTCTTTAACTTTCTATCTGAAGAATGAATTGACATTAGGGATGGGCATGTCTGACATTAGATTGCTTGAGTACTAAATGGTAATTAAGTTTTGAGTACTGAAATACTCAATGATAATCAAAAAACTCCACTCCAAATTATAACCAGGAAACCAATTATATTGCAAGTCTGCAACAAAACGTTTTCACTGAGCAGACATCTATTAATTTATTTTGAAGAAATGCAGTACAATAAATACACAGCATTTATTTTACCAATATATTACATTTTTAAAGAACTCTTTCTAAACTGTTTACATTTACTCACAACTGCAACACAAATTCAAGCAAGATTTTGCCAGTAAGTGTTGAAATCTCTAAAGCCCTTTCACATCTACTGAAGAAAGCTGGCTGTCAGTTTTCACGCCATAATCCTGAAATAAAAGGTGAACTGACACATTGCAAAGAATTGATGTGAAGAGGATTTTTGCCAACCACCACTTTCCTTCGGGAGTCTGTCATACACCCCCCGTGCTGCGTTCCGCTAAGGTTTTGATGGATTTGATGTCAAGTACACAAGGAGAAAAAAAACACATCGGATAACTACTTTCCTCTTGCCGTGTCCCTTTCGGTTTGTATAACATCAATAGAAGGCTTGTTTGCACCAGTATTGTAGAGGTCAAGTCTGCTAATTGCTCTGATAAGGACGTTCTCCTCCTCCTCCTCATCTTTGGACAGAATATAAACACCAGGGACATTTCGTGGCTTTGCCAGCAGCAATAAGATTTATAGCACATAGCAAAATAGGGAAGATTGCAAAACTGTTTCTGAGAACTGAAAAGCAGTTCTTGACCAGGATCAAGATCATTAACGTTCAATTGTCATTATTTACTGTGCGCGCAAACAAAAAAAAATCTACCATAAATATCCATGTAGCCAAGACTAAAATTACAAGCATTCAGTCATTTGGAAATGGTTGAGTGTTGATGTGACGGATAGATGCTGGCTTTCTAATCACTCCCATTAAAAGGGCCACAAACCAGGTTTCCAATGACCCACCATCGCTACAAGTCAGCTGTACTTTACTTGACGTGGGCTCAAGGCATTTCCACGGCACATTAACCTGGTTAGACAGCATGTTGACCAATCCCTGCTACGATAGGTGTTGTCCCCCAAGTCCACATGAGTCACTGGTAAACAGGCATGTTTACGTTGTGGCTTTTTCAGAGCTCGTTCACGCATCATTTGAATTCCAGCCAATCACCTCACTGTGGTGTGAAATGAGGAGAGACAAACTTGTTTGTTATCAGTTAAATGCAGTTGGCTTGATACCATAGCAACGTTACAATACGTAGCTTCCCTATAGAACTACAGTACCCAACATGTAAACGTGTGACAGAAGCATATAAATCTTGAAATAACCATACGTTGTTGAAAAGGAAATACCCCTCACTGAAGACCAGTTGATTCTTTGTGATGGCTAAAACAGCCAAAATAGTTTTGCACTCAATATCATGCTTAACACCATATATTTGGGCCAATGCAACACTGATATTCATGCTTAGCTCAGGAATAGTAGGCTGATTCAGTTATCCATTTTTATGCAGATTTAAATGTTCTTTCTTTTTTATTATTCATTAATTCAAAGTATAATAAAAGTATCATAAATCCCCGTAATTACTTTTCTTACTGATTGGCCCAAGGGGGTGTGGTTTCTCACAAAAAGGAATATAACTTCTGAACTCACGTAACACCATGAACCTTTGTGTGCCTATCAGCAGGGGGTGCCACACGGTGCTTCAATAACCATATAAATAACTGGCTAGAATTTAAACGGGCATATCTCATTCCCAATTTGAGATAGTCATGAACGTACATGCATCTCCTGCTGAGAAGGGCATGGAAAAGTGATTAAGTATCCAAATATCCAACATGGGGAGCTGGCATGTCTTAACAATTGCATAATGTTAGAGGCAGGCCCTCTACTGAATGCCATATTGTAGTTACCTGTTTTTTTTCCTGAAAGGTAATTGCAGAGTTCAAAATGTGTGGTCCTCTTAAATAGCTACAATGTCTTATTTTTTCATTTTTATTTTATTAAGTGAATAAATTGTTTTATTTGAGTCACAAATCTAACTCTCCAGCCAAAAAAGTGCTTGTAATAGAGTGCATTTGCAAATCCAGCTCTTCTGGAAGATAAAAATCAATTATCTTAAGAATTACCTGAGTTTCCCATTAGTCCCACTATCTGTAGGAACTTAGTATTCTAAGATGTGCATTTGAGCTCAGTGGCTCTATGTGAATGGGCACTGCTAAGTTCTACTATCAATAGCTCATGCTAGAAAATAAGCATTTAAGCTCACACTATATGCTATAGCCACATATAAGCCAATGTATGATTAACATAATTTACAAGAATCCTTTAAAATTAAAGCATCAGGATTTCTTTCTCCACCATAGGCTGACTTGTAAATAACTGGCAAGTCATCTTGCTCAATCTACAGGTATATCAGACAGGTATAGGTGGCACCAGAAATGTCAAGATTGAAAGATGTTCTGAGGTCAGCAGCATGTCGACAGTAGTTAAAACTCCCACAACTGAATGCAACAGAACTGCTCTGCCGGGAGTCAGGCAGAGCAGCCGAAGAGGACGGTTATTGAGTGAGAGCACTCAAAAGACGACAGATAATATGGCTTGAGGTTGTTTTACTGCCCTTTCAAAGGAGGTAGCAAAAAAACGAACAAAAAAAGAAAGATCAAACACAGAAGTAAATATCCCAAATCTAGCACTTCATGCAGTCTTCACGGGCTGCTAGAAAGTGTATTCATTTTGCCATCCTCCCCAAACTCACAACCGTAGCCTTATCTGTCAGCCCTCACCCGTGCACGCCTGTAGGCGAGGCCCTCAACTGTCCAAGATCATGAAGGCCTCCCAAGATTTGAGAGAAAACAAAAAGAGCTCTGACAGCAGCAAAGAGGAGGATCAGCAATCTGTGTTCCTCCTCAAACCCCTCCCAGCTTCACACCCTATTGGGTAGCATCAGAACTCTAGAAGGTCATTCTGCAAAGACTAAGGTACTGATGACCTAAAATTACCTTTCAAAAAAGGTAGATTTCTTTTCCACATTCCTACAGCCCCCTTGTTGTCTCTCCAGTTTCTAATGTTTCTGTATAAGCTGACTTGACTATGGGTATTTAATTCAAGGTTTATACTCCTGTGCATGCCTTTGAATTGATGTCACACATTATATTACATTACATTACATTACAGGCATTTAGCAGACGCTCTTATCCAGAGTGACTTACACAACTTTTTTTATATCACAACACAACATCCATTTATACAGCTGGATATATACTGAAGCAATTCAGGTGAAGTACCTTGCTCAAGGGTATAACGGCAGTGACCTCCCTGTGAATCGAACCGGCAACCTTTTGGTTACAAGGCTAGTTCCTTAACCATTATACTACACTGCCGCACGTGGCAGTCCACTGTACCCAGTGCCGAGAGGTATAGCAGCAAGCAGTTTGCACCAGGAAAATGTTCATTCCGAAACACGAGAAGTCGCAAAAACACGTGAAAGGCAAAAACACCCATAATGCATTCGCGGTAACGACTCAAACCACAGAAGAAGACTTGTCATATCCGTGATAAAAACTGACCAACTAAACTAAAGGCTGTACTTTACCAGGAAGACTGCCAAAATCCACTTAACATGGCTGCGTGACAATAAAAGCTCTTTGCAGCCTGAAAAACAAATTTAGTAGTTTATTACTACACGGCAAGCAACAAATGAACGGTGAGTTCTAATGAAATGGAAGAAGCGCTCAGAGAAAGCCGTATTCCCAAGGGAAGAGCTCCAATGGAAGAAGTGCTCAGAAAAAGCCGTATTCCCGAGGGAAGAGCTCCAATGGAAGAAGTGTATTATTGAGAAAACTGTGCAGATTTCATTAGTGATGCCCAGTCTTAAGGTAAGCAGCAGGGTTACAGCAAAGATGCACAATAAATGAGCAAACAAGAAAAGACAAATATATAATTTCCCAGATGAGTATTAAACAGAGTAGAGGCCAGAACAATGAAATCATACTATTGAGCACCGGGTCAGAATATTTCAACTTGGGTCAAGCAATGCATTTCGGGAGGTCATTACACCTGCATCCGTCATAGTCTTATTAAAAATAAAAAAGCCCACGGTGCTGTATGATAACCTTCTCCATAGACCTTCGCAATTCATATTCATTAGCTACAATACCAGCAATACCTTCTGGTCTCAACCAAGATTCAACTTTACTGCTTCAACAGAGGAAAGCATATTGCGAACTGGCTAATAAGGAAAACAAAATATTGAAAGAAAATGTCGAAAGCTGTATGTGTTATTACGACCACGAATATGAACAACGGCACACACGCTACCTGGACATTGTGCATAATATTAATGACAAGTTAAACTGCAGCCACAGCAAGCTAACTGAGCACAACCTGACGATTTCATGGACTCAAAACGCAAACTTTACAGCAAAATTACGACACGTGATTTTGCAGCCAGGTAAAGGAATTTAAAAGGCTTTGTAATATTACACAATTGTTTTCCAAGAATTTAAAATAAATATGTACAACAAAAGCAAGAAAATAGATGATGACCAGAACGAGCGAGCGTAAGAACGCACAGAATTAGAGGGATATGCTGCCAAATCAATCATTGTATAAAATCTTATTATATTACAAACTGTACATTTCGGCACTCACCCCAGTTGGGAATCGAACCCACAACTTTTCAGTTACAAGCCCAGTTCCTTAACCGTGATTACACCACACTTATTATTGCGCAATTATATCCATTTATATTTTCCCATGATGCAATGGATGGCATATTCAAAGAGTTCAGCAACTCAATGCATCCCTATGGTTTCATGCCCTGAAGCATTCATAATGATCAAACGCACTCACACCCAGCTGCTGTAGTCTACATGGATTATAAAAACACAAGAGGGTCAGACCCTTCATCCGGTTAATTAAGCATCGCAATTTTTTAATTTCCACTTGCTTTTAAAAGTGAATCGTTCTTTAAATGGAACAATAAAACCTCTTACATGCTGACCTACCCAGGAGGTATATTCCAAGCTGTCTTCCATGTCAGGTTACTTGTGCTCATCCCTAACTGCAGTTTTATTTATTATCTGTAAATATTCTTCATAATTTTCCTACGCTTGAAAATAAACATGACTTTAAAAACAGCATATATTGTATAGTTATGTATATGATTTTTTTTTTATTTTTATTAAATATCTAAATATCCAATAAAATGGTGTTTTACCCAAAGTCTCTCAGGCAAAGAGCCACAGAGCTACACTCATTGGAGACGAGCAGGAGAGATCCCACCTTTAAGCCCTTTACCTCCGAGCAGCTTGGACTGACAGTTGACAAAATCGGGCTTCCGAGCTACGCTGTACCGCTGGCATGTGTGGTGGAGGATCTGGACGAAGGTGCACTTCTCTCCTGCCGAGCTCGCCACCCACTGGTCAAAGGCGTTATCAAACACCAGGTCAAACTCCGGGCAATCCTGAGAGAGGCAGAGACATTCAAACATTAAGCCTTCTGTGAAACCGTATGACTGGTCTTGGCCTGAAACACACAGGTATACGTACGTGGTACAGAGCCATGTATATACACTGCCTGGCCAAAAAAAAAGTCGCACACCCTAATAGTTCGTTGGACCGCCTTTAGCTTTGATTACGGCGCGCATTCGTCGTGGCATTGTTTCCACAACCTTATGCAACTTCACAACATTTATTTCCATCCAGAGTTGCATACTTTTTTGCCCAAGATCTTGTATTGACGACGGGAGAGTCGAACCACTCCGTAAAGTCTTCTCCAACACATCCCAAAGACTTTCAATGGGGTTAAGGTCAGGACTCTGGTGGCCAATTCATGCGTGAAAAAAATTCCTCATGCTCTCTGAACCACTCTTTCACAATTTGAGCCCGATGAATCTTGGCATTGTCTTTCTGGAATATGCCCATTGATGAGATAACCTGGTCATTCAGTACATTCAGGTACTCAGCTGACTTAGTTGTATTGCTGCATAACGTTGCTGAGCCTAGACCTGACCAATTGAAGCAACCCCAGATCATAACACTGCCTCCAGAGGCTTGTACAGTGGGCACTATGCATGACGGGTGCAACGGTGACTTTTTTTTTGGCCAGGCAGTGTAGGATCATGTTGTGTTTGCAAGCCTGGCGCAGGTTGATGATGTCATGCCACAGGGTTCTAAATTAGGTCCACTGGCCACTACACTCTGACTCACTAATCATTCATAAGGGCTCAGGCAGCAAGTGACATAGTGGGCAACTGATATGGGCTGCAGATGGGTAAATCAACATAAATATACAGGTTTAAAAACGCTGAAAGGAGAGTTATTCCACAGAGGGGAGACGCTGACATGGTGGAGCGATTCATCGAAAGGCTGACAGGTTAAACATTTTGCTCTGACTGCTCCGGTTGGCGGACACAGCGGGCACGCAAGGCCAAGTCGAGACGGAAGAAAGACAGGGACTCACTCGATTGGGGTCGGCGCCGTTCACCTGCCGCAGCTGTTCAATGGTCCACTGCGATCTCTTCACAAAGGAGGAGGAGCCCTCAAACTGCTTGACCTTGGTAATGGAGACGTGGGAGGGCTTCTTATTCGTCACTGTAAGAAAAGAGACCAAAAAAGACCAGAAATAAAATATACTTTAACATCTTGAATGCAGTAAAATAAAAAAATAAAAATTCTGTTTTAATTAGACACACGAGGGAAATCAACATGTCCTTTCTCCAAGTCTCTTCATTTTTCATGTTTAATTACTTTCTGGGTTACAGCATGCAACATAAAATGAATGAATCACAAGAAAATGCACAATCACTTCCAGCTCCTCCATTGTCTCACAGTACTCCCAATTCAGGCAATAAACAAAAGGAAAACATTTAACATATTGGCGGCAAGTTTCTCTCATTTCAATAGAGAGGAAAAGAGAGCGAGAGTGAAAGAGAGAGAGCACATGCTTTATCCATCAAAGCAAAAATCTAAACAACAGGAATGACAAGCTTCCTCCATTACGCTCTCCACATCAGGAAACAAGGGAGAATAAACAATGGCTGACTTCTCTCTCTCCCTCTCGCTTGCCAAACGCAACTTCAGCCTACACTTTCCCCGGTGGAAGCACTCAGCTTAAACACTACAAAAGCTTTCTTTGCCAGATTATTAGACTTGGATTCTTAGAGAGTCTGTCAAAATGAGAATATTTTGCGTCCAGCGTTTAAATAAGATGCCGGATGTCTTCACTGCCCAATTAGGCCATGTTAGCATGGTGGGCTCTTTACTGGGCGTGCTGATCAGTGTTAGAGATAATGCCATGTCCATAAACCATGTGCTTTATTGAATTTTTCATCATATCCACAGCAGTTTAACTTGGCAGTTCTGAAGTTTATAGATTGCTCCTTCTTCCTCCTCGGCAGACCCAGCACTCGTTTTAAATAACGCCGCTATAAAATACGTCTTGATAAAAACAGATCTATTACCCTGGCGCCTGTACAATTCATCTAATCAGATGAGGCCTGTTTCACAAAGCCATGGAGACCACCGCTTCCACCATTTCAAATTCAAACCACCATTGAGCTCGCAGAGCAGAGATGATGTTGCTCATCACTCATTGTTTGCAACAAGGCCCATGTTTCCTGACAGTGTTTGGCTTAGCTGACCCATGGAATAATGTTAGCGGCTACGTAATATCCCTTCATGGCGATATTACACTGTCCAACCAGGGTATTTCCACACACATTCCTGCAGATGCTATAACCAGGGGTCAAAGTGCACAGGTTCAGCTCACGTCCCACTGAAAGTTCCACCGCACGCCTCAATCAGCCCTCAGCCCCCGAGCGGGGTTCAGAACTCCGTATCCTTTTTTGGGAGGGGACGGTTTAAGGGGCGTGGGTGGGGGGGGGAGAGGGTATTTTTTTCCCCTTGTTTTTGAAGCCGAGCTCTCAGAACCATTGGCGCTTTCCCCATCTGCACTGCATCATCCCCGTCCAGATCAATAGCCGCTAGCTGGCGTTAGGTCATTCCACAGTCCCCCTCCATCACACTCACAAACACCATCTGTGAGGTGATCAGTTACAGCTACGGACGCTCATTTCAAAGGTTTTTTCTTGTTTTTTTTGTTTTTTTGGAATGAGGCAACCACACCCCTCTCCACTCTTCTGTTTTTTTCTGCATATCACATAAGAACAGGTAGGCACCAGTCACTTTATTTTCATACGTTTTTATGCTTGTACTTTCAAGTAATACATTAATTCAGCTGCATTCAAACTAGGCCCGCCTTTCTCCAGGGCAAACAGCAATGTTCAAAATTGATATGGACCACTGCTTTAATGAATACACAACACTGGCGTTTGGTACTTATAAAGCTATGGGATTCTTGGGAGTTGGAGTCTTTCCTCTGCATAAGCCTAGAGTCATAAGACCCCATGAGCATACAGTACAGTACATTATTTATTGAAGCCCTGCAGAAAATGAAGACATCCCCATGCAGTCACACACGCCATTATAAGTTAACGCATCAAAATGATCCAACTTTGTATAAATCAACATGGTTTCCAAAGCCCGAAGGCTGCAAGTTGTGCATAATTCTTTCCAAATGTCAACAGTCTTGAAGAAGGGGTTGGCGAGAGAAGTGTTTGGGTGCCGTGATGAGAAAGTGAGAGAAAGTGAGAGAAAGTGAGAGAAAGTGAGAGAAAGTGAGAGAAAGTGAGAGAAAGTGGAGAGAAAGTGAGAGAAAGTGAGAGAAAGTGAGAGAAAGTGAGAGAAAGTGATGAGGCAAATCTATTCCCTGAGGAACTGATAACATGAGTATTTTCATCGTTTGCCCCCCATACTCTGACACAACACCTGACAGATAATAATCACAGAAGCTCCAACCAAACTGTCTTTAGCTTTTCACTGAGGATGAGTCATTTATCAGCCGTGGTTCTGATTAGTCCCAAGCCTACATTGTGAAATGTCAGCAGTATTCTTTGGGGGGGGGTGATGGCATAAAACATCCCTACACATGACTAGCAGTGTGGAAAAAGGAAAAATACAAGATAAAATAAAAAAAGGTTATGATTTGTCTTACTTGATGTGCTGCTTTTAATTTCTGTGAATCTGTATCTCATGCAAAAGTTTTAACGGCTTAGAAAATGACATTTCTAACCGTCCATCGGAGGAGTGAAACGCAATGAACACTTTAACGACTGTTTTGTTTTTGCCTTTGGGGAGAAATCTGTGTGTGTGTGTGTGTGTGTGTGCGCGTGCATGTGTGCGTGCATGCGTGCACTCAACTGCTCTGCGAGACCAAGCAGACAGCACACTGAATTAATAATATCCAGGCACTTCAGACCCTTCCTCATCAATATGTAATTCGGTCACTGCTGTTTATCGTCTCATTCCTTTCTGCTGGTCCACTGGCATCCAATGTTCAGATAAGAGCTGGGTGCCGTTTTCACAGAAATAATAATTTCATCTATTATGCAGATATGTAAATATCGCACAGCATTCGATAAGATATGTCGGGGGAGAGAGTACTGAGAAGGTCATGTAGTGGGAGAGGGGGCAAAGTAATGCCGATACAATCCACGTGAATCTTGATGAACAAATGCACACGTAAGTTTATTCTTAAAAAACAAAAATGATAAACGAACTCTATGAGCGGAAAAAGCTCCTTGAGCGACGCGACAAATGATTATTCCACAGACTATGGTGGGTACCATCACCAGCTGTGTGTGATGAAGAGAGCTGCACAAACCCTGGGAAGAGAAAACTGGAGAATCTTCTTCAAAAGTTCTTCAGAAACAGCTGGAAAACCGCTCTGAATTTAGATGGACTGTACAATGGAAACAGCTCAAATTGAGCGGCAAAAAAATGACTTGTTGATCTGTACTGAACGAGAAGAGTAAGTCCCAAAGCATCCGCCCCCCCTCCACGGAAAAATGAAAACAAACAGATCTGAGAAATGTGTAAAGCAAGCCGTTGAATGACTAATGCAGATCAGACACACATGGTAAAAAAAAATCCAGAAGAGAGAGCAAGATTGAACAGCCAAGTTAATCCACTACAGAAGATAGATACAGAACCCCCCCCTCCCTCCTTACTACAGCCTTCATCAGCAGACATTGACCGTATAACTTCCCTGTTAAAACTACGGATGCAGGTGTGAAGGACCCACAATACTTCCACTCATGCTGACGAAGGCTTCACCGTCAAGTCACGTCAAGAAAAAGGGTGGAGTCAGGCTCTGTGACAGGCTAAAAAAAAAAACTTAACCATGGGTAACCGCAATGTCTGAGGCTACTGTGACATGTTTTAAGTGCTCACTCAGTAATGTATACCGAGTATACTTTATACTTATGTAGTAGTATATACTGTCTACGACACATTCCTGAATGACAGAAAATTAAAGCCTCACTTCTCCTTGGTGAGTTCTTTGTTTTGTTTTTAAAAGCAATTGCGAGCAAGATTTCTGAAACACGTTAGTGGTAAGAAGTCACAAAGGTCCAGTCTACCCTGTCTCAAGAATTACACCAGCACAAGCTTCCATTGTAACACCATTATAGCATGGCACCAAGTAGTAGCGCAGTGGCCCACGGCTGGATTAGTTCATTCAAGGACAGCAGACTTATACAACCTCCGTCAGACTGCAGCACATCGTATTTACATCCTCAACAGTTTCCTGGAAGTTATCCAGCCTGAGCCATACCCTGCCATGAACCAAGCGCTCACAGAAGCAGCGAGAGGTCGGCTCCATGCCACGCTCGGGTGAACCGCAGAGCAGTATTCAGCAGGGAGGCTCATTTTTAACACACTTAACACACAAAATATGTTCACTTTTAAACATGCAGTTGTAGGATTTTTCCAGTTTGGTTCCTGCAAATATTTTGTAATTATCTGTTTATAGCCTGCCTCCCCTTTTTAAAATACCGTGATACAGAGATGACTTGGTGAAGACACTACCTAGTAGCATTTAATCACAGTGAGGGCTGCTGAACTACCGTTTACTAAGGTCACTCTCGTCATAACCACTCTCGTAAAAAACATGAAGGCCACGTTCCAAGGTTGGAGCCGAACTGTACAGACCTTTGAGTTTTTTTAAATCGTTTTGCATGTCAATTATTTGGAGTAATTTTGAAAATGACATACATTTCAGAACAAGAAACCTGTATGTGAACATGGGACTCTCTAGCACAATGACATTTCATTACATGTACGTATACACACACATACATGCTGCCAATTGTCATTTTGTGTTCATTCATCTGCAGATGGCCTGACCAACAGCTATTTATACTATGTATACATTATCATGTTATATATTGAGTACCATAAAATTAAACATCCTGTAACATCTTAGTTTGTGCATTTTGTAAACTCCTCCTATCTCTCTATGGAGGTCTCTTCAACTCTCTCTCTTTGTAGACTGACATTGACGTGAGTATAAAAATGTATAAAAATAACCTATTTTGCTACCACTGAACACCTAAACATTGCCTGACTATAAAACATAAGACACCTTCAAAAATTCACTGCACTAAAGTAGCTCATCCTTAAACTCATCTGATATTGCTTTCAGTCAAAAAATCAGTAGTGACTGCCGGAAAGAAGTCAGGAAAGTGACCAAAAAGTTTTATTCGCAGGAAAACCTGTCAACCTAGATTTGTTGTCAATAAACTGTTTATAGTTTAAAGTTTATAGTATCTCATTGGCATTGCAATAAGGACAAGTAACTGACTGCACTGCATGAGCCATTTTAAGAGATTTATCTGACATTTCTACACATCTCAGCTTTTTTCCCCCCACATTTCATGAACGATGTAATCACCCTTCCCAAAATATATATATATATTTTTTTATTTATAAATTTGCCATCCAACCCGGGCCAGTATACATCCAATTCCCACCCCAAACTGGAATGTCCAACTGTCTGCACCCGCAGCTGCATCCCAGCCACCCTGCCGATACGGGAAAGCTGGGACACCCAGTTCTCCTCCGAAACACGTGCCGTCCTACAGCGGCTTCTTTTTGCGTCTCAGCTAAGCTCTCAGAGCGGTGTCGGAGGAGGGACCTTTCATACATTATACTTTAACATGCGGTCTTACGAGCGCCCTTCTCGGCCGGCCAGCGGGGGTCACCCAAGAGCGATGAAACCCGGGCCGTGACTGAATACGACCCTTGTTCCCTGTACACTCAGACCCCTGTCCCTATGTGGCCTGTCCCCTCACTTTGCAAGCAGTGTGCGAAAGAAATCCCGCAAAACTCTTTCCAAACTAGTGAGGAAGTAGTTTGTAATATTTATTTAGAAAAAAAATTTTTTATTGAGAATATCAATCAGTTAGCATATGACGATTGTAACAAAATGTACATTATGAATGAAGATAGAATTAACAACAATAGAAAAATAGTATTTTGTAATATGAACCTATCTTATAACATATACGATCTATGTCTTTTAAACTTTTACTTCCGGGTTAATTACTGAAATTGTCGGATGAGCGCACCGTTCTGCAGATGAGTGTGCTCCTGAATTCCCTCAACAAAACCCCGAAAATAAGGGGTTCATCCTGGTATTTTAAGTGCCCCCACTCAAAAGCTTTTTGACGAAGTGGACTCAAATACGCGCCCTCAAAAGGGTGTAGGGGTTGTATTCGGACACGGCTGAACCCTCCCACACCCTGGGTGGCGCAGATACCGATCGTGAGTCGCCCTGTGGAGCGACCGGCACATCGGAATCTTTAGTAGACAAGCAGAAGCACCAGTCAGCATGACCCGTGTGCCGATCCCTGATTTGTAGTTTCAAGCCTCCAAGTCTGCCAAGTAA
This sequence comes from Ilyophis sp. 1 JC-2022, assembly GCA_022702515.1. Lineage (NCBI taxonomy): Eukaryota > Metazoa > Chordata > Actinopteri > Anguilliformes > Synaphobranchidae > Ilyophis > Ilyophis sp. 1 JC-2022. Next base: position 44,100,118 of record CM040406.1, read on the forward strand.
ATATTTATTACAATTGTGAACTTAACAAGGCTTTACTTTCTTAAAAAATCCTCGAAGCAACCCTATAATATTTTAACGTTCTTATGTTTTCACACTGTGCTCGCACAGAAATGAGCCCAAGCTCAGCACGGCTCAGATCTTAATCTCTAGATCAGTGCGGAGAGAGGCATCGTATCTGTGCCAGGGTCCACTCATAAATACAGTAAATCTGAGATCAGTAATGGTGTTTCACCACGGATCCGAACTTCTCATCCGAAAAGCCATTGGGGAAACTGGACAGTAACGTGCCCGTCAGCCAGGATACAGGCCTCTCCTTAACAAAAGTTACAGTACCCACCACTGGCACCACAAGCTGAGACTTGCCCATGTCCTGCTCTTTGCCTTCTGTGGATTGAAGACAAGAGCAGGCACAGATTTAATCATCAGCAAATGCGCAGGGCCTGTGTGTGTGAGCCTGTTATTATGGCATTGTGAGGACCCATTTTTAGTCGCCTTTCTAAGCCCGGGCCTGTTATTAGCGACCTCCTAAAACGGTTGACTCTGATTGTACGGGAACACACAGTAATCCTCTCTCCCAGTGCCCGTCAGAGAGATGGTGTTCTGCCTGCAGCACTACCCACAACCCACCACAATCGAGCCCGCTGTCAATTCATAGGCAAACAGACCGCACTGCTGTGTTTACCCATGAAAGCACAGGCCACAGTGCACCATAGGAAAGCACTGTACTGGTGCATGGCTGGAAACGGGAGTAAGTTATTTCCGCACACAGTTATAACAGGTCGATTGTTCTCACATCAGACACTGCAGCAGCTTTCAGATGTGAAGGAAATAACAAAATATACAGTAAGAACTAAATTCAGACAGTAATGAACTTCTCACTGTAAATTAAATACCTCATGTAACATTTTAGATAGACAAGACATCCAGATAAACAGACAAATAAATATACACTATTTATGCAGCACTTTCCATATATCATGTCATGTTCAAAGCATTTTAATAAATGACAATAAAGCACTGAAGTGAACTATAACTAAATCAAATGGTAAAACCTATTGTGGAGCATATTAAAAAACATGTAATGAAAAGTCCACAAATATTTAACGGGGACAGTTGCATGATTCATAAACATTACTCAGGGAGTTTCCATACCTTTAGAGAACATGTCTGAAATGATCCCTGCCTCCAATGATCTACTCCTCTACTATCCTCTGCCGAATATTAAATATTCACAGTGCTTTATTTTTCTGGAAAAGTCTTTGTACCAGAAAGGAACTGTCTGATCCAAAAATATGTAGTTAAACTGACGGAATCAAGCTGTGCTTCTCAAAAATGGCCCTTTCATCATCTACACGGGTGTGCACTTTCTATTCGAGATGGATACGGTGATCAAATATCACACATCATACATTGGACTTGGCGTGTACAATTTTATTTCAATAGCACATTTAAAACTATGTCTTCACTTTCAGTTTTGTTTCAATATACAATTTTTTTTCTCAGGTAGGGCTGTTGCTAGTTCTTCATTATGGAAGAATAACTTTAATGGGGTAAGATAAGCACCAAATTTGAATTAGTGAAAATTAGGTTGTAAAAATAATTGTATTGTTATTAACATTTTGAAGCTATCTAAACACTTAATTTAATTTTAATCCCAATTTAAATATATTAATATTTTTTTATTGTGTATGATGACAATTTTTAGCAAGTAAAGGTAAATGTGTTGTATCATATTGTTATCCACAAATATAAATTTTTGCTTTAAAACTAAGTTAGCTCTGCATTCAGTTGATGTGTTATGTCCTGTTGCTAACTAGCTAACTCTGAGGCTGCTATAATAACAAAAATGCATCTCTTTTGTGCTACGTCTTTAGTGCTGGAACTATGATTAGGAACGTTACTGTAGGTTCATTTCCAAGCCGTGTTAATGCATAACGTCTTTTCACATCTGGTTAGCAAGGCATGCACCTTATTCAACATGGCTGTTTCCGACCCTGTAACAGCCTTATAGCACATCACAGACAGGTTCTTAAATGCTCCGAGATGATTCACAAATAGCTTCGTGAAGATGACAGAGAGAGTTCTTGGGCCGTTTTTAAGATGCAGCACACAGAACAGAAGGTACCCATCTAATAACAGCAATAAATAAATAAAAGTAGCTTTAAAAAGATGGGTACTTACATCTGATACCAGGTATTAATCAGTACTGAAGATGCTGAAGGCAAAGCGCTCTTTGTACAAAGACAGATAACTCACTTAGGTCGGGTCGTATGATGTCACAGCTTAAGAATATCGGCACAGCCTTGAGGGGCTAATGAAGGTCAGTTTCCTGAGTAAAGTTTCTGAGATTGCACTGAGCCAGGGGGATATAACCAGCAGCTGAACAGAGAGAAAACCAAAAAAGAGGATGAAAAAAGACAAAAGGCAATTTAACAACAGACTCTTAAATTGTCATGTAGGGACGTAATTTCCACAAAAATACAAAGATATTTTTTCTGACAAAATGGATTGCAGAAGCACTCAAGGCTTAGGCTAATATAGGCCCCGTCTCTATGGTATCACCATAAAACACATGAAAGCTTTGTTTTATTATCTTTAAGTCTAAAAATGTGTGAAACCACAGATGTTGGGCAATAGTCATTTTAGAAAGGTTAATATTACACTGGGGACAGAAATGGAAAAGCCCAATGGAAGCACATGTGTTAAGAATAAATGTATATCCTATATCAAAGACCTTGGGTTTTACATGCATCTGCACAGTGATATCTAAGACTATGGAGTTGTGAAATATGGGATACTTGCCAAGTTTAGCAACCAACAGTCCATCAAATACATTTAAGTGGTATATAATCAACAAAGCGTATTGCCTAAGATGTTCAATGCTTTCTTTAATTACAAGACTTCAGCACTTGTTAAGACAGACATTTTTTGCAGCGTAGGCAACCTTTTACGGTCAGTCACAGAAAGACTGTTGGGATTTACAAAGAGAGCAGCAGTGTTTGACACAGTGTATAGAACAGGTGTTCGCATACACGCTCACCAGCCGACTGACCACGTCGGAGGCTTAGGGAAGACCAGATCAAATAATTTCGGACACATTCCCAGTAACTGAATTCATTCCCAAAACTAGATTCTGTAGCAAAAAAAAAAAGAACAAAGACAGGAACTCCCTTGAGTTGTTATGTTGCGCTGTTATTTCAAAACTCTGCCGGCTGGCTTGACCGGGACCGAGTTTTTTAGGCCATGGAAAAACTACATCAAAGGGAGGCGCCAGCCCTCAGTTTTGCGGCAATCCTCAGCGAGCAAATCCATCCCATGAAGGAGGAGGCATTTAATGGCAAGTAAGCTATCAAACATGAAAATATCTAGCGAGCTACCATGGCAGTAATAAATCAAGGCTTAGCTATAAATAAGCTGGCTAGCAAGACATGTCTTCCAAGTGCATCCAGGTACGGAAATTAGCTTGAAGATTAGCAGAACAAATTCAGAAAGGAAGACGGCGCATATTTGAACTGGCCATCATTGGCGCGGTCACCTTTCCTAGAAGGCAGTAAATAAATATACCAGTTTAGCCCTAAGCTCTAACGCCAACTCACTGAGGGAGTGTGCTGGAGGAAAGCCAGCGGCTCACCATTCTGCACCCTGCCAGATGAACGTACATGTAGCCTGTGGCAGGACGACAGCCCCCTCGTGCTACGGAGGTAGCGTGGAAAGCAGGCGACTCTGCGACAGAGAGAAGGAAGTTCGGATAGCCAACGGCTGACCTGTCTACGTTCTCCCACAGACTGTGAGCAGGGCCTAAGGCGGGAAGATATCCCAGAAGATTGTGCTGAGCTAGCTGCTATCACCATGTCCTTTACCACAGTAAATCCAGAAAGCAAAATCCAGCAGAGGCCACTGGATTCTTCATTTCGCAATGTGCTTTGGGAGTAACATAACAGGTGTGGAAAATAACCCGATATGTGTAAAAAGCAAAGGAGGGAAATGGTGTGTCCAGAGTCCTTTAACGCACATTCATTACCGCCTGTGTGACACAATAAAAATTCTAAATCCCTTGTCACTGAAAAAGAAGGACAATATTTCTTTATAATAAAAACCTTTCTTCAAAAACAACAGAAGATGAAGAAAAAAAAGTTAAGACAAACAACATGAAACCAGGTTATGAGCAAGCAACAATCTTCCATTTCAGCCCAGCAAAGTGTGATACGAGATAATCAATTCAGCAAGCTTTCTCTAGCATGGAAATCATTGTGATGACGACAGACAAGCTCCAACAAGCCTGTGACAATTTAGCACAGCACTGCACAGTCTCAGGGTGATAAAACTAGAGGTGATGCAGAATAAATCTAGGAACAAGGGTCTTTTCGATGTCCTTTAAAAAGTATACAGTGAGTTGAAAACATATTCAGCCCGCTTAGAGTTTTTCATATTTTGTGGCATATAAACATCTGATAAAAAATATTATATACTTTTTGCTGGTAGTCATCATAAAAAAACTCTAAACTGTCAATGTGAAAAGTAAAATCTACAATGATTAAATCATTTATAGCCTGAATAAAAAATGTTTTTATCAAATGTTCTAAAGGGGCTGAATACTTTTTTCAACCCACTGTATGTAACACGAGTCTTACGCACTTTGTGGCAGAACCCTATTCATATTTATCTCATCGTAATGTTCTACATATACAGTGCCCTCCACAATTATTGGCACCCCTGGTAAAGATGAGTAAAAAGGGTTATAAAAAATTCACCGTTTGGTGAATTAGCTTAATCTCACACTGAAAAAATTAGAAAAATAAAACCTTTAATTGAAGTAAATTTATTATAAGAAAAAAAAAATCCCTCATCAACAAATAATTATTTTTAACAAAACCACATGTGCCGCAATTATTGGCACCCCTGCATTTAATAGTTTGTACAACCGCCCTTTGCCAATAAAACAGAACCGAGTCTTCTCCCGTAACATCTAATAAGTTTGGAGAATCGGAGACCATTCGTCTTTACAGAATCTCTCTCTTGTGCACTCTCCTCTTCAGCTCAGCCCACAGGTTTTTAATGGGGTTTAGGTCAGGGGACTGGGATGGCCATGGCAGAAGCTTGATTTTGTGTTCAGTTAACCACTTTTTTGTTGATTTGGACGTATGTTTTAGATCATTATCCTGTTGGAAGATGCAACAACAACCCAGTTTTATTTTCCTGGCAGAAGCAGCCAGATTCAGATTGAGAATTTCCTGGTATTTCATGGAGTTCATGATGCCATGTACCCAAACAAGGTTCCCAGGGCCTTTGGAGGAAAAACTGCCCCACAACATCACAGAATCTGCACCATACATAACAGTGGGGATCAGGTTATTTTCGGTAGAGCCATCCTTCTTTTTACGCCAAACTCACCTTCAGTGTTGGTTCCCAAAAAAATCTATTTTCGTTTCATCTGACCATAGAACACAGTTCCAGTCAAAGTTCCAGTAGCGTTAGCAAACTCCAGACGCTTACGTTTGTGGTGAAATGACAGGAAAGGCTTTTTTCTGGCATGCCTTCCAAATAATTTGTTGGCATGGAGGTGATGTCTAATGGAAGTTTTGGAGACTTGATGACCCCAAGATGCTACTTTCTTACTTTTTTCTTACAGTGATCCTTGGGAATTTTTTTGCCTCTCTTACGATCCTCCTCACTGTGCGTGGGGGGGAAATAAACTTGGTTCCTCTTCCAGGCAAGTTTGTAACATTTCCAGTTGCTTTAGAAATTTGAAGTATTTCCCTAATGGTAGATATGGGCATTTTCAGGAGAGTAGCAATTTTTTTATAGCCATTCCCTGACTTATGAAGCTCAACACACTTTTCCCTCATTTGATTTGTGTGTTCTCTTATCTTTCCCATGTTGATGTATAAATTAGGGAATATGGCCTCTGTGTCACCTCATATTTATACCCCAGTGAAACAGAAAGTCATGGATTACTGCTTGAAAGTTCCTAAACACTCTGATCAACTTTAAAAAGTAAAATATAAATTGAAAAATTGCTTCAGTTACATTTTGTTCATAAGAATTTCTAGGGGTGCCAATTGTGGCACACGTGGGTTTGTTAAAAAAATGATTTCTTGAGGGATTTTTTTTTCTCAGAATAAATTTACGTCAATTAAAGGTTGAATTTTTCTAATTTCTTCAGTGTGAGATTAAGCGAATTCGCCAAAAGGTGAATTTTTTCTCACCCTTTTTACTCATCTTTACCAGGGGTGCCAATAATTGTGTAGGGCACTGTATATGTCTTGAAGGACAATGGGAGGGATTAGACAAAGCTTCATAGGTCAGGCTCTCATCACAGAGTAATGTAACAGCAATTCTCTGGACAAAAAATGACATGCTCATACACAGCAGGTTGTCTTCATCGTCTTTCACTTCACATTCGTTCAGCTGAAGCGATCTGAAATTCACCCGGCCCAGTAACAGGAAGCCAGGGCTGGAGAGCTTCTACAAGGCTGGAGAGCCTTACCTGCAACATTACTAGCACCTTGAGCGTAGTCTGTCTGCCACAATGAGGAATCGCTTCTGGATTCATTCAGCCAAGTTTGGGAAAGGCAGGTAATTTAACATGAAAGCCACTGTAATGGCATTTACATCAGTACATCATTACAGCACCATGATTCGCAGAAAACACCACTCTTAACATCTGCCTGTCTGTCTGCCTGTCTTGCCCATCCATTTATCTGTCAGTCAATCAGATAACTGTATATACCTGGATAACAACAGATGTTGCTGTAACCCAGTAAAATGACTGCCTCTGGGACATGAAACAAACAGTCAGATTTAAGGGGCTGCCATGGCAACTGCTAAGGGTGTCACCCATATTCACCCCTGAAACTAATTAAAGGCAGAGTTGCATAAGAACCCTTTGTACAGCACGACTGTATCATCACCAGATAATACCTGGAGCGATAATACCTGGAGCGATAATACCTGGTCATCGCTGCCAGCCCCATAAAAGAAAGGGAAGACATATCAGTGAATGTAATCTAATTCCATTTTCAACTTAGCATTCCATTTATTCTCTTTTATGCAAATTCATGTCATTGCTCACATTGAAGCAAGTGTGTGTGGGTGGGCAGGCTGGTGTGTGTGTGTCATTGGGGGCAGGGAGAGAGAGGCATAAGCGAAAACACCAAGACAAAAAGATTTCAGAAAAATACAGAGCATGTCTATTGTCTGGCACCTGCAACGAATGACTGAGCGTCTAAATATCAGCTTCAATCCATGGGCCGACGAGACCTCCATTTCAGGCCATCAGCTTAAAGTTCTCAGCGGTTACTTCTGCTGGTTCTTATTCAAACAAACGCACTCCTTGTTCTTCTGGAGCCTCCACGGCATTGTAAAGAGTGATTTCAACTTGGCTGTCACTACAAGTTACGAGGCTTCTCAGCCAAAAAGGAGCTTAAAGTGACAAACTTCACCTTCACTTGAAAATAAAACAGTCCTCCCTCCAGGGTGCGAAGAGGATTTCACTTTGAAAAGGCCTGTCTGTACATGGGTAAATAAGAAGGAGAGCGTAAAACAGAAACCCGATTCTTCAAAACAAAAGTCGAGGGAAATAACAGAAAATGCCACATCACTCCGTTTAAAAGAACACAAATACATTCCCAGTTAGCCTACTATTGTTATTCCAAAGTATGCTCAACCTCAGAGATCAGATATTTTATTTTATATCATTTTCCTGGTGGCATTCATTGCTTGTAGCTTGATTCCTGAGCTTTAATAAATATTTGGTCATATTAAATTAAATTAAACACATAATCTGTACTGTAACTTAACTGTCTATTCATAAATATGTGTTTGAAGCACATAAGCCTAGGAATAATTTATGGAACTGCATTAGTCTAAGTTTCTCTATACGTCTAAAATGTCAATTCCAAATGTACATTAAATAATCGTTAAAAATGTAACCATTCCTTTTGTTAAATGAAGTTTTTTAATCAAATGCGTAATCATAAGTATTGCTTTCTGAAATAAACTGGAAATATACTGCCACTCTTTTACAAAATGCAGTTAAGTGGATAAGAAATGTATTCAGTGGCAAAGGTTATTATATTGTTTCATGGTCTAATAAATTTAGGTTTTATAATCTAGGACCTATGAGGCATTCAAGTGTAAATTACACAGAAGCAAAAGCCTTTGTTGACATATTCCTTTTGTTAATATTTAGCCTTGCAGAACTGTACTTTTATGTGATTAAATAAAAACTTCCAAACTTCAACCACTGAAGTGTCGAGAATGAGATTATAAAAAGTGCCAAACCCTCGCATCAAATTTAAATAATTTTTCTTGACTGGATTTCAACAGAATACTAATATTCTTACGAGCCGTCATGTTCCAAAGCCTGAGCTCCACCTTTCACAAATGTTCAACTTTAGAATGTCATTGAAATAATACAATTAAGTTAATTTGACAGCCATATGTTGCCTTATAAAATTTAGAAGCCAAAAAAAAGGATCAATTATGGGCTTCCCACAAAACGGCTCAATTTTAGAAAGTCCAACTTTAGTGTTCACATGGTTTAATTATGGTTGATTTTGTCAATTTTATTTTATCATATTAACTGCTTTTCTAACATACTGTGTGGTTGTGCACAGTAACCAGTTCAAACATCTATTTTAGTTACATTTAAGTATCAACTAAGGTTGTTCTCCACCACACACAGAGGCACATCCTTCTCACAGCTGGAGCTCAGAAAGAATAGCCAATGTTATTTAGCATAGGCAAAGTTAAGATTCTTAAATCAATTATAGAAAATGTACCTCAAAACAAAGATGGCCGACGGGTTGCATGGCCTGGTGACATTTTGACATCAATTCCAGAACAACAAAAATAATGTGTCATGGTTCCATTCTATAATGTTTAAGTTTCTGTCCAAGCATACATTTACTTTGTATAATGCAGTATATTCTCTGAAAGCGTTTGTTTTTAAATGTTAAGTAGTAACATACAATGAGCATAAATGACGTGTAAGCTCTACCTAATCTTTACATGGAGCCTCTGATTAGAGCCCATTATTCCTTCCTTTCTGCAAGTGTTGGACATTTTTAATCCTTTATATTCAACAATATGAGAAAATGGCGGAGATAAGGCAGCCTAGGCCCCCCAGTGTGAAATGCATTCAGTATGATCAGATCTGTAATAAACTAAGGAAGGAGAGATACAATACTGCATACTTCCACTGGTTAAATGAAGCTTGAACTGGAAACAGAATACATATTGAGAATATTAAACTTGTTTATAACAGGACTGCTGTCATTTCTGGCGCAAAGCCTTTAGATGAGTCTGAGAGGGAAGGTTGCATGGTGAAATTTTCCTAGTATGTTTTTAGATTTTTTTGAAAAAATGTGACACACTAGACACACATTGGCAAAACCCTACATTGTCATTAACCAATGAAATTCAAAATTTGTCAGAAACACCGTCATGGGAGCAGTAACACAGCACGACCTGAATATGTCTCTTGGTGTTCTTCTGGGGAAAAAATATATTAAAAAATGTATATCCAGGCTCAGAGAATCCTTGAATTCTAATCATCCCGGTTCCCTTTGGAAAGGTTCTCTGCAGGACTCTCTTACAGTAATCACTCACCCTCAGTAAGACGGGCCAGAAAGTGGTCGAGTCGATCCAGCAATACAAGAATGGCGCAGTAGAAAGAGTGAGACGTTCAAGGTTGCATTTATAACATTGTACAGTACATTTTTAAACCGTGAACATGGCTGAATATACAGTATATCGTATAAACTATGACTTGATGTGCTTAAGGGAATAAAGCGGAGCCCAAGAGTTGTTAAAACTGAATTTCTTATCGCATCTTAGACTGGTTTTCCCACACTGGCAGTAAAACTCTTTTTTAATAACAGGAACACTGAGAGTCCTCTCAACACTATATTTCCTCCGTCCACGGTACACACTTCCTGTCACGGCCTGGACTCATTCTTTTCTGGCCCCACCCAATCAGGGACATTACTTTATGTCTTACGCGTCTCAAATTTCAGGATATATTTTCACCAATGACACTTAAACGTCCACTCCCAGGCCCAGTCTGACAGGGGGAAATAACTGTCAGAAGGTAGGGGAATAACAACGGTCTGTATTATGTCTATGTCTTTAATGAACACTACGACACATCACAATTAAAACTAACCGTTGGCCTGTTAGTGGGCAGAACACTGGTCAGAGCAGCATATATTTCAGATTTGTTTAACAACATCAACACAATGGTGGCCCTGTTAGGGACAGATGCTTTTTCACTCTCCACACCTATGGTACTGTCACACAAAGAGCCCAACTGCATAGAACTCAGTCACAACATTGTCTGTGATTCAGAGTAACTCTGTGTGCAAACAGACCCTTAATCTGATATATAAACACTCATGCTCTCTGCTTTCTATAGCATATCGATCTCTGCATTTTTTTTATATACCCTTCAGAAATTACTTCATTTCTTCATTGTAACACTTCAGCAGTTTCATTTCATTTGGTGAGGAAAGACAGCATTCTTCATGCCATCTTTTTTTATTTATTTTTAAAAAAATTTTTTTAGCAGGTCGCTTTCAATACCCCCAGTCACTGGAAACCCCCAAACTAACAAAACTCATACCAGTTCATAATTATGCCACTGAATTATAACATCAGTATGTTATCAATAACCATGATGTAGCAATATGTTACAAAACATGTACACACAAAGATCCATGCAGAAAATCAAATGTGACCATTCACACATCTCTCCAGCATACAGACATATATTAAAACTTAAGCACTGAAATAAGCCTATGTGCTTGTAACTACTGTTAGCATTCAACTGATATAGTCTGCTTTTGTGACTGTAAATTGCGAACAATATCCATTAAAAACTGTGGGGAAATGATGACGCCCTGCCAGAGTTTCAGCAATAAATAAATACTTGGGCATTACTAAAAAAAAATAAAAATAAAAATAAAAATTTAAACCCATAAAAAATTTTGTTTTTGTGAGTTCAAATTTATGACAAGCTAGCTGGCTGAATAATAAGAATATAAATTGATTGACAGATTTTGACAACCCAACTGAGCTTCCCTGCCATTTCTATGTAAATCGGTAGCAGGAGATTAAATTAAAAATATAAAAACTATTTTCTATAAATCAAAGTATTGCACTGATACACAATAATTCTATTTGCGGGCTGAAATAAGTTTTTAATAAATCTAATTTTGGATTCTTCAGGCAATTAAATGATTAGAGAAAAAAAGTTATTTTCCCCCTAGAAATATACTGTACTCAAGTGCAGAGGAAAAGTGAGTTCATTCATTTTTAGGCTTTGGAGCCAGAATGGATTCTTTCATCAAGTTGTGCTTTTTCTTCATCCCTCCCGGTTCCCTTCTTCACACATTGACTCTGGCTTATTTCAGGCACGTTTCATTCATATTCACATTATAGTTGGGCTTGTTTATCAAGCATGAATATCTGAATATTACAGCACCATTATCACAGTGCTTTCACACGCTATCGTCACTGTCCATTCACCGCTTTGTGTACTAGGTCATTTTGGAGACAGAAATAGAAAAACCGGTAGGTTTTGAGTTGCTTTCTCCCAGTCAAGAGCTCAGAGGTTATGTACGGCCATAAATACTATTAATATTGAGGCCTGTACATAAAGTACCAATGCCAGAGCAGTGATGAGCCAGGCCTAGAGACAATTGGTCCTTTGTCGAGACATACCTGGACAGACAGCTCAAAGTCTAAGCAAGAAGAACTGAACCTTTCCAGATTTAAATAAAAAATGTGTGGGTTTGCAATGAAATGGCAACGGTTTACTTACAGGCTTCTAGAAAACAAATGCTGAGTATGGGTATTGTAGTCATTTTAGCTTATCCACCACTTTAGCTCTCAAAGCAAATCTGCACAAATCTACCCTTCTTTTAGAGCACACTAGTTACCTAGTAGTTGCCATTAGTTACACCCACACCATTCACCCCACCCCCACGCAGTCTAGCATTCAGCATGTGACAATCAGAGTCTGTCCCTAAATCAGTACTGTCCTTCTGAGCATTTTCCCTTTGGACGCCACGCCAGGCGACATACATCCAGTGACAGAGCTGACATTTGCACCTTTAAAGGCAGCTGGAAGCCTGCGGTGCGACTCTCTCAATTTCAATAGGGTTAAGACATTGTGACGCATCTAAACTTTGATAAACCTTGATAACTTTAGCGCACTGCGCAGCCGAACTTTGAGACAGACATGCCTTTTGTTAACTTGTCCTTCCTCATATATCCCAATGTTGGCTCTCAGCCCTGTGCATACAGACAGCAGCAAAATTAAATAAACATTTTGTTAATTAGTTTCCTTCCTATAAATATTGCTTTTCTCCATGAAAAATTCACGAGCAAATAATGTATAAGAATATTCAAAGCCGCCTTCTTGAAAGGCTGAAGGTTCACAGGTATCCACTTGCTCATACAGTACATTGACAATTCATTAAAAAATTGTAATTTGAGGTTTCACACAAACCTACTCTTAGGTTACCTGGCACCCTCGATTATTTCTACCTTCCAACTGCAATCCCTTTTTTCTTCCGAAAGGAAGGACTGCGATCTGGGCATTCCATGTTTTTGGCAGAGGCGATGTATAATTTATGTTTCTCATTACCCACAGACACACAATGGTTCTAGGCTTTCGCTGGCGCAGGCCCATAAATAGGTGGTTTACTGTGTACAGGTTTGTTAAGTGATGTATAAAAGAAAGGCCTGAGAGTAGCGGGGTGAAGCTGTTGAGAGCGTCCTCTGCCGCAGCGCATTGCCGTACCAGAATCCTGGGATTTTAGAGCGGCTATCGACCATTACAGGTGCAAGTCAATAAAATGGAGCCATGTTCCACTGACTTACAGACCCTGAAACTTTAAAGGCCTCCATAAATTAAGCCTTCTGTTACACAACGGAATTTAATATGCACATTTGGAAATCTCAACTCAAATGTCAGGTTCATATCTTGTGTGATTTAAAAAAAAATAAAAATAAATAAAAACTTCTCTCACTGTGAAAAGTTTGGTGCGCTGAGCTCTTGGGGAAAAAAGTGCGGTTGATCCTGAACTGCACTGAAATATCAGTTAAGCTAGCGCACTCCAAACGCTGACAAAGTCGAAGCGGAATCAATATCCCTTTAAAATGTCCAATTAGTCCTGCTCTTAAATGCTCTGGAATTTTCTCATGACACCCGAGGTTGTACATTCCTTTAGGAAGAATGTGTTCATATATCCCCCCCCATATAATCACAGAATACGAGTAAACACGCGCGTGAAGGTTTTCTTCATTTCTCACGTCTCCAAGGTCAGTCAAAAGACGGGCGGTCAAAAAAATAAAAGGGAGAGGGGGTGTAAATTCAACCTCAAGAGCTCCTCTCAAACCTCACTCCTACCGTTTCTGTGCTAGGCTCTATAATGCACTATTATGCTCCTGGGAGATCCTGTTTGGGCCTGGAGACAAGATCAGACCATGATAGCCAATAAGATCCCTGACATTCTGCCCTACGCAGACTATGAGAGAGATTATGTTCTTCAACAGAGGTCAAAATAGTCACGAAAGAGAAGGAGTTTTACGCATTGGCAGAATGTCGTTTCCTTCTTGGTACTTTCTAGCCATGTGATTCGTAGTTTCTTGCCCTTTTAAAACTACTCAAGAGGACCACACACTTAGATTAGATAGATTTTGCTTTTAGATAAAGCTGCAAACTAGAAACTTATTTCTTTCTCAGAGTTTTAGACTCTCTTCCTGGGGATCCGATGGCAGACCAGTTGACTGGATTGCAGCAGAAATCGAGTATCTCTGTCTATTGTGTCACAGTGTGCTACATGTCACTTATTAGAACCGTCTGTACATTGCGCGCTCATCTCTTTTAATTGAGGTTCGAAATGAAATGCCTACACGGAGGCATCTGTGCTGCCAAAATGAGAAGCCATGGGATCCCCAGCAATAGCCCTGACTGAATGATATTAACGTGGAGAACAGAAGGACGCATAGAGAGGTGTTCTGCCTCCGCTGCGGACCTCCCGCAGGCTGCTGTCAGGGCCCGGGCCAAGCACACCGAGCTCAGAGACAGCCACGCCTGCCTTAATCCTGCCTAACCTTTACAGTTTTAACTCGACAAGAGGCGGCCTACTCAAAACCCGATGGCTTGGCAGAGAAACAGGGCCGTGGCATATAAGAACAGGCCCCCTGTCAGCACGCTGCGTGGGTAGAGGTTCACATCACATTTGCATTTATTTATTAATTTTTTTGCCCCCTAACAGAAAGTGCTGTGCCCTTGCCCGTGTTCATACGTTCCCTTTTCATTTTCATAGAGTCAGATGATTGGGATCAGGGCATGAAATGTGGCTTGTGGACTCTAAAGATCACCAGCCATTTTCTACATTTTACCAGCCACATTATCTTATACAATATTACACAACCCCTGGTTGGTAGAATAGAAATTCTTACCAGGCACAATCAAAATTTTACCAGCATTTGCCGGGTGTTAATTGCAGACCTTTTTTTGCGATTGTTCAGTAAGTGAGAACATTCTTGTTGGCTTATCTTTGCCGAGAAACTTTCTTGTTGACTTTGTGTGAAAAAGCAGTAAACGCGACAGTAAATGTTCGGTGTTAAAACACATTCTTTACCCATCATCCTCATCTCATTTCTCTGCTTTGCTGCAGCCCACATAAATCATTTCAAAGGCACAACTAGCTGACACCAGCATCTTTGAACAAAAAAACATACCCAAACAAGAGTATAACTACATGCAAATAATTACTCAAGGCTTTTCTTCAGGGCTTATGCTAATTTAAAAACCGGTCTGATATTTCATGTACATTTCAGTTCAGTTTTTTTAAGAGCCATGGCTCTTCCACTCTTCCTCACAGCTGCCGGGAAACCACAGAGGTGTACATCATCTTCCTCCATTTGTACGGAAGGCCTGCTTCACGTTAATTAGGCTTCACAAAATCTGATGTGAGCATATGCCATGTGTGGTGCCCGGTGTGACATACCCAGAGTCTCACTGGGCCCCGTGGTGTCTGTGCGGAAAAAGCAAACAGCAAACAGACTCCCCAGCAGGTGCTGAGTGGCCATCGTTAATGCAATTAGCATGCACATCAGTCACAGGGCAATGGCAGAGTGCCCCTCCCTGGACCGCAGCGTAGAGCACGGCCCAGTGACTCTACGAACGAGCCGAGAGACCGAACGGCATGGAGGCTGCCACCTCAAACAGACCTTGTATCTGACCTCAGGTTTACATGGCAGTCAGATCAGGACTGCACAGAGAGATTAGATTAGGTAAATGTATATATGCATGTATACACCGATCAGCCACAACATTAAAACCACTGACAGGTGAAGTGAATAACATTGATTATCTCATTGCTATTTTGGTTCTGTACTCTTGCACTTTGAGTTTGAAAAGATACAATGAAAATGAGATTGAAGTGCAGACTTTAAGCTTTAATTTGAGGGTATTTTCATCCACATCGGATGAACCGTTTAGAAATTATAGAACCTTTTGAACAGTTTAACATAATGTAGAATAAAGTAAAGTCATTTTTAAGATTTGGTCACATATCCTTTGCATGCCATGACTTCCTGATGTCTGTGACCCAACAACATCAAAAAAAAACTCTTGATATCTTATTTTCTGGTACTCTTACAAGCAATACTATAACGTCTCTGCCTTTGATGACTTAGAGCCATTTAGCCAACCATGTGTTCCATACTGTTCCAGTGTCATTTACAGCTAAATCTAGTCCCACCCCCCAATTCCCATAGAGATCCATTCAAATGCAGAGACGTTATAGTATCGCTTGTAATAGTACCATAAAACCAAATATCATAAGTATTTTGATGTTGTTTGGTCACAGACATCAGGAAGTCATGGCATGCAAAGGATATGCGACCAAATATTACAAATGATTACTTTATTCTATATATAAATGCAGGGGTGCCAATAAAAAAATATTTTTTTATTTTTTGTTAAAAATAATTATTTCTTGATGATTTCTTTTTCTCATAATAAGTTTACTTCAATTAAATGTTGGATTTTTCTCATTTTTTCAGTGTGAGATTTTTATAACCCTTTTTACTCATCTTTACCAGCGGTGCCAATAATAGTGGAGGGCACTGTATATAAATGTATATTATTATTTAAAAAATGTTTTAAAGAAGATTACACGTGTGCACAAACAGCTAAAAGTAAATGAAAGATGGCTCCCCTGCTGCGGGGGTTTAATCAGGTCATCACAGCCAGAGAGAGACAGCCAGGGTGTGATCTGTAGGGTGGAGGTAACTAGTGAAGATCATTATGTTCAGTTTGGAACCCCTGCTAGAGGACAGCATCAGAGGACGTGTCGGGTTAAATGATCGTTACTTAACAAGAACATTGGTCCGGGGAAAGAGATGGGAGTTGAACTCATTCCAAGCCCCGTCAGGCCAGGAGCGGTGTTCATTAAGAGTGCTTGTTTCACACAGACTAAACTAAAGCTCAATGATGACAGGGCCCTGCAAGAGGTAAAACGGGGAGGCCGAAGGATGCATTGCATCCCATCTGAAAATGAAGTAAAGACATGGATTTCTTCTTCTCAAGGGTGAGAACTCCGGGACAGCACAACCAGAAATGAGTTTCTTACAAAGTCCTCTCACACCCATAGCATCTCTGCAGTACGTTTCACCTGGCTTCATATGCACAAAGCGCTTATCCTGGAAAAATCGGTTACCATGAAACAATATGCCGTTAAGTTCCACCTAAACGAATCTTAAACACAAACGGCAACAGACTCAAACAAAACCCTGCTATAGAAGGACAAAACAAACCAAGGGCTCTGTAGGGAAGATGCACACTGGTGTAATTATACTGAATTTCCAGAGAAAAGCGTACTGGATAAATTATAGCTCTAAAAGCCCCCTCTTATGCTTTTCCTTTTCTCTTGTTGCATCTTTAAAAACAAAAATAAAAAATTCCCCGGACATCAGGAGGACAAAGAACACCAAAATGCACGACTAATTGGGCTTTGAATGCGTTTGATTTGTGGTGACAGGGAGAGGCATTACCGTAATGTTTAGCCAGCAGATAAAACTCCCGTGTCCCGTGTCCCGTGTTCTGCATCGATCCGGCTGTCCAATGAGCGGAGATTAAGGGACCCGCTAATGAAGACAACTGTATCTCCAAGGGGACCTCCGAGTCATTCGCCTAAAGGTGGATATCTCCCGCTGACAGAGCGCCACGCATCGCTACCCCCGCAAACAAAGCCAAAAGTATTTCCGCTAGAAATAACAAGGAACAATATCCAAGGGCACGGAGCGCGCACAGGGAGGGAGGCGCTACTTATCAAGGATTCAGACAAGCGTGGGCACTCGGCTCAATGCCATGCCAAACCCAAAGCGGTTTCCAACACAAGTTTACACATGTAAAGATATGGATCCGTACCCTTCTATAGTTCAGTGCCTTCAGAAAGTACTCAATTGTACCCCACTGTACCCCACCCCCTTTTGTGCTGCTACAACTTAAAATTGTAACGAATTTAAATATTTTCACCCTTTTACCAATACAAATTCAGCACAATTATGATAAAATTAAAATATAAAATATTTATGAATAACTCATTTTCAGGTCTTTATTTTTAACTAAATTCTGAAGATGTTTATATACATTAATTTTGACATTATAGAGTTACTTACATAGGACTATGAATTTTTAAAAATCCCATGTAAATATATATTTGACTTTGCAACACAGCAAAATTATAAGTAAACAATAGGGGATGACAATATTCTGAAGCACTGTATATTTTAAACAGCCTTCATCTAAATTGTTATTGAAAATAATCTGATATATTACACAGACATATGTTTGCAGCTGACTGAACAACTATAACTAAAGTGTGTGCTGCACTTGTTTATTTGTATTCATACGCATTAAAATTCATACGCACAGTGAAGAGGAATCTGTGGTTGCTGTTATTCTTGTCATTATTACTTCTTGATAAAAAAAGTATGGACTCTGGCCATGATGGGTGAATACAAGCGGAGTTTCCCATTGAGTTCCCCAAGTGTTTCATCGGAGTGGTTGACTGCACGGCGTGTGTGGAGACGTCCTTGTGACAGCGCTGGCTGTGCACGGTTTCGCTAGCGCGCTAGGCTACGCGGCCGAAAGGCTTGAAGGCCTCCTTTTCCGCAGGGTGGCAAGACTTTCTCTGAGCATTTAATACTCTAAAGCTAAAGCCAAAGCTTCAAAGGCAACGGATGTCAGGGAAAATTCATATTTAGAGTTAAAGATTCAGAAGCAGCTTGGAATTCATTCAGTGGCAAAAGTAATTAAATTACACACAGCAACAGGCCTACATTTTAGACTACTGGGTGCTGAAATGTTAAGGTCCCACAGAGGATAAAAGAGGGTTGCGTAATATTGAATCATATTTCCGACATTGTGAAAAAGTTATATATAAAATAATGTATATATATATGTTTTTGATATTCTAAAAAATGTTTGTCTCCTACTTTGGAGCACGTAGTAAACACAGAGGCGCTCATTCCAACTCATTTGAATCCATGAACGATTCCCATTCTCCCCCAGATTAAATGCATTCATTAGCAGTGGAAACACTGTACCTGTCCCATACACATTTTTCTGGGTGTCTTGCCAAGCAGGCAGCAGAGTCCATTCTTCCACTGTGAGTTTGATACGGATCTCATTCATAAGAATGACCCATATCTCCCCATCTGGGAGTGTACTTCCTGGGATGGAAACCTCATCCGTCTTCCTCACCCTTCATCTTATCCTCACCAGGTAATCCATCACTGCGTAGCAGCCAGTGTATTGTGGAGGCAATATAACGGTGTGATTTGTCAGGATTCGATGGGCACTATACTGGAGCCTCCCACGACGAGAGAAGGGGCTCAAAAATTTAGACGTGTTTTTAGAACGGCCATCATTCAACGCCATTGTTCTGTTGTATGCCATCACTCTGTGCCATCAGGGACCAATACATTATGCCATTTCATAAGTGCAGCAAGTCCCGTATAAGAAATACAAAAGTCAAGGCGCATGCTAAGCGAAATTATTAAGGCAGACGTCACAATAATCTGTCATGGTCAAAGTTAGTTTCATTTAGGCCTACGCTGTTCCACTGCGTGCTTGAGAGAGTGTACAACACAAGGAATTCTGGCCATGAAAGGAAAACTAACACAAGGAAAAAATACATATGAGCAGAATCAGTCAATTATACTAAGAGCCGAGGAGTGCATCGCTAGAGAACCATTACTGTACTTTTAAGGCTTTAGCGAGAAAGCCAAACAGGTCATGCAGATTGCCGAATATGTTAAAACGACCTTCCCCACCGAGTGGCTATATATACTGAGTGCATGCGAAAACAGTTCTGTTTTTACAATATTCTGACCAATTCCCAACTACCGATTTTTAGTCACCTTCTACGTTCTCAACATACTGGAGTAGGTATAAGCTTAGGTACAACACAGACAGTGAATAAATAAGGATAAATTATGAATGTTCTGTGGCTTACTTTCCTAGTCTTTGACACTCATGCACACACACTAGAGAAAAGTTTCAGAGAAGCAAGAAGAGTGCACTAGTACGACTGTAATGTTGGCAATTAGTTACCAATCAATTCAACTGTTGAAAGATCAAAGGCATCAGCTGAGAATTCAGTCAGAAATCCAATCCTCACCCAGAGGCAGACAGGGGCTGAGAAAACACTATTTTCGCTTGGATGATAAAACGAAACTCAGGTTCAGAGACAGCGTAAACACTCCAGCAATGAGCCGAGTAAACAAGGACATCTCCGTGCCGGAATCTCATAATAACAACAAACAAACAAACCCATTTAAAACAAAACACCTAGATGAGACATGGCTTCAAGCCAATATTAAAGTGCACCTAGTACCACAAAAAAAACACACTCTACCCAGTGTAGACAAAACAAAATTGACCCAATATATGACCCTCGTATGAAAGATTATGTGAAAAACCCAGCATTTAACCATTCCAACCAAGTCCACTTACAATCTTACAAGAGTCTGTCTCACTAGAAACAGGCTACATTTACACAGTTAAACCTTCTAGTGCTAATTCCCATCTAAGGTCCTTTCCACCCATTTAATTTCCCTCTAAATAAACATACTTCTTTCAATCTAAATATTGTCGTGAAGTAGCTCTCTGACTTTTCTCCAAACCTTTCTGAAAGGAAGGGAAGGATATTTGAGCCTGCAGGCTTGCTACGGGCTGTGCATGTTTGGTGGTGCGAGACCCAGCTCCAAACATAAACACTTGAGTTTTTTCCCCCCCAAAAGCTCCTTTGTGGGCTTTTGTGAGACTGAAGCTCAGGTTTCCATGGGAACTGGAATCCTCCACTCCTTTTGGGCAAGGATGGACACTGGTGCTACCGAACTGCGACCAAATCTGAATTTAGAAAAACAACTGGAGGAGAGAATTTAATGTGGGGGTTTAGGCTGGGTTTTTCTGTGAAGCGCATTGTGACAACTAGTTGTGAAATGCGCTATATAAATAAATATTGATTTGATTTGAATATAGAAAAGACAGCAATTTGTGAATAAACTAAAATACACAGGAAGTTAATTTGCCGTTGACTGTTTTATTAATTACACCTCTAATAAAATAGTGATACACTGAACAAACACTGACCTATACGGTAAAGGTCTCCACAAAGTGAATAGACTCAGAAGTCCTTGTTCAATTACTCCCATGAGGCTTTGCTTTGTAACTTTGTTTGTAGTAAAAGGCCTGATTCAGTAGTCAGGATACTAACTGGGTTGATTCAGAGACTCCTCGCCAGGCATTCATTTGATACCGATCTGCAGATCAGCAGCTTTCCTGTCGATCAAGCCACATGTTCGACAACATGAATCTTCCCTGGGACAAAAAAAAAAGATCTCAATCTGCACTTTTAGCCAAAAGCTTTAAAACCACAACCGCTGGCTCAGCAAATCTACACGTGGACGACACGTCGCAATCAATACGGCTTCTAATAAAACCCATCTGCTGGGCACAGGCGGCCTGAATCAGGTCCCGTCACAATCAATTACTTCTCTGCAACCATCTATCCTATGTGGTTTATGAAAATACTCAGGCCGGGGTCATATTCACTCCGCGGGTCCTCCGGAACCTCGTTCATCAACGCTACATCTGTCCACTGACAGCGTCACCAGCGCGGTAACAGCGCGTTCTCCATGTCTAAGCAGCCGTGTATGAGGTCGCGGACGAAGCTCGAGATGGAAGATTGAAAAGGCTGGGTAGCTCCACTGGATCCACGAGCGAGGTGGACTGACAGTTAATAAACCGTCTTGCGAGAAGAACAAGCTGTTTCCAGAGTGCCTGCTAAGCAAAGCTTGTGATAAAAATGATGATTATGTACAACTGTGATAACAGATTCCATGTAGTCCTCTGACATCAAAGTGGTATATGTTGTAGTTTCCTCTCGGTTTTCAGCTGAAAAGAGTACATGATGCAGTATTTCCAGATATTTCTTAGTGCATCACTCTGCATAATCATAATTTCTGTAGATGACAATACATGGGGTACATGACAAATTCATCTTAGATAATTCATAATCAGTGGGGAACAGACATGAATCATAAAGTATGGAAAACACTACAAGTATAGCTTCCCTCTACTGCACAAACAGCATAGCGTCTCATGTGCCTTCATAATTAAAGCAAAATCGTGCAATTATTCATCATTTAAATGCATATCATTATTATTTGCAGCTCATATTTCAAAACAGTGTCACAAAATTAATGAATTATAATAATAAATTATGATAAAATTATTTGACATCACTTCATATTTATTTTCTTATCATCAAAAAAAGGTTGGCGATTAGGCAGTTGTGCAAAGAATGCCGGTCCGACCTGAATAGGATCTTTCATGTCGGCACATTAAGAAGAATGACGTTCAAAAAACACATCGGGGAAAGAAAACTTGTCCCACTGGACTTGAACCAAGTTCCCCCAACCGTGACCTGGAAGTAATACACTTGCACACTCCACACATCATTTCCCTTTCGCATTCCTCAACCGCTTTCAAAAACATATACGCTCGATTTCAAGAGTTATTCCGCACTTATCCATCCAAGCTTACTCATCCATGCGTTGGATCCCCAATAGTTATGCAGGGCGTTGACAGCCAGATGCCTCGATTAATTTTAATTGTCTCATTTGTCACATTTACATGAAATGACACCGCGTGCGTCGGGTCTCTGACTCCATTCAAAGCCACACCCTCACACTACGCTTTACACCGCGTGCGTCGGGTCCCTGACTCCATTCAAAGCCACACCCTCACACTACGCTTTATTCAAAGCCACACCCTCACACTACGCTTTACACCGCATGCGTCGGGTCCCTGACTCCATTCAAAGCCACACCCTCACACTACACTTTGGGAGAAATCTCTTGTGTAAAATGGATTACCTCTGCTCAGGGCTGTGGGCTGGATTTTACATTATGCATATAATATTCTTGCAGCATGGCGCACTCAGAATTATGCATATGCTTCCACAGTTGCTGGCAATAACAATGCAATGGAATAAATGCACAGCATTAACTAAATTATATCCTTGCTTTCAAAAAATAAAATAAAAATCCTTAATGAATATGCTGACAAGAGAGGTATATAAAACTAGAATAATAGTGGGCAATGTGAGCCTCCAAATCAAGGACAACTTGACAGGAATTAGGTTAATATCGCACAGCTTTCAGCTTCCTGGCTCCATCATAGACAACTGAGGAACAGTACCCCAGTCTGGAAGGGTACAACAGCCGGGTCGTGGGTTTTGTCCCCCTTAAACTTCAGATCCTTCTTCCAGGGCTTAGCCTAGCGTGCCGTCAGTCTGGGACACGTGGACACAGAGTGCTTTGCACCTGTACAGGTTTTCGCCACGCTGACGCGCGTCACATCAACCATGCGGCACCGGAGCACGGCGGGAAAAAAACCCCGCTGAGAAAGACGACCGAGACATCGCGGCGACGTCCGTCAAACCGCCCACAGTCAAAGCCCCAAATAGACTTGTACCAAGCAGAGCAGCATCAACTGCATTCAATACATCTCAGGAAAACAGCAGCAGCTGAAACATAGAGCATAATGCTTGGATTTAGAATCACACTGAGGCCCTCATATATTTTACAATAAAAAGCTAAACGTTTGTTACTGTAAAGAAGCATATTTTGTCAGAATTTTCCAACTCAAAGCAGAAAAACTGTATTAGGCAAATGTGTAGTTTGACAATGGCCCAAGTGATTCAGTACAGTGATCAATACGGCCCCACAACCACAGATCGGTCCTCAGCTAGGCTAAGCAACTATAATGCAAGCACCCCTGTGGCCAGAGAGAGAGAAACTGCAGGTATTTATATTCCCAAAAGAGACAGGATGAATCTTGGTAAGCAAATATTAGCTCTTGAGTTACATTAATGTAAAGCATCACAAAAGACAGCGAAGCTAAAATGTAAAAAATTCCCTTTAGTGATCCTATGACAAGAAGTTCGATTTGTTTTTAATGCCAGGCTCCAAGGTATGACACGATTATGAGCCTACATAAGAAATTATTTTACAGTTGTGAAGATATAAGAATTTTGCCGCATTGGCTTTCTGTCGAGAGTTAGCCGAGGGACCACGGCTCTCCGTTAACACGCGTACAAACAGCCCAATGTGGGCCCAGAACACAAGAGCCAGCCTAGAGAGCTGTGCCTAACAGATGACAAAAGCAGGAAAAGGGGGAGGGGCTGATTTATAACCCTGCTTTTCACCTCTTTGCCTCCATTGCTGGGCCCCCTACTCCATCAGCACAGAGACCGTTGACTACGGGGTGAATTGATAACCACCCCAAACCAATGCAAATCATTTTATTTATGCAGCGCTTGGGCCTACAACACCTCTCAGGCCACGGTCACTAAATCAAGGGTTTATAGAGCTCGCTCAGTCACACACTGCTTCTGTGTGTGTGTGTGTGTGTGTGTGTGTGTGTGTGTGTGTGAGCATGTGTGTAGCTTTATGTATGAATTCATCAAATTTGTTCCAGATCACCACCACAGCTCAATAGATTCTCGGTGTCGATATGCGGTGTCGTTTGATTGAAAAACAGCCTGGTACGAGAAAACCGCTACACAACCAGACGTGCGAGACGGACGCTTCCATGACCAGCCTTTTCGACATGACGTGGAATGCAAAACTGAAGACTGGACATTAAAATGCAGCAAAGAAAGATGTGCCTGAATAAATTACCATACAATTATGCATGTGATCATTCAACCTGCTCCTCCAACTACTCTCAAACTTAAAAACCCAAGCAGAACTGTTCAGGCAGAATGTTAGCTTAAAGATGGAGGTTAGGTGAGGCTCGGACACGTGTTCTGAATCCGATGAGGCTCATGTTCCAGTCTGAGAATACTAAAATATGAGTTTGGGGGGGGCCAAGCCAACCAGACCGTTTCCCTCAGACACACCGGGTACTTATTTCCAGGTAATTAAGCGTTAGAGTAACAGCATGTTAGAAAGCTATACTCTGCACAGAGAGCACTGAGCAACCAGTCTCATCGTTCATTCTACAAGGAAGCAGTAAACTCTAAATAGCCGTTGCAGAACAAAACGTCCTTCAACGGCCTGGGGTGACCAGGAGAAGAGCCTAGTTTCGGAAAGATGCGTCTGGTTGCGTATAATAAAAATGGTCAGGATTGCTTCTGAAATGGGTTGTGTTGCGTTGTGTACGAAGACTGGTCCCTTTTATATCAAGCTGTAATCCATCAGCTCCTTCAGGGATAATATCCTTCATTCTTCCTCTCTATCGCCACTCCACAAGGTGCTGAAGAGCACACCATATTTTGCTCAACAATACAAATTTAAAATACTTATTTCTGGACTGCTCATTTAAAGAAGATTTGGTTTTTAGCAAGTTTTTTTTTTTTTTTTTAACTGGGAAAATCATTAACAGTCTTTCCATCGCTGCCATCTTAACTGAGTAATGAATGACTACTGGGTCCAACTGCTACCTTGGACAAAAACTCAACCTTATATAGCAATTACAGGAATCAGGCCTGACTGAAGGGCCGAAGCAAAATAGTGTTTAAATGAGAACTCTCCGTCCTGTGAAGTAGCCATTTTGTTTTCTACACTGTACATGTTAGTACACGTTTTTCCCCCCCCCTGGAATGTCACATGCAGGGCATTCTCCAGACCAGGCCTGGAGTTATGGCATTTTCCGTCTATACATCTCCGTGACCGATGCAACATTTCCTCTAATAGCCAAATTAGATGCTCCCAGACAGACCAAGAAGGGAGGCTGGTGATTGAACGGCCAACGGCAATATATCATCCAAGGGGTTACTTGGGAAAAAATCCCATTACACACCACCAAAATGAATGACTCAACTCCCAAGGTCTCACAAACAGTTTGTTTTTTGGTTTAAGTAGAACGTAAAAATTGTTTTTTTTAAAACCATCAGTAAAGCAAAAGAAAAACGGCACGGCTGTAAGCATTCTGGTGCTCTAAGAAGTGCAATTAGGTGCAGCTGCAAAGCTATAACAGTTTGATGATGAATTCCCTGTTAATACGCCTGGAGTGGTGTGTGCAGAAAACAATATTAGTGTGATTTGGATACTTTACAACACAGATGATTACCGGCTTAGGGTTTACGTTCTAGGAGTAAATGTGTGTAATAAGGCCTGTGCAGGAAATGCATGTTCTGGGTTCACTGGCAGCCCATGTGGCAGCATCACAACTGCCATCTGGTTGAAACCGTGTGGGTTTATTTTAATATGAAACTCAGAAACGTAGTCGTTTGAGTTCAAGTCCTTTTGTATTGTATGTGCATTGATCGATAAGTCTCTGAGGAAGTGACCTTTCTTTAAACTGTAAGCGAAACCAAAAAGTGTACCAAGAAAATAACCCCTTTAAAACAAACAGGTACAGTAAAAATAAATTGCAGGCAAAAGTTATTATTTTGCCAATAACTTGGCCTCCATCTTCCAAAGCTTTAATAAAGCTGAATGAAATGTAATTTGGATTAAACTGAATCAGTAAATAAAGGATGTTAGTAAATGTTCAATCTTGAATGCCACTTTGCTTGACAAGTATACATCGTAGGCAATTATTCGCAAGGTTGCCTCTTACGAGATGCAGACGTGAGTCCCTCCGAGGGCCGGCTTTTCTCTCCCCCGACTCAATGCCAAATAGCACAGATGTTCTGCAGCAGGTACAACGTGTCCTTTGTTACCGCCAAACAACGGCGAGGCGGCCTCTCATCGCGGATTAAAATTCCGCTGGAAACTAAACGACGGCGAGACACAACTCATTGCAGTTCGGTCACGCAGCCGCCTGGCATGTTCCTCTCGCTTCGGGGAAAGTTATGTGCCATTTCAGGGAGCCATTTGGGTACGAAGCGGAGGCATCCCGAGCGCTCCGCAGCAATTATTCAAATGTATTTAATTACATCATTTTGATTCCGCTCCGTCCCGGGGTCTCTAGCGGCTGTCGGCTCGGTACATGCGCGCAACATTAACATCCCCGTGCCTTCAAATCAATCACTGACCCTTGAAGTTCCAGCAACTCAGAAACTCCTCAATTCGGCAAAGCAAACATCCAGAAGTCCCAAACCACAATGGCAAGACGTGCCAGGCTTCGTCACACTTACCGCTAATCATAGACTCGGGCTCAAATGGGCTACAGCACTACAATGGGTCAGAAGCACTGGCTTTCTTTCTGCCTCCAGAATGCATGTAATCAGTACGCTAAATCATTGCCTTGGTTTATTGACTCGTTTCTTGGAAACAATATGTAAACACTACGCTGAGGCATCCCCTGCCTCCCGTAAAATGTGTTGTTTGACAGTACACTTCCCAGAAAGACTGTTAAATATCTTAGTGTTGGATAATGTCAGATATCATGATATGTCCTTTTTTTGGCAGGGGGGGGGGGTGTTCAAGAGTGGCCCAATGTGTCTTTGACATGAACTTAATTTTTAACTTATTTAAAATAACTCCAATTTACATTTACTTTTGCATTATGAAGTTAACTAGACAGACACAACAAGTTAGTGACCTCAATGATTGATTTGAGAAGAATGCATTAAACAAGAGCAGTGCAGCCTTATCAAAAAAAGGTCTGTTGCACAACTGACTACCTCATAATGAGAAACACATTCCGCACCCCAATGTATACAGCTTGACTTTTACTACTGCAATAAAGCAAAGAATCTTGCTCAACGATAGAATAACAGAAATCCCACCTATGATTTATACCCGCAAGCCCTGTATCCAGAGTTCTCTACTTCAGCCTGTAGACCACAAAGGACAAAAATAACACAATAACAGTCCCAAAAAAAATCTCCTTCTCTGTGCAGCCAAAGGGCTTGTGGTTACTCCGTTTCTCTCTGTGGTACCACCTAATTAACTGTGCTCTGCGGTGAACCACTTGGTAGCATCTCCCTGCGCTAATAATTCCCTGTGGGTAGGATGGGTCCAGCTACTTGGTGTGGAATTACTGCTCGGAGACAAAAAAAAACTGGCAGCACCCCCCCCACCCTACCCCCGTGTCACTGGAAATGCACACGGCATTGCGCAATACTAAATCAGAAGCCGAGAAACAGCTCTGAGCGGGGGCGGTGGGCGAGAGAGAGAGAGAGAAGAACGGACAATAAATTTCACACAGCCTCGTCCCGTTTGGCCAATGGAATGTCATCGTGGGGAGGGGAGGGGAGGGGGGGCGTTCCCAGGGATTCTTCTAAGAATATGAGGAATCTTAAAAAAAAGAAAAGAAATTAAGGACAGAGATCGGGAGCAACCTCCAGGTTTCACTGACTTTTTCCACTCCTGGTGGAGATCAAGGCAAGGAGGGCGAAGCCGATGGTGCTGAACGGAGAGAGTCGGGCGGAGAGCTGAACGGGTCCAGGCTGGAACGGGTCTCTGAAGAAGAGGCTGCTTCAGTGACGTCGTCTAGAGAGAGGCTTTGAAGCAATCTGTCAGGTGAACTGCGGCTCATTTGAAAAGCTCTCCACCCGCATGCTGTGGAAGAAACGGCTGCGCGACTCCAGAGAGATCGAATAAACTTGGGGGGGGGGGGGGGGGGGCAGCGCCAGATAAACAGGCAGGGAGGCCCCACTTATCACTTTCAACCTGACTTTCATTACACTTGGGGAGACTCACGCGCCATATTCTAGGCGTCGACAACATGCGATTGCCTGCAAAAAAAAATTTATATTATTTTTCAATTGGGTGGAAAAGGGCTATTTTCTGTCTGACTTTTCTAGAGGATTCCGTGGATATCATCTGTCCACACAGGTCTTTATCTCGCCCATTCTACATCAGCTAGCTCATTTGGCAGGAGTGGAGCAGGGTGGGTGAAAAGGGCCCCCATAAGAGGGGGAGTGTCTGCTTGTGTGTGTGTGTGTGTGTGTGTGTGTGTGTGTGTGTGTGTGTGTGTGTGTGTGTGTGTGTGTGTGTGTGTGTGTGTGTGTGTGTGTGTGTGTGTGTGTGTGTGTGTGTGTGTGTGTGTGGTGTGGTGTGGTGTGGTGGGGAGGGGGGAGTTGGTTGAGCATAGCCAGGCCTACGAGGATCTCAGGGAAGTGACATGAACAACTGACAACATTATTACACTCCTTCTGCTACAGGTGAGAAGGGATCATAGAATCCAAAGGCTGGAGACACAGCGGCGTACTGTCCTTTTCTGCGGACGGAAAAGGCGTAAAATTCAAACGCACATGGAATCATCTACAGCGGCTGTGCCGCCCTGGAGACGATCGTTCTCTAAATCCGCGTAGCACACCACAAGTCTTTGAGCACCCACATGATTGTCATTTGATTTGTGAAAGTACCAGTAGCACAGCTGCACACCCAACTTCATTAAAACGACAGCTGTGATAAATACACTAAGGCCATCGAAAGCTTTAAAAATTTAATCTGATTACTCAAAAACTGCATAACGGTCTTTTTTTGTGTTCTGACGCAGTTCTGACAAATAAATAAATAAATAAAACCCCTGTTTACTGAGACACAGCCCATAATACCAAGTAGATAATTAGAGTTTCCCCGTTTAAACATTTATCATCTCTTCAATTGATGAATTTTTATTTTTGGAGATGTAAAGCGCTTCCACGGCTTGCCAGACAATTACTTGTAATAAGAGGTTTATGCAAGTGATCTAACGTGCAGCACCACATGCCCTTCAGCACTGAAGCCTGACCTTCAATGTTAAATATGAGTAATTCAGGGAAGAATAAAAGCACAATGGATAATGGTTAGGTACTACATCGCTGTTCTCAGAAAATAAATGTAGTTATAATTCAGCTCCACTGCCTCACTTTTAATAGAAATTCTTCCTGCTGAAACTCCCACTGTCTCACATTGATACAGACAAACCCGTTTATGGAATAAGGAGATGATGGTGCAGTTTCCATTTGAAAGGCTGCATGTGGCACAAGCTTGGTTTTAGCTCAAAGCTAAGCCCAGAATAAGGTGGAGCATTTAATTTGACAAAAGAAAGTATGGGAAGCTAACCGAGAAAATTTCATTACAGAGGCAAGCAATTAAAGAAAGACACAGCCCTACAGAAGGGAAAATGTCAACACTTATTGGTCCAAATAAATTTATATCGTTTTAATTAAAGGGTTTTCATTTGTGAGTTGAAACGGCTGGGTGTGACTGCACACAATTAAATTTAATTAGATGAGCCTATTTAAAGTAATTTTTTTGCTGAAGTTTGAAATGCAACAATACATTCATAGATTGCAATGCTAGTTTTGCTTATTTGTCACCTATGAAACTTTGAGAAATGGCCATATAGAGTACTCAAGTGACTATGTCACACTGGTTTTATATAACGCCCATTCGCAAACTATGTTGTTTTTCTGGACCAGCTTTTAGTATTCTGGACAATTTTACGTTTTAGTATTTTTTTGTGAATATACCACCGCTGGCACCGTTTAAAAACTCAACGTCCCATAATTCCCTCCGGACGAGCAGCATTGTCTCCAAACGTTGACATATAACGTTAGCCAGCAGTAGCACACAGCTCCGTTAGCTAGCTAGCTTGAAAGACTAAAAGCTAATTGCTTTATGTGGTTAACCGTAGTATAGTTTCTGACCTTGTCGGGCGGGCTTCTCAATTTAGCAAGCTAACGTAAGCTCGTCTTCAGCAGCAGTACTCCCATCTGCCAAAAATATCCTGACAGACAAGATGATATCTTATTGGCCGAGAACCACCCGTGCGTTGCAGTACTGGATATGTAGTCCATTAAAGTAGACTATAAATCGAACATCATTAATCCATTACTTTAAAAAAAAAAAAAAATTGGAACATGCGATATATGGTCCATATCCTTATACCACACAGGCTAATCCAGAAATGTTTTGTCTCATTCTATAAATCAGATTTCAAAAAAATTGTCGATAGTCTCCGAAGCCCGTTCTTTCTGTCATAGGGAATTGACTTCTGAAACCAGACTCCGCCCACATCTGACGTACTCACTTGAGTACTCTATACCCACAATAGTTTTTTTTGTATGTCGGATACTACTATACGCATTTATAGATTGCAAGACACCATCATTTTCTAATGCGAATCTAACCAACTTAGGACAGGATATTGTTCACTGCAGGTTCATATAATGGCATGTCAATTTTAATGAACTCAATACGATTGATATTTATTGGAGAATGCTGCCCATCTCAAGGCAGATTGAACTCCCATCGAATAAAGTCAGACTTGATAGTGAAGCAGAAATGCCCCAGATACTCCATTAACAGTGCAAATATTCAAGCTCAACCTTTCAGGGGGACCATCAGTCAGTGCTGTCAAGGCCAAACAGCGCACTCATTAGTCATCAGTCATTAGACATCGTTTGATTACTTAGAATTAAATATATTAACATCAATTCACCAACGTCTCTCAGGATTTTGTGTTTAATAGATTGTATCCATCTACAGGAAATCTTACGCAAAGAAGAACCACAACAACATTTATTTGGAGAGGGAGCTAGCTGGCTTGTATTGATTAAGCCAGTTCATTCACATTTTAGAGGCTAGTATTCCCCAAACTGAACCAGACTTAGCCAAGTAGTCTGCTTTTCATTTCCTCCAGTTGTTACTCGTAAAGCCCTGGACTTGTGTACTTTGGAAGAGGCCAGCTTCTTTACTGACCAATGAGCCATGGGGACATCAGCTTCTAGGAGAGAAGACGCCCCCCCCACACCCCTATTCCAACACACGATTTATTGGTTAAGTGTTCTCTGCAGGTTAGTGTGGGGCTGATCCAAATATTTACCTCATTTTAAAAAATAAACATTTTACCAGACAAAGGTCACAGAGGATGAATGTGATATATTCATTATTAAAGGCCCCACACAACGGAAGTCAGATCAAGCTTTTCCAAATGCTTTTCAGAAGGCTTCCTTGTGAAACCGGGAAGCCTTCTGAAGACTAGATGAGTGAGACTAGATTCAGCTGTAAATTACACTGGTACAGTATGGAACACATGACTGGCAAAATGGCTGTACGTCATTAAGGGTCTAAGGTATCAAACGAGCCCCAAACCATCACTCTGCGGCCAGATATGGAGTAGATGTGGATGGATCCCTTTAAGGGTTGTTTCTCCTGACTTTTTTCCCCATATAGTTCTATAGGAAAATGAGTCAGGAGAAATAACCCTTGCAGTGATCCATCCACATCTACTCCATATCTGGCAACAGAGTGATGGTTTGGGGCTCGTTCAATAGCTCAGACCCTTGATGACTTACAGCCATTTAGCCAGCCATGTGTTCCATACTGTACCAGTGTAATTTACACCTGAATCTAGTCTCACCCCCCAATTCCCATAGAGATCCATTCAAATGCAGAGAGCTTATAGTATCGCTTGTAACAGTACCTGGAAATAATAGTTTTTTTATGTTGATGGGTCACAGACTTCAGGAAGTAACAGCATGCAAAGGATATGCGACCAAATATTAAATATGATACTTTAAAAATATGTTAAAGCAAAGGGTATGAATACTTATGTAAATGAAAAAGTTCAGTTTTCGATTTTTAATACATTTGAAAAAACATTCTAAAAACATGTTTTCACTTTGTCATTATGGGCTGTTTTGTGTAGAATTTTGAGACAAAAATGAACTCAATCTATTGTAGAATATGTCTGTAATGTAATAAAACGTGGAGAAGGTGAAAGGGGTGTTCAGACTTTCCGGCTTGACTGTACTTCCAAAGACAGTGTGAGACCATTGTAGTGGATGGTGGGAATGGTCCACTCAGTGAGGGAGTAGAAGCTCCCAAATCCCACCTGGACAGCAATTGCATTCGTGAATAAATAATTCTCGAAATGCAAATTACAGATCCTTGAGCCTCCTTCATGTGGCTAAATTCTAGCCATTTTTTCCGTAGCCATGCGTTTGTGGGAAAGCTAAATAGCGTGAGGACTCTCACACCCAAACAAGCACTTTCGTCCCATTTTGTTCGCAGTTCGCACTGACAGTAGCTAACTTACTACTGTGAGCAACCTAAGTTACTTTAAGCTAGCTGTCACTCACATTGACGTTGAGGACAGTTGAAAATCGAGCAATGTAATTGGAGGAAAAACTTTTTTTACACTGCCTGCCAGTACAGGTACGCATCACCAAAACGCCAAACAGCCTTTTATAGGAAGAAGTGAGGGAAATATTAAGCCGTGCAAATATCAACTTTAAATAAAAAAAGATTTATTTTTGGTCTACATCATGTCCCTGAAGTAATTAAAACTATAGCTAACCATTTCATCACTCAAGAGGTAAATTTTCATTGTGCGGGGGCCTTTAAAGCAACATAGCGGGCACTGCCCAAATACGGCAAGACAGTTAAAGCATACACTGTAATACATCTATTGCACGACATCTATAAAATGGAAGGCAAGCGCACTGCCAGCGAAGCTTAAAAAATGATAGACCACTGCAGAAGCAGGTGAGAGGCTGCGCATCGGGGGGATGCATGCCATGAAGTCAGGATGAGGCTTCCCTTACCATATGGTGCCGCCCCCTGGAACCCTATGGCTTACCATATGGTGCCGCCCCCTGGAACCCTATGGCTTACCATATGGTGCCGCCCCCTGGAACCCTATGGCTTACCATATGGTGCCGCCCCCTGGAACCCTATGGCTTACCATATGGTGCCGCCCCCTGGAACCCTATGTGGCTTCAAAGAACTTACCATAATGCCAAAACATACAACCTCCACAACCAGAATCCTACCAAGCCACTCCCATAATTTATTGCCAGTTCTCATGCCTCCGTTGTTTGTAGTGGTAGCAGTCTACAGATTACTTGATTGAATAAACCCTCGTGTTCACAGGTCACCCTCCATTTTGTCTCCTCTGATCCTAGCCTGGCTGCATCAACTTAGACAGCAGCAGGCATGTCAGGCTTTGCTCATAATACCAGTATTAGGGACTTCCGATATTTCTGGGACTGTGTTATCTAAGTCTAAAATAATAATGTGCATACTGGTGCAATTATGAAAACACTGAGTTCTAGTGAAATTACATTTCAGAACTGAACTAAAAATACATGACAGGAATGACTAGGACAGGTTATGCAAAGTATGTTATATTTGAATGTCACATCTCATTCCCAGCCTAATATTGTATCGGTTTATCTTTTCCACCTACAGACAGTGAACAAAAATTGGCAACACTTGGGTAAATGAGGGACATATGCAAAGCACAGGCTTCCACATGGGTGTGGTTCATCCATTAATTAAACCAATTACATCCCAGCATGCATAGGGTCACGTATAAAAATGTTGGACAAGCCTGGCTGCCTATAATTACGGCTGGCATGGCTGCAAAAAGAGACATCAGGGACTATAAAGGATCGGTGATTTCTGGCGCATTTTTGCTATTTTTCATTAGCAACCGTGTCTGAGGTGTCCGTGACATGAAACCTTGAGGAAAATACATCACCAGCCAAGTGCAACAGCGGGTGAAAGTGCATGCTGTGTTTCGATGTCCGTGCGTTCA
The DNA here is from genome assembly GCA_022702515.1 of Ilyophis sp. 1 JC-2022. Lineage (NCBI taxonomy): Eukaryota > Metazoa > Chordata > Actinopteri > Anguilliformes > Synaphobranchidae > Ilyophis > Ilyophis sp. 1 JC-2022. The sequence goes on from CM040406.1 coordinate 44,134,145, forward strand.
TTTAAAATGCAAGGAAAAACAGGGGAGCAGTTGATCGTAAATTTAAGGCCTGGAGCGAGAGCAGGCAGTTTCATCAAAAGCAGTTACGGCCCACCATATTAACAGCGCTGTTTCCGTTTTGTTTTGTCCTTTTATTTTTATTTTGTTTTGTTCACTATATGCATCATTCACGTTGGATCAACAAAACATGTTAAGCATTAGGGCTCGGTTAATATTTCAGACAAAGGAAACCGCTCATCTATCTAGGAACTGTCACAATGGCGGGACATGGAATGACTCATTTAAAAAAATAAGAGTGAGAGAAAGAGAGAGAAAACTCTGCCAGGGCTTCACTCAAATAATTTAATCTGATGATCGCCGACTTCTTTCCAAGCGCTTCCCCCACAGGCTTGCAGTAATTCGGCAAGCAAGTGCTCTCGTATTCTCAACTAGATGAAAACAAACAAGCTAAAAATGCTCTCGCAGCGACTTCCCTGTAATGGATATGTAATACATAGACTTAATATAATAAGAAAAACAGACAATCCCCGCATACACTAAGAGAGCAGGAATTCCCTCGGCCGAGGCTTGGTTTCACAAGACCCTGCTTTTCTCCTAAAACACGCCACAGTATCCGGTGAGGGAGGCTGAACATACAAACACTCGTCTCGTTTTTTAGCCTCGCGGCACTTCCTGTGAAACTAAACAACAAACTAAGGCAGAGGAAGAGCCAAGAATTGGTCGTAATATTATTGATAATAAGGGCTATTCCCTTCCAAATTTAATTAAATTAAAGGGCCTAAATTGAGAAACTGTTTGTGTAGTAAATTCTCGTTTTCCTGGAATGAGCCCAATAAGGTCCTGATGCGGCGTACTCTCCCTCTGGTTAAAGAGTTCATAGGGCAGAAAAAGAGGAAGATGACGATGCGGGGAAAGCAATGGAAGTGGTGCCGACCAAGCAGGACTCATATCATCAGCCCCCGAGCTGCACAACCACGGCAAAGGGGTGGGACGACACCAAAGCCCTGCAGTCCTGGAGCGAGCGGTCCCATCTTACTGAAGACCCACTGAATTTACCCACAGGCCACGGACTCAGCCATTCCATGGCTGATGGGACATCAAAGGCATCCTTGAGTCGAGCGCGTAGGGATGGGTGGGCCAGGGTGGGCCACGGCCACCTAAATAGTATCCTGGCCCACCCGCTTATCTTGGCTGAACCACCACATCCAATTGTGAATGCCCACCTAGGTAGTTCTGGCCCACCTAATTCTATGCAGGTCCAACTATATAAATATTGCACACCACCCTCTGGAGACCCCTGCTTTTCCCAGCTCAGGCTCAGAGACCACTTTGTATTAACCCAAATCCACACAGTCAATCTATAAGTCTATATTGCCGAGCAATACATTAAGACACAGACACAATTTCCACAACAGGAGAGACGCTACTTGCACAGAGTTAAGCTGCATACATTTTGAATGAAGACGCAGGGTGCAGTGTACACTTGGATACTTTCCACTTCCTGGGTCTCAGTTCAAAGCCCCTACCCCTGCCCTCCAGCCCTCCCCAGGACTGGCTTAACGCAAATCCCCTCCAACTGAGATTTCAGAGCCATTTGAATTTTCCACACCAAGAACCACTGCCAGTTATTAAGATTAACAGCGAGAACCCCACCCCCACAAGAGACTGCAGGTTCGATATTTTTTTTCTCAAATACTGCTGTGCAGACAGTCTGCTCTAAATCAATCCCCTTAGCTAGGTGAGCAAGAGTCTGTGTGTCTGCAGAAAGGAAACAGAGGTAACAGCCCCGCACATCACCCCAATGCCTGTTAAACATTTTACAACAACGCACAACTATGAAGAATCCTACGTGCCATGGCGGTCATGACCTCAACACACCATCAACCTTTTTACCCGGGTATCTCTCCCCCCATGCATTTTAACCACCGTTCATCATTTAATACTTTCCAAGAAAAATCTGCTTTTCCATCCCGGCCAGGAGATTAATGTCTTACAGCTGGGGCTGGATGATCATTGGCTGTGAGCTCAAATTGCAACGAGACCCTGGAGTCTACGCTTTCTCGAGAAGTGAAGGAATATCCGTGGAGGTGGGACGGTGAATCAATAATGAATAACCAAATAAATTTTCAACCGTTTTCACAAATCAAAAACATGTGTTTAGCTTTAAACAACAACATTCCCAGCAAAAATAATGATGTTTATATACTTTCATAATGAGCCCATTTTTCATATTCCTTCTATAGAACATACAGAAACAAACCGTGAGCAACCACAGCATAGTTAGGGAATGTATCATGTCAATAACATGAGTTCCACTGAGAACATGGGGAGACTGATCTCTTTAGATTTTACTGAAACAAACCCCTCAAAAATGTTCAATCCCTGAAGTTTTCATGTAGCTGTCAGATTTGTCTATGTACAAGAATTCATAATGTTTTAAAGCTAAATAAGCTTTTTTAATACACAATTTTTTTGGAGAAAGGGGGCACAAGTTTGAAGACCCCTGCAAGCTTGAATGCGTGTATTTCCGACATTAACAATAAAGTATACTTGAATCCTTGAGTTTTCAAACTTCCACCTTTTAAAGTGTCACGTTTTATCCAATACCTTATACCCACACACATCATTAAATGAGTTCCCCTGTTACAGAAGCATTAATAAAGAGTTGAGAACATTTCTGAAGCTTTCAACTGCTAAAAAAACATAAAATACCTGTTTGTCCCTTCTGCTTCAATTCTATAAAAAGTAAATGGTCACAAAACAGACTTCCTATTCATCACATTTACTCACATGGAAACCACCTGTGCAGAAGAGAACGAGTACGTAAATTAACGCTGATCTTTAAAAATGACTAGCAAATTTAGTCTCTTATGCCTGGTTTGATTTAAGATACCTTTACTCAAATTAATTTAGTAATTATTTGAGAGATCCCATTTAAGAATACAGAGATTGAGAGCAAATTAACGATGCATCATGAGAGCACCTTCTATATTGTATAATTAATTATCTATCTAATTTACTCTACTTTGTCTGACCTTGAAATTCTTCACATGCTAAAATAGGGTAAATCAATGTGTCAGATTAAAAGTAGCAGCAGCTAAGGCAGTAGTGTAGCTCAGTTAAGAGAATATTTGCTCAGCTACTCAAAAACTAATTTTGGATAAGAAATTATTTAATTAAAAAGGGAAATGAAACTCAATGAGCTGTGATACCATACTGTGTATACCTTACCTGATAGCAGGTGGAGCAGGAAACAAGTGTCTTATCTTGCTTGATAGCAGGTGGAGCAAGAAAAGGTGCCTAAGAGCAGGTGGAGTTGGAAACAGCAGCCCTACCATACCTGAGAACAGGTGGAGTTGGTAATAGAAGCCCTACAGTACCTAAGAGCAGGTGGAGTTGGTAATAGAGGCCCAACAGTACCTAAGAGCAGGTGGAGTTGGTAATAGAGGCCCAACAGTACCTAAGAGCAGGTGGAGTTGGTAATAGAAGCCCTACAGTACCTAAGAGCAGGTGGAGTTGGTAATAGAAGCCCTACAGTACCTAAGAGCAGGTGGAGTTGGTAATAGACGCCCTACAGTACCTAAGAGCAGGTGGAGTTGGTAAGACGCCCTACAGTACCTAAGAGCAGGTGGAGTTGGTAACAGATGCCCTACAGTACCTAAGAGCAGGTGGAGTTGTTAACAGATGCCCTACAGTACCTAAGAGCAGGTGGAGTTGGTAACAGATGCCCTACAGTACCTAAGAGCAGGTGGAGTTGGTAATAGACGCCCTACAGTACCTAAGAGCAGGTGGAGTTGGTAATAGATGCCCTACAGTACCTAAGAGCAGGTGGAGTTGGTAATAGAAGCCCTACAGTACCTAAGAGCAGGTGGAGTTGGTAATAGAGGCCCAACAGTACCTAAGAGCAGGTGGAGTTGGTAGTAGACGCCCTACAGTACCTAAGAGCAGGTGGAGTTGGTAACAGATGCCCTACAGTACCTAAGAGCAGGTGGAGTTGGTAACAGAAGTCCTACTGTACCTAAGAGCAGGTGGAGTTGGTCACAGAAGCTCTACTGTACCTGAGAGCAGGTGGAGTTGGTAACAGAAGCCCTACTGTACCTGTGAGCAGATGTAGTTGAAGCCTGTATCGTGCGACAGATTGAGGCATTACCTGACAGGCAGATGTAGGTCATGTAGTCTCCCTGGCCCCCGGTGGCCAGAAAGGGAATCTTTTTCTTCGTTCTCCTCTTGACCTGCACGGCAACCAGCATCTTCTCATCGTGAGGCGCAAAAACCTCCTTGTTAATAGCCGATTTGGCACTCATTTTGGGGTCTAAGGGCAGTTGCAATCAGCTCTTATCTGTCAAGGGAAACACAGAAAGGCGCACTTTGAGTGATCAGGGCATTGTTTTTTAGAATCGCTCGGCTGGCCCAAGGGGCGTGCGTAAGCACCACATCAAGTCCCATTACGGTCCACTGCACAAAATGAGTGTGAGGAAACCATCTCACAGGCAACGCAAGTAAAAACTGACTTATCAATGTTGAGATGCAGGTGCGAGTCCCAGGTGCGAACGCTCACATTCTCAATATAAAAGCTTCAACTTTTCGATAAAAGAAGCTGAAAAAAATAAAAATAAAAAAAAGTGACAAACAAAGGCTGCAGGACTCAAAATGAAAGCGTGGTCCCTGTAGGGCGCTGTAGCATTGCACGACGTATGAGCCACATTACACTCAGTCCCACAACAATTTCATTCTGGGATCTGAACTACCCGTGAAATGAAACGGCAAGACTAATCTGCCATCTCTTTTGACCTAAACATCAATTAAATCTTCTAATTTTGTTTTGAAAGGATATATCCTACAATTTATGTCATCATTGTACCAAAACTTACCTCAAGATCTGTGTAAGATCTGAATACAAACTACACATATTGTATATCAAATCTTAAATTCACTGAAACCAGCAGATGTGTTGAAAGTGTAAAATTACATAATATTTCAGACCAGTTATGGTTAAATACAGGCTAAATACAAGCACACCCAAATGTATTCCTCTTTAACACTTGGTACCATAAAATAATCTTGTCTCTACAAAAAATACAGGCAAGACTTGATTTCTGTCCAAGCACACGGAAGTTTAATTATTCCGTCAAGCGATGCATGAAGCAATGTATTAGCTATTCCTTGGGCTATTTTATTTTATAGAACTTCAAAAAGTGTTCCACATGGCAAGGTTCTAAATAGGACTTAAATTTGGAGAAAACCGAAAACTTTTTTACTCCCAACGGAGACAGGAAGCAGATATCTGTAAACAAACATTACTCTATAACCATCAGGCAAATTGGGTCCTATAATTCACTGCAGCGGAGTTTATTTTGAGCTTGAACTGCTGTGTCACAACTCGTGTTTTTTCCAGGTCTGTATAGCCATCAGCCACTTCCAACGCAACACAGATTTTTGACAAGGTCGGTTGCAAAATCAATTCCCGCTGCAGGCACGCTGTGCACCGCCTACTTGTGCATGAAAAGTTTGGTACATTCTTGAGGGCCAATTAAATGTGCCTTCTTCCAAGTCCTAAGAGTCAAACACTTGCTCAGGCAATGCAAAATCAAAGCTAATTTACTTAACACTTACATGATTAGTTTGTCTCGCATACTCCATATTTATTCTGAGTCACTTCTTCAGTGTTTAAGGTATGTCTAAGGGCCAGGTGACTTGAACTGAAGTGCTTTTTACCCACTCCAGCTTTGCAGGACTTATCCGAGACAGGTGCATCCTCACTTCAGATACGCAATTGCCTACCTCCAAAATGGGTGCAGAATTAGAGTTGCACTGAATATAATTTAATTAGTTCATCCCAAATCACACCCACAGATGGAAAATGTGAATTTGCCTGGAATTACAATTCCACTGCGGTTTTCTTCATAAAAACACATTATACAGTACCTGCAAAATAATAACTCATTTGGGCATTTACGATTCAGTAAGAAAACTAAAATAAGCAGCGCTCGCCTGAGTTTCCAGCACAAGATTGTGTTTAATCAGGTCATTTACAGGCATTTTCAGAAAGTGTTCACCTTTTAACGATTACATTGATTTTATCCAATTTAGGCACTACATTTCCATAAAATTACATTGGTCAAATCCGTTTTGTCAGGATTACATGTAAATCTATGTGATGTATTTAGCTGTAATTTGTAATGTTGGTCAATAGGTTTTCCCTATTTGTTCCACCTTTTCCTGCAGAGAAATGATGCATAGAGGAAACTAGAAAACTAGTAGAGAAAACTAGATAAAAAGCTCATTTGAGAAGACCGTTCTTACCCTATGACTTCTCCTTCAAATGGGCAGGACAGGTCTGCTGGTCTAGTTCTGTCTTTATCTATGGCCTGTGAGCTAAGTTCCCATTGGTCAGATGGCAACACCCCATCAGTGAAGTAATAAATAGTGACATACAAATGTAATATGTAAAGACTACCCTAAGTCTGCTGAGAGTCAGGTCAGGAATAGTTAATTGGTCAAAATCTTCACTTCAATCTTCATACATAATACGATAATGTAGACTCTGTAAGATTATAGCTTGTCTACAGGCAAATCAGCAAAGGATAATAACAGAGAGTGAAAGTGAGAAGTATTTTCCCCCTACTTGCACAGTAAATCCACCAGAATCATTTATTTAGTGGCCTTCACTATATGTTAGTTGAAACGGTTTCAACTACATGCTGTTCATATACTTACCAAGGGGGTCAGAATGTGAACAGGACAGCACACCAACACCTAAAAACAACACTAACACCTACATCCTGCGAAGAGCCTATAGGACACCAGACTGGCCCTATATACGAAGAAGAACTGCAACGTACAACTGAACCAACAAAGACCAGGCTTTCTGTGTCACAACTTTCAGAATTCTTTGCGTCAGAGAAAAAGCTTTCAGCGTATATTGTTATTACCCGGTCTATATACAGAAACGGTTTAACAGCTGAAAATGATCCCGGATGACTCAGCCACAGAGCTATTACTAAACAGGAATTTGCATCAGAAAGCAGATGATTTATTTTATGTACTTAACTTTTACAGCTGACAAAAACTTTCACAAGTTTCATTGTAGAATTTACATCCTCCATTGTAAGAACACCTTTGAAGCTCGTTCACCGCTCATCAACCAAACGGTAATAGTTTATCCTGAGACACATTAGCTATCTCAATAAAAATGTGATATGTGCTAGCAACAGCAGGGTTGGAAGATGTTTTTATAGTAATGTTTCATATTTATGTTTATATTATAGACTACAATAAAGTTCAACTGAAGCGGTGATATGACAGATCAGCTGCACTGCATGCATGTGCAAAGACTACAGAATGCACATAATATTGTAGCGTACGGAACAATCTAAATCCCGTCTTCCTTTCAAAAAACAAGCAATGAGCTTTCGTACAAAAACACTTTACTGGCTACATTGTGTTCCATGACGTTGACCCCCCACCCTACAGAAATCACATTTTAACAAAAATGTTAATCGTACGTGTTTCTATATGAAGTCATTCTACAAACTTAACAAATGCATGCACATACATTTTAAATACGGAATGAGGTTTGCATATTACATCCGTGACATCAGATATACAGATCTAAAGTTAATGTCTCATGAAGCTTTGGTACGCCCACAAATTCACAAATGTTCATCAGCATACACACATCAAGTACAGCATTAGGTGGACTTTTACAGTGCAACCAATCATATTTAACTTCTGTGTGGATCTGTATTCATATAGGCCTAATTATACTGCTGCAAGACAACGAGTACAGTACAAACAGTTCTTCATGAAACATTTTAATACAGCGCTGTTTTTACCTGGAAGGCACAAAGGCCTCCTTCTTCCATTATTACACACGTCTGGAACGCCATAATATTCCAAAATTAAAAAATACATAAAACATTTTTAATAATATTCTGAAAACAAACACAAATGTCTTCTAAAAATAACCATAAATATATTAGTGAAGCCACTGTTGGCCACTTTATAATATCCTAATGCTCCAAATGGTCCAAATTACAACAAAGACAAATGCCTTCTTCAGACCGGAGTAAGGCTTTGCTTTGTATATAATTCTAATAACGATAATAATGGTTCAATTTCACAAAGGTTTTAGGCCGGAAGGGGTGCATCACAACTGCATTACAAAGCACTGTGCAACAAAGCAATTTTTATCCCCCCATTAAAATAAATCAAACGGACTTCCTCACTCATTCCTCACTGTAAACGCATGAGCCGTGCTGGGTTGGAGCCTTCCAGCTGACAGGTAATGCCCCCGCCCTCTTCTCCAGTGTAGACAGCTGGTGAGATGTCATCCCTGCAGGTAGGCAACTGCTGAAAGCTAATGATCCTTCAGCCAGCAGGCTGTCAGAGGGTGGGGGGGGGCGTCCACGGCGGGAAATTAACCCTCAAATCACTTCCCCTCCCCCTCAGAGAAGCGCTAAAAAGAGCGTTGGCGTTATATCCCGCTCGCCCGCTGCGTGGGCACGAAATCCGTTCGGCTGCCGTAGCGCGCGCTGTTCACGGGGTAGCCCGTTGGGAGGGACCTCACATTAGCGACGCCAGCCATGCCAGCAATCGCAGACGGGGGGGCTTGTGTCGGTCAAAGCGACCCGTTCTCAACCTGAGCCTTATCTTCCTCTTTCTATGACTCCTTTCATCCCCCTCAAATAAGAGCGATGAAATAGAGAATGCGCCATTACTAGTATTTTGTGATGATGGATAAAAATGTACAAATGTGTCTGATGTGGAGCCAATACATCTTCGGGAGAAATGTTGTATTTGCTTTCATAAATAAAAGTAACAGTCGATCAGTGGTTTCCAAACTGCGTGCTAAGACCAGCTGAGGAATATTCACTTTTCAACACGCGGTCATCTGTTAAAAGACGAAGCCGACCAAATTAAAAAGTACACCGGCCTTTCCATGCTTCAGCAGCCATCGTAAATAAACAACGTTCTTCTATTCAAACACAAAGCAATGTTGAGGTGAACGACCTGTGCTGCCTTTTGCTTTTCGAGTGAGCCCCTTGTGTCAATGGAAAAAATTTTGTATAGTCTCTTTATCTTACCTTCTGAACTCTAAAATTTAAACCATGGTGGACTGTGGGTTGTTCATTTGTGTCTTTAATTCTAATATATTACTCAGCTATTATACACTCTTATCCATGGAGATTACAAACGTGACATTTCAGTCCTTAGAAATTCTGTACAGCACTCCTGCTGAATTGCATTAGGGGAAAAGTGTTTCACTATTTGAAGTATTTATTTTACTTCTTTATGGGTGTATATAACAGAAGCGGCCCATTTAAAATCCTTAAATCAATAGCCCTCCAGAGAACATCAAACATCAGGGTTTTCGAACATCCCATTGTCCTGAAGGTAAAATAAACAAAGAGAGAATCTTACTTTATAGCTGCTGGAGAACTGGCCTGTGAAGCTTTTCCCAGAACTGTGAGTGGCCAGTACTGCAATGCTCACAAATCACCTACTACACAATTTAGAAAAATACTTTGTGGGGTGAGCGGGGGAGAGGGCTGGGGGTGAAGGCGGTGTGTCCATCGTCATTTGCATAAATTAACATACAATTAACAAACCCCAGTTCCAAAAAATTTTGGACAGTACGTAAAATGCACATAAAAGCAGTGATTTGTAAATTATCTATGTTTTACCATATCACCTTTATTGATTTTTGTAAATATATGCTAATTTATTCAAATTTGATGCCTGCAACACATTCCCAAAAAGTTGGGACAGGGGTAAATTAAAGACTGGGGGGCGCGTCCACACACCGCAGGGCCATACTCGAAAAGCACCCAAAATCCTAACAAGGCAACAGTACTTGAGACGCTCGACGACGCTCGAATGTTTGCCTTTTGATTTTGAAATGTACAAATAAAGATTCCTTTATAACCAGCGTTACGCAACAGCTGAGCTACACTAATGCCTCAGAAGGCGTTTTCTGTCTGAACAGGTTGTTTTTCCAGAGAGCAACAGCAAGACTATCAATAGCAGAGTGCTTCCAGCAAAGCGAAATTCTAAGGAGAAAGGATAAACAGAAGCAATCTGCTCTGAACTGGGACTCGGCAACAGATAGGAAGCCGTGCCAAGCTGTCGTGATGGAGCCATGAATCAAACAGCTGGGCGCCCTGGCTGATTTCGTTTTTTTTTTAAGTGATCCTCTTCTTAGGGCAGTAAAACTGTGGGCAGGGCTGAGCGGTTGTGTAATCATTTCAAAGTTTTTTTTTTTTTTTTAAGCATTCAAAGTAACCTGTCCAGAATTACTGGTATTGAATCATATTATTTGCACAAACAAATCAGGTAGTTGCCTGAGGTAGGAGTGCTTGGCTGCCTAATGAGAGATTTAAAAAATACAAAATCTCTCTTACAGATTAACATTTTATAGAATGATAAAAATGCTCAAATGGTATACTGCCACCATGCCCATCTGTATCATAAACTGCTTTTGTAACACAATTACTTTCATAGTTTGGTTTTGGCTATTTATTTTAATTGATAATAGAATGTGCAGTAATAGGCTATGAATGATATACCAACATCATATACATCTTGATAATGCACGTAAGTATTGTATATCTACAGGACAAAGCTTCAAGCCCATATACACTTCGGCCATTTTCTTTTATTTGAGTACGAGGTGACATATTAGAAGTTCTCACCCTTAATTGTAACATAAAGCCACAATATGTCTGAAAAATGACCCATGGTCCCCTCTGTGATGGAAGACTGCTGGTTAGTCATTAATCAGGTCCCGGGTCTGTGCAGTCATTAATCATCATGTAGGCCTACTTGTTGATGGGTCAAGTTCTATGTGATGAATAGTAATTGGGGGGGTTGTCCAATTCGCAGATCTGCTGACTGCATCAACCTATATTTCCCACATCCATCATGGTGCTTAACGTGGGACATTGAAAGTGCATTGACACATTCCCTTCCCTTCCCTTGACACATTCCTGGCACCCCGAAATGGCATCTTCTCCTTTGCATGCGCTGGCTAATGTTACCAGTCAGGTGACTCAGTATGCCAAGAGCTTTTATATAATGGTAAAAGAGCAGTGTCAAGGATGACACTGAAAATAATATATATATATATTTTTTTTTTTTAAATAATAAAATTATAGATCTTGTTTTTGTTCTTAATATTATAATACGTTAGCTAGTTAATGTCTATAGTGTTATCATAAATCATGAACGCCTCAATTCATTCAGGCTGCAATATAACTGATGCTTGACATCATCAGTTTTGGCCCATGCATATCTTTTGCATATTTTACACATATTTCCAGCTATCCTTTGAGGATAATTGATTGCACCAATCCATTTATCTGAAATTAGATTGCAAATGTTACATTAAGAAAATCCCTAGCTATCATTAATGCAATGTTTAGTGCCCTTGCCATAACACATACATTTTGATTGACTAGCTATTAATTGCTTAAATAATTCTTAGTGCAAGATATTATGAATTTATTTTCTGCTTATTGTATCTGGATTATCTTAGCATTGACCTGCAACTGCCTACATGGTAATGCTCCAATATTATGGCAAAGTGAGACAATTTCTTGATTTCACCATTTGATTGAATAGATTCTGCAAATAAGAAGGGTCGATATTTTTAACAGATTGTTTTATCTATTAGAAATACACGTGAAACACAAACTTAATTTCCTATTAACAAACATGGAAACTTGTCACTGAGTACAGAGGGATAGAATCTCACACAAGGAGGAGACATTTTTTTAAAAGCCTCTGAATGCATTTTGTCTTTATTTCAGAAGTTGAAAAATGTCTCGTCCCAGCAGTAGAATGTTGAGTAGAACAATATAATAGAGTCCTTCCAGTAAATTACTCATTTTGGGAAATTAATCCGCTCATATTCACTTGGAAAAATAATTTCCTGTTGTGTAAACAAATGGTGCTTGAAAACAACTCTGTAGTTGTGCCATTTAGCAGGCTGTTGTGTAGGCTGTTGGAGATAATGAATTATGAAGCCTAATTATGATCATTTTAGGCAGATTGTAAGCAACAAAGCACTTGGTGTTATGGATAGTTCAAAATAATATACAAGCTTATATAAAAGCATTTAGAATTCTAGTATATATTATAATAACGATAATTAATTGAAAACCTACGTCCATTTTCGCTCTGTATGGGCCAATAGCCTTGATACTTATTGAAGAGGTGTCATAATTGAATAATTTTAAGAAAATCTTAAATTTAACCTAAAACGCATTAAGGTATCGCATAACTGACCATTGTTTCACTAGCCAGACAGAAAATTGCCGGACACGTCACCCTATGCTTATGTCTATATTTAGAAAAGGGATCCGTTAAAAATATCACTGAGGCCATTTCATAGTATTTTCACGCTCAGACCACTTACACACAGGAAGCAGTCTCGGAGTACGGAGACTACATCAGGCTCTGCTGAAAGCTTCAATGGAGCGGGACCACGGTCAACGGGCAGGCTAGGCCTGGGGCCTTCACACAGAGAGAGGCGGCTGTGAATTTATCACGTCACGACTGCCTCTGGGAAAACCACCGGTGGCAGAAACAGTATCGAGGGCGCTCTACAGCAGTGTCCAAACCAGAGGAGGCTGCGAACAACAACACAGGTAGGATGTTGTACAAGTCAAAGAGGTGCGGGTGTGTGGAGGTGTGGGGGACAGCTCAGAGACCCAGAAGCAGGAAAACAACGGGCAGTGCTCATGCCCCTCATTGAGCGCCACACAAAAACAGGGCGTATATACTGGACCCGTGAAGCATTTTTCACAGTACAAGCCCTTAAATGTCATAGTGGGTCAAACGCTGCTTAGGTAGAAACCATAGCCTGACACATCATCTACATAAAATGCAGAAAGATGATGTGTCAGAGCATCAAGGACGAGCAGCACGGTCCTGCAGGGAGAACCACAAGGTTCCATGAGGGGCCCAGCAACCTCTTACATCACCTCACCATCACCTAGGTTACGTCTCTGCATAAAGCTAGGGGAGGACACCACGCTCAGGACTAATCAGCCCAGATCAGAGAAGGAGGAACCAGGCTGGATTTCAACCACAGCCTCACTAACTGAAAACATATGAAGGCATCGCTTCCGTGTTCCCTGTAGGCCTCATACCTTCCGACGAAGCAAAGATCAGCCAGGCCTGGATGGGGGAGTCGCTCCTGGAATGCCCCGGTGGTGGTAATGGAACCCTGCTCGGAAGACCCAGAGGCAGCGAGCAAAACCCATCGCCCCCGTCATTCCCCCCCTGCACAGCTTCCATGGGGGGGATAGAACATTCTCCAAGGACGACTGGCGCCACAAGGACAGCCGTACAGTCCTGAGAAACCAGACCAGTGTGGATACGCAGCAGATCCGGCAATGCGCCAGGCCTAACAGTACTGCATCTGCACATTGGTGTTAGGAACCTGGCGTTGTGTCCTGACGATTGTCAGAAAGAGCATTTCTGAAGTGCTCCACGTGGGCAGGGTAGATACAAGGTCTTGTTTCAGGCCTTCAAAATCCACCGTAAAAATTAAGAGTGCAGGTGTGGGCCGACCGGAACACCAGGGCCGTAGATACAGTGCTCCTGGCCATCTGTGATGCAAAAACAGTTATTATTAGGATGAGAAGCTTCTCCATCAACACAGCCAGAAATTAAATATACTGCAATATATTATAAATATGTGGATGTTTTAAAAAAAATAGATAACAGTAAATATACTTCACTGAAGTGTATTTTTTAATATACTGCAATATCTGAAAGCTGCAATACATTGAATATTTGCCATATATTTGTCATATATTACTGGTTCAATATTTTGATAATGCTTTATTTCAATATATTTTCAGTATATTCCATTTCTATACTGAAAGGGATACCGTCACCAACAGCTATTTGAGCATGGGCCCTGCCATGGTGTGTGAAGCGCCTCCGTAATGTCTACTACCACCAGGTAGCCATGCGTTTTATTTTTCTGAGGGTAGTGGTGGAAACTTGAAGATATGAGCACCGGGGGAGGGAGTGGGAGTACGTGCGCATTCGCTGGCCTCTCCACAGCACCCGTCTGAAGAATCTCAAAGAGATCACTTCACCCCGAGATTCCTCGCCCAACAATGAATTCAACTCTGCCCCAGGGAAATCTGAGAGTGTGGCCTGAGTGGAGAGAGACCAACCCAGACTGTCAGGCACAGTGCAAGAATTCTCATCTGGATGCTGGTGAGAGAAACTGTCAACCTGTTTTTCACTTTTTTTCATTTCTTTTCTTTTTTTGGGGTGGGGTTAACAAAAAAAAATCAACAATCTGAACACACACACACACACACACACACACACACACACACACACACACACACACACTTGCATGTTGCATTAAAAAGTAACAGCATATCTCCCAATACAGAAGAGTGAGCCTGCTAGAGAGAGAGAAGATTGGCAGCTACTGTAGCTCTCCAACAAAACAACAACATACAATGAATATCAGAAAAACCTGTGATTAGGAAGGGTGCAGGTTTGCTAGATATAAGCCACGTGACAAGCCAATACTCAAATACTTCACTTAATTATTTGTGAGTTTATTGAGTTATTGTTTAGATTCATTCAAACAGAACACGCCCATTACCTAGCCATGAGATGATCCACTCTTAAGAGGCCTATCATCTAACAAATACAGGCTGAACCAAGGAATAGCAAAGAAGGGTTTTGCACACAATTCTTTCTGTACATCTACAAGTAAAATACTGGGAAAGACTAGTAACTAGTCAACTAGCAGTCAGTAAATTGGGCTTATTTGTCGTTACTTTTTCAGAACAGAACGTCCATCTCAAGACGTTGTGATAAGCAACTAGTTATGTTAGCATCATATGGCTAAAGGAAACATCTAATTGTACTTTATTAAAGATAAAACACCAGAGGGGCCCCAAAAGGCAAGTCTGTGCTCCTCCCTTGTAGAGTGACAATTTAACACAGGATCTGTTCACAATAATTTTTTTTACTCAAAAAGCATGAGGTAAAACACAAAATGACAAGTACACATAAAATTATCAATGCCATATACCAGACCCCTAAAGGGGCTGATTGATTTGATGCGTCATCCACGGCAATTCACCTTCACATAGGAAGCTGATCTTCTAAGAGTGCCACACTGTGCCTGGATTGAACAAACCCTTACAACATAACTTCCCACATCTGGTTACATTAAGGCAATGTACTGACCATTTCACCTCGAGAGTCTCAAATCAAAGACAGGTGTGCACTCCTTTATGGGAAAGGGAAACGCATTCTTTCCCGTCAGTAACACAAAACCAAACCATTAATCTTGAGCGATCTGCAGCATGCCGGTCTCTGTGCAGTACTCGTCAAACCACATTTTTGTTACTCACTACTGGTTTTCTACATCCGTCTGGAACTTCAGACTGCACAAACAAGCAACAGCCTATACGATTGTTTCTCAGCAAAAAGGTAATAGTCAAACCTGTGGAGTGTAGTAATAACTTTTGTTAATTGGTCATTTACACCAGTCCTTTTCTATATTTTCCTAAATATTCAGAAGAATACCAAGTAAAAACTGTGAGAACATAGAAAGACCATTTGAAAGCTATGAGATCTTAAAGGTTGATCTTACAGTTAGTTTCTACTTTATGCCTTTCCTACCTCCTTCAGTAGCTAATGGTAGTTTCACGTCTATGTGCTCAGAGGTGTAAAAAATATGTCATTATCCGCCGCAGTGGCTATGTGGTCATTTGGAGCGGCCAATATATTGACATTACCACTGGTGATGGTGAAAGCGCCAGCCTATCTGATCCGCTGCGCAGTTCTGATGTCCAGAACATCGGTGCTCATTCGTACTGTAATGCAAAGTTTTCCTGTGAGCTTGTCACTTAAATGCTTCGTATTCTTAGCCAGCGGAAGAATGTCCCGCCGACACGAAAATATGTTTTTAAATTGTTCTGCCCATAGCTGCTTTGCCTACCTGTATTACAAACATACTGCAAGCCGGATTGCGGAAATACTTGCCATTCCATTTTCGATAAGGCTCGCGCACTCCCAAGCTCCAATCCAGATTTTCAAGAACTAAATTTCCATGAAGGAAAAAGTGTCATATTCTCAAGCCTGCGGGTCATGGGACCGGTCTTTCAGAGGAACATGTTAATGTAGTGTTCGCGCTCTGTTAATGTTGCAAAACAACAATCAAACTAGGCTACATAACACCATGAAATTTCAGTTTACGATAGGAATGCGTAACGCTCCCTGAAATTACATCATACAGGTAACTAAATAACCAGTAAAAACTTGTTAAAATATATAAAGCGATCACAAATAACGCTATATTTAACGTCAGATGTAACAACGACTACAGCCCACCGCAGAAGATGAGTGAAAACAAGGTTACCGCTCTCATTGCATCACCTTGGTTTTTCAGGAGTCCCTCTCCGCAGAGCAGCCGGCGAGTTCTGAAATCCGGGAGGCGTGGCAACGCAGGTCTTGCAATAGCTGCTCTTGTTACTTCGGATAATGTTTAGAGTTTCGTATGCAAACCATTTTAAAGTTAACTACAACGTAAATAATACTGATTGACTGATTTCCCTAGCTTTCTTGGTCCCAAAATAGGTTTCACAGTTTAACTTGAGTAATTTAACACTCATCGTACTTTGCAGCAATGCAAGTAACAGTTGAATTATATATTTTTCCAGACAAGTTACATGGGTTTTAACTATAGCTAACAATACTAGTAAATTAAGCAGCTAGATTATCGAGAAATGTAGGCTACAACATGTTGCCCCTGTCAATTCTAGCGCAGCGTCGGCCACGGTAACGTCAGAGCCAACTTCAATAGACTCCGTCTAATTTGACGCCACTGGCTGCGCTGCAAATTTTATAGGCTACGGTGCTTATTAATTTCCAAACAAGTTAACTGGTTTCCTTTCCAGCTTCATTTCGATTTTGATAATATCAGTTAACTGTACAGAAAGAAGCGACAAGACGCCGAAGAAGTGAAGAAAACCATTAACCTACCACTTTCTATTTGCTTGCTGACTAGCTACGCTTCCACGTGTAGCTAGCTAAACAGTCTTGCTTCGGATTAATTGCTTTTGTCAGTCCATCAACTTCCAAGTGTTAAATTGATCCTGTTATCTGCTCAAGTTGGATGGGATCATTTCGCTTTTGGAATCTTGATAGTTCCCATGTAGTAGCGACGCTGCAATTTGAATGCCAGTGTGGAGTGTACACACGCTCGCGCTGGCGCTGCAGTTTGAATGCCAGTGTGGAGTGTACACACGCTCGCAGGCGCTGCAGTTGTCTGCTTCTCTAGAAGCGCGAGCGTCTCTACTTCACGGACTCGCCAGTCACGTGAAATGTAGGAGTGTAGCGCTAACATTCCCATTGGTCTCGCGTTCCCTCCAAAAACAAACATAGACGATTTTCAGATTTTACACACGTCTAGCCTACCACGACAGAAAACATTTTCTGCAGCTAAAATGCTTTTAGTTGGCTATGTTTCGAGGTATTTGTCTGCACCATCATGTATTCCATGTACATAGCTAGCCTATTTAGTGTCCTGAATAAAGTTTGTCAGAAATAGTCAAGTGTTTTAACTAAGTCTTATGCGAGAGCAGCCTTAGGTGAATCTTGTGTTAAAAATATTTTTTGTTTGTTTGGTTTCAGTCATTGAAAAATGACTTGGGGAAGATGAGCTCACAGTATATTGTGGCTATAGCCTAGTATAGCATATAGTTAAGTGACTCGCGCTTTTTAAAAAATCGTGTATAAGCCATGCACAGTGAACATATAAAAAGTAATTGTCATAATTACACACATACCAATTCTGACGGTCTGGGCGACACACTGTCACACACTTTGGATATTTTTTTATCTAAGTGGGACTTAAATAGTTTATTAAAATGCTCCCAAACGATGCAGCATTTTTCATAGTGCTACCACTTCACAGTTCTCTTTCTGCATCATGCTAGCACCATAGGTTTCCTGGAGAGTTTCTGATCCCACGCGATTCTTTGGGAATCATTATGACTCATTGAACTCGGGAAAATCAGGTTATCCAAACACTGAGTTATCTGAGAATAGATGCACAGACCACAGGACTGCCTGACTCAAATGTATACACTATACTACAGAAAAGTATGCTTCAAAGAAGGGGTTTGTCATGTCTATATTTGGTGATAGAGAAGTTTTGCTTCAGCCGATACTCTGAAAGAAATGCTGGCAGTTTCTGATAAACAATGTCCCATTAATTTCAGTTGCACAATACTCCATTTTTTTCTCTACAATAAAAATACTAACCAATACCTTACCTATTCACCTGGCTGGAGTAGAAGTCAGTTCCAATTCATTTCCAGATGTGGGGACAGACAGACCCCAGACCTCACACCTGGAAACACCCCCCACCCCACCCCCTATGCCAAGGTATCTAACCACCACCCCCTATGTCAAAGTTTCTAACCCCAATCCCAAATGTTAAGGTGTCTAACCCTCATCCAAAATGTCAAGGTGTCTAACCCCCACCCCAAATGTCAAGGTGTCTAACCCCTATCCTCAATGTCAAGATGTCTAACCCCCACCCTAAATGTCAAGGTGTCTGGACAAGTGGATTTTAGGCCCCAGTTTGGAGCCCAGAACCCTCAACATGAATGACAGGTCATGTGATCCTGGAGCCTGTTCCCCAGGCCGGTCCCAAAACCAAGCCCAAACCCAAATTGTCACACACTATGGCTTGGAGAGCCCATACAATCAACTGTAAGGTTATCAGTACAGTCACTACATTCCACCTCGTGCTACGTAACCTTAGCACCTGCAGGTAGTTCTGGTAATCAGTGTCTTGTTGGCATTCTTTATGGCATGCATAGCTATTGCTAACATAATGTGGCTTAAGACGGTAAATAATCCATCTAAACATTAAAAACACCTAATTAAGAAAAATTAACAGCTTGTTAAAACTCTGGTATTGCAATTGTGGTTGGAATGAAAACCAGCATATACAGGGGTACTCTAGGACCAGGGTTGAGAACCACTGCTTTAAGGGACATTGTATGGTTGCTTATGGACTTCAAAGACCACATCAGGGCGACGGCACGGTCCTGCAGGTTCCTCCTGTACAACATCAGGAGGATTCGACCGTACCTGACCACCTACTCCACCCAGCTTCTGGTCCAGACTATGGTCACCTCACGCCTGGACTACTGCAACTCCCTGCTCGCAAGCTTACCAGCCTACGCCATACTCCCTCTTCAACTGATCCAGAACGCAGCTGCCCGGCTTGTGTTTAACCTCCCGAAATTTTCACACGTCACCCCCCTGTTGAGGTCACTCCACTGGCTGCCAGTTGCAGCTAGGATCAGGTTCAAAGTTCTGACCCTGGCCCACACTGCAGCTAATAGGACAGGCCCCGTCTACCTGCAGGACCTGATCCAGACCTATGTTCCTGCTCGACCACTTCGCTCATCTACAGCAGGGCGCCTCGCACTTCCCCCCCTCCGTGTCAATGGCACTCGCTCCTCCCGACTGCGGAGCTTTTCCACCCTAGCTCCCCAGTGGTGGAACGAACTTCCCATTCCCCTACGCTCAATACCAACCCTGCCTGCTTTCCGTCGTGGCCTGAAAACACACCCTTTCAGGCTCCACCTGGACTAATACTTATCTAGGACCTCATGGTATGTCTTCTTGTTGAACTGTGTACTCAAGTTTATACTATTTAGAAAATAATTGTAGTAGAGATGATTTACCCAGTTCACTGTGAACTGCACTGTGTTTGTTACTAGGGATAGCTGATACTGTATGGGAAGAATGTGCTTTCTTATCTGTTCTGTAGTTACTTCGATGACCTTTCTATATGCACTTACTGTACGTCGCTTTGGATAAAAGTGTCTGCTAAATGACTGTAATGTAATGTAATGTAATGCTTATAACTGTATTTTATACTGTACATGAACAAAACAGATCAACATATTGAGCAATTACATTGTAAATGGTTATGCTACAAAAGGAAACTCCTCAATACTATAGGCAATACAAGATGACCCACAAATAGTTCAATTCAGAGCTATTCATTAAAGTCAGTAATCATAAATACATGTTGGATTACACTGTAGGTGAATTACATATATAATGCAATACAAAGGAAAAAACAATGACATCCACTTTACCTCTTAGACTGGTTTGCTGTGTAATAAACAGTATGTCAGTGATTATAGAACTACTCTAATGTACTAGTCTCTGGCCAACATGGGCTGCTGACTGTCACATGTTTGGTGAATCTAACTTTGTGCTAATGCTGTTAGTTGTCCTATACGGTCAGTTTTGGCCTGATGTAGGTTAGCCTTAGTTGGCTCCAGATAAAAAGTTTATTTCAGGGCAAATTGCTTGGGACCTTCAGACTGCTGAGTGATGATACACTGTTGATACACTGTTGGAGAGAAGCAGTCACTGTTGATAGATTAGCAACAGTTTTTTTTTGTTTATGGCACATGCAAAATGAGCCAAGGTTGAGTTCTGATGCTGATATCCAACAAAAAGGTGACTTTTCAGAGTTTTTTCATGATGACACATGAATAATTATAATTGCACTTTCACATAATGACATTGAAATATTGCAAATGGTTAATTTACTGCTGTTAGAACTGTATTTCTTTTTCAAGAATGCCACAGTTTGAGTCATGAGTCATTCGGCATAAGATAATGAAATGCCAGCTATTTCTATGTTGCATAACCTCGTAAAAATGCTTTTCTGTTGTCACTCAGTTTATATTTACCCACTCCACTGTTCCACAGAGTATATCTTTCCTGCTGCTGCACAAGTGCGCTAACATGTGAAACAACTTAAAGACAATTGATAGGCCTCGGAGAATTGCTGAACTCAGAGGCATGTTCACACAGAGGCTAACAAACTAAACCAATTAGCAAAATATTGGCCAGATGCTCTAAAACACAATGGGTCCAAGGGATTTGTTCACTTTGTCTGCTCTGTTATTGTGGGAATTTCAAGTGGTTGTACAGAGAATGAGATCTGTGCTGTGGTAGCCTACCTCAGATGTATATATAGTATGAAGGGGGGGGAAATAGAAAATGGAGTCTCAGTTATGATGCACCATTCCATAGGCACAGGCAGAGGTGGAAAATACAGGTCCGCCCCAGTATTTTGTTCCCTCCACCTGAATTTGCTAATCATCACAATTCTTCAGCCGGGAGGTAGACCTAATTAGTTAAATCAGCTGGCTGAGTTAATCGGTAGAAGAAACACATGGCAGGACTTTTACTTTCTGACCCCTGGATTTTACACCTCTGCGGCCACAGGGAATATAACACCAAATTTCCCTGTCAGGTCTGATACATTCTGTGAAAAGTTATTGTCCAATGACTTGCAACCTTTGATACCCAGACACTGCTTGATGTGGAATGGCTTATTTGCGTTATATATATATACTGATGCTTTCTAGTACGGTGCACCTTTGCAAGTGCTCCAATCTACAGTTTCTGGTGCTATACAGTCCCTCTTGGAATTTGATCCAAACCCAAAGACCCATAACAGCAAAGAATAGGAAAGGGATCTCAAGCCACCCACCAAGGCAGTGGCATGGCTGCAGAGGATAGGAGGGGTGGTTCTGTGGGCCCATCCTGGTACTCCCGTACACAGAGTTCCACCACACAGAGCGTGCCTCCTCCCCGCCCCGCGCTCCCCGGTTTTCCGAAGACGGCAGTGGAAAAACATTGCTGTTCACGATGACATCACCTCAGTGCCGGAGAAGAGAGAGAGAGAACAAGAGCTCTCAGTTCAAGAGGAGCAGAGGATAAACACAGAGAGGAGCGCCAAACAGACCCTCTCTCAGGTCACTCCTTCAGCAGATGGCTCCAAACATGCTGCTTCGACCTCTGTAATTCAGATCAAACGCTTCACCATGCGATGATCTCTACAATATGTGCTCCAGGCCAGTTAATTACATTCTATAGTATCTGTGTGTTTATGGACCTATGAGGCTATACATGTATTTTGGTATAGTTTTTTCCAGTAAATTTGGACATTGTACATACTGGGTGATGAAGACCTTTTAAATAAATTTATTTTCACTTTCCATTCACTCAGAGGTAGCTCATAAAATGCTTTTTACTAAAAATGAAAGTAAGAGCAATATAATTTATGTGCAATGGAGTTTCATTGTTATATTTTACTTTGGCTGATGGTTCACTGGCTCAGCCTTACTTGGCCTTTAACATTTTGTCCTCTTAATACGAGACGTCAGGTGTGTCATTTCTTTTGTATAGCCATTTAGTTGAGTATAAGAGCATGACATTTAATTTCTATCACCTCTATTGACCTTAACCATTACTGTTTGATTTTTACATCAAATTCTGAAGCATATTAATTTGTCTGTTTCAAGCAAAAGCCTGACTAGAATTAAAAAAATTAATCGAAAATATAATCAACATTCAAACTGCTCTCCTGTTGCGTTTCCTTGCATTCCTCAACTGATTGAGATTTGAGTGTTTCCCTATTTAATTAAACGTCCTTAATTGCACCTCTAGCACACAATCAGGTCTTTTCTTGTTACATGGGAGTGCAACATAAAGCAATTATGTTCTTTTATTGTGTGGGGATTTGAAGAGCAGCTCCTGTGTGGCAATGCAAAATGTGCTTTTACAGTGAAAACCATCTGCTTAACTGTGTGTTAGATCTACTCCCTTACTAACACAGCACTGATCCTTTACAACAGATATACTGTTCACAAGAACTGATCCCAAAATAGAACTTTTTATGCAAATTAGTGGTTTTTAAGCATATACGTATACCAAAATTGTGGTGCGTTGAAATAGATTTATATTATTTAATATTTCTATTTTTATAATTGTTATTTTTTCATTTATCGTAGTGTTGGTGTTGGTGTTTCACCAATTAAAAGTTAAATCAAAAAAATCAGAGCTCATCCTTCAAATAGTTTTATTTTTTATTGTAAATTGGAATGAACAATTTATCAAGGACTACATAATACAAATCATCTCATATGTCTGCATACTCACACTGTTGTATATATCTTATATATGGTCTGACATACCGGATTAATGGCTCAGAATGTAACCATGGATACTCATGAGCGCAGTCTGGCCTTAAAGTCATCATTTTCAGCCGTGATTTAAACATAGCCAAATTCATATTCTTCTGCTGTATTATAGGTACCTGTTTAATTCACTCCAAATTACATATTAATAACATCATTACCTCTGCCCCATAAAGCACATTGAACGCAACGTAAAACATGCTGGTGATATTTGTTCAGCTTGGCAAAGGACGAGTACACATTTCAAGCCACAAACGTCCAAATAACTTAATTTCATCTAATAATGCTGGACCCGTTTTATGTTTTATGCTGTCATTGTCAGTTTGAAATCATTCCAAATAACTTATAATTCATCTCATGTTAAGCCTTTTCTAAATAATTTTCCACTGTATAAAAAGTTAATGAATAGGGGCAACAAATTAATTTAACAGTATTTTATTAGAAGGAACAGCCATGAACATTTGACAGGTACATTTAAGACGTAAAATTGTATCAATACAACTGATTCCCTTGAAGACTCAAACAGTCATGCTAATCAGCTGCATTAAAACAATCAATTCATATTGTTATGAAACAAATTATTTCACAGAGATACAAATATGCAATATTAGCACCATGGAAAGTTCACCAAACTTAATACATAATGCTGTAAACAAGCTGAAGGCATCAATTTATCAAAGGAAATTTTCACATAACTGAACTAAAATACACAATGTTATGTGGTTTATGCATAAGCTTATGCTTATGCTTATGCGCTATCAATTCGAAAAATGAAAAGCAAATTTAATATTTAGCTGCCGGTGTTTTAACCCAAATAAAATGAAAACTATGATTGTGAACACTTACACTTTCAGATAATTGCCAATGCTTTCACGCTGACTACAGAGCACAGACTTGTGAAAGTAATTTGGAGCAATCCTATGCCTGAGCTACCTGCTTTCATTGCACACTCAGGGCTATATGGCGACAGCCTTTACTGTGCAATGCAGGAGAGACTCTGATAATCCACCTGACTGCAGTTCAGCCTGCCAACCTGTCCCAGACCCCGAGAACACTTGGATAGGAAAACTGGCAGTGAGGCAGGTTGAAACTGTTCCACAGTGTGTCACACCTACAGCAGGAGAAAAAGAGACTCGGAGGCTGAATCCAAATTTCCAGACTCCAGACTAGCGGACTCGGCCCTCGCGGGAGTCACGGACCTCATTTTTACGTACTGTGACGTTGACTGAAGCGCTCAGCGCCATTACCTCTAGTCTGCGAGGGTATAATGAGACAGGTCTTCATACCACACTCGTTGCCATGGATACAACCTTATACATTTAAAATAAAAATAACTGCATCAACGTTTGCGAATATCTTTTTTAGTTGTGACTTTCTTTAGTTGTTTTTCTGCCATGATTTTATTATTTCCTTTTTTTGGCCATTACTTTCTTGACGTATTTTTATCGTCACATTCTTATTGCTATGACTTTTGGGTAATCTCACTGGAGGAGTCTGGTGAAGTCTGCGTCCAAGCGGACTCTCTGGAAGTCAGCATGAAAGTCCGTATGAGTCTCCTTGCGGACTTGATGAATTGTGGAATTGGACAGCCCAAGCCGCTCTGTACTTAACGGGAACGCCCCCATTAAGCTCGCCAGTCTGCAAGTGCGGAGAAGACCGTACATTTGGATTCAGTCCCAAGACTCATTAAAGCATTAACAGGGGCCTGTTCCAGAAAGCCGGATTACTGAGTTAGCTGGACAACTGCACAGAGTAAAACCCGGAACAGCTCTTTTTACTTCAGACCACGTTCCAGATTTGAGAGGGTTCCGGGTTATCCAGCTAACTCAGTAATCCTGCTTTCTGGAACAGGCCCCAGGTCAGTGTCCATCTCCAAAGCACAGCACAGTTACACAAAAGCTATATAATTATATCTGCACTGAGTCACAGGGGCATTAAACATGGTAATTATTTTTATTATATTATTATGTGAAGGATTTCCAGCCGCTCTCTGCTTGAAAACAAAGCGCTACCACTTATCACCAAGGCTTTGCAAACACAATGACCTCACTTTGAGAAAGTTTTCCACGATCAACAAATGAGCTGAAGCCATTGTATTTAAGTCAAGCCGACCTGCATGCATCTCACTCCGACACTGGCGATGTGTGGGCTCCCAGAAGCATTCTGGCACATTCCCTGGCAAAGCTATTGGCGCAGCGGCTACCAACAGTTCTTCTATGGTTCACTGCCCAGTGGAGAGTCTCTAATTGTGACGGTAGATGAATACTCTCGTCTCCCAGAAGTGTTCATTCTGCATTTTTCACACAATCCATTATTTCTGCAACGGACAATTCGTTCAGCATGCTTGAAATTTAAAAACCTGAAAAGTGACGAGAGCCCTCAAAAATTGCACATTAAAAAAAAGCCTTTGACCTTATCAAGCCTGGTAGACGGCACTCGTCCAATGAGCACCCTGCCAAAGAATAAATGAAGGCACACTGAGGCCCCCATTGACTAGTAACACCTAACTCACTATCAGACTGAGCGCAGCTTGCTTTTATCACCATACAACAACATGGAAAAATACGCTGCCAGTAACGCGAAAGGCTCCACGACCCTGAAATACGGTCACTCCATGACCAGGAAACCAGCCTTTTGATTAAGCTCCACAAAGTGTATTAACAGAGTCTGAATGTCATGTCCATGTAAACAGCAGTGGTTTAATAACCCTTTACCTGGCAACTTGAACTTGTCAGAGCTGCCAGCTAAAAGGGTTTAATGATGTTTACACACTATACACATAACCAGAGATGTTTTGGTTTTTGTTATTAGTACAGACAAACATGTTCTAAAAACAATATGTTACAGTATCTGGCCTTGCTAACTTTTCTTATAAAAAAAAACATGCAAGCAAGTATAGATGCAATAAGTGTGTACTTTTGCAATAGCTCTTTAAAAAAAGGGTGTGATGTAACATTTGAAAAATGTCAGTGTAGTTATCACATACGGATTTCTGGGGTATGACATTACTGTAGATAGGACTAACACAAAAAGCTGTTAGTGACAGTATGTGGGTGCTCATGAAACAGTTGTGTTCAGAAAAACCCTCTTGTTTTTGCTCCATTATTCACAAACAAATCTGTAAATCTGTGAAAACGCTCAAGATCTTTGAAGCTTTTCATCTGCCGAATGAGCATTTTGACAAGACAGGAGTCGTGTTTAATTCAGAATCAATAACCGAGGATGGAATGCCTGCCCACGCGTGCTATTGATCTGAAAAATTAATTAAACACTTGTTTGTAAATGTAATCACTCAGTCTGACTTGGTTCAAAAACCAATAGTTCATTGTCCAGAGGGCTGGTGGTTGGGAGGCAGGATTATACTGACCAGTAGAGCTTTAATTCCGTTTTTATTGTGTGCAATAGGATGCATTTGATCATTCATATTTCAACCAATATTCGGCAACCTGTCCTATCGGTGTGAGCGAGGTGTGAGGCGACCCTCTCTCTCAGCTGTTTCATGTAAAATGGTTCAGTCTTCTTACGCCTTTATTGCTTCACAGTCAGGTGACCTTCTGTGCTTGCCAATTTACAGGATCAATAGCAAGTCGCCCCCGGTATTAAGACTGCGTTAAAGAGCCAATTCTATTTTAAAATCCAATTCAGTTGTTACTGAAGGAGACTGACTGAGTATTCTGACACCCAGCCACCTCACACTTTGATTTTGTACGAGGAATGCCGCTTGGTCGCCAAAATTGAAGCAGAGAGAACCGGCCAATTGGCCACAAAGGAAAGGCTCTGAAAAATGTTTCACCAGTTTTGATGTGTCTCACAATTATCCTAAAATTAATTTTCCTAAAATGCGAGGTGAATAAATCTTCTGTCTAGCATCTGGAATATCGGAAAGGCTTCCATGACTGAAGTCTAACAACGGCTGTAATCAGCACCGTCACTCACGGCCGGTTATCTAATCTCAGAAGAGATTGTTGTGCAAGCACGCAAGTGGATTTGGCGGCTGTGGCTCAGGAGGTAGAGCGGGGCGTCCGCTGATCGCAGGGTTGGTGGTTTGATCCCCGGCTCCTCATGTCGAAGTGTCCTTGGGCAAGACACTGAACCCCAAATTGCTCCCAATGAGCAGGCTAGCACCTTGCATGGCAGCTGCCGCCATTGGTGTGTGAATGTGTGTGTGAACGGGTGTAAAGAGAGGCCATTGTAAAGCGCTTTGGATAAAGGCGCTATATAAGTGCAGTCCATTTACCAAATAAAAACGAGACAATGCTGCAGTTTATTTTTCTTCAAAACAACCCCGGGGGTTCTTAAGACCGATGAGCTCACACTACTGGCCCTGGTGTCTGAAGGAAAAGGGATTGGCGGAAATGTGATCTGAATTTCCACTCACAGAACATTGCTTTCTAACAGCGAGAAGTACTGGTGAAAAAAGAATTGTGTTTTTTTCCCCCGTCAAAATTATAATTATATTCAAGATATGTAAAAAAAAAAATAACTGAACGCCAAAATGCATTCAGCTTTTGTACAGCTCAGACATAGTTATCAACTGCGTTAGAGTAATGAATGATTCAAAGCCCCTTTGTGGAGTTGCTGATCAAAAAGGTGCAAAATCCATCCCTAGGATTGAGAGTAAAATATGTACTCATTGTGAATGTGTAGCTCCTCCGTTCATTGCCCGACCTGACAAGATCAGGCTAGAAGTAGGCTACTCCAGCCGAGTCATATTTATTTGTTGCCTCATGCCTTTCAGTATATAAAAATGTGTGTTTGTGTGCGTGTGTTTGATTAACCACCACAGTTTACAGATTATCAGATTCATCATTTAAATAGTCAAAATGGAATCACTTAATTTGAACTTCATATTCTTTAATTTAGCCACCCCCCTTTCTTTGGGAATCCAATGTATTTCTGTGTTTAATTGTACACAAGCTTACATCATTTACCAATCCAAAGGACCTTGGATATATTTAGACAAAAAATTCTGTTTATTTCAGCATTCCAATAGTTTAAAAAAAAAAAGTTTACTTCACTGTCTGTCAAAAGCAAACAGACATTGAATGTATGTGGGAATACATTGCAGCGCACATTGAAAATGCATTAGATCTGGCCTGTATTAACAAAAGTTGGGGGGGAAAAAGACATTTGGGATTTATAGCAGCAGCTTCACTTGCCTTCATTGCATCCATCACCACCCCTGAAATGAAAAAAAAAAGGGAAACTTTGTTTGGGCTGTTGGATAGGTAAAACTTTACAACATAAACCTGTATCGAAAATATAGAATTTTATGTCATGTCATTTCATAAAATGTATTTATTCTTGAAACCAAGAGTCATGAAACGCATCATGGATTTGTGCTCATTCAGGCAAAGCATATTCCATTCTAGAATGATTGGCTCCTCACACTTGGCAAGACTCTTCTAAAGAGAGGCAGGATGCTCACCTGGGCCTTCCCATGATGCAGTTCTCCTCACACGACCCGGCTGCTGGTATCCAAACCTTGGCTGCGTTCCAATCCAATTTTTTTACCGTCCTATCTACTTGGTACTTGTCTGACCCGGAAATCGATCGAGGTCCGCCATCTTTAAGGACATCCCAAACCGCTAAATGCTCCACCGAGGAGCGAGCAGTGGGGAAAGAGGAGGCTCCCGAAGAATTCTTCAGTGAGGAAACACGAGTGCAGCCTTAGCGGAAGTTTTACTCAGAACGCGTGACGTGTTTCATCACATCTGCCACACTGCCTCAGTTGAAAACATGACGGGACCTCGCGTACACAAATGTAAGTGCTTATCGTTCCTTTCAATTTAATTTATAAAGCGCTTTCATTTATAATGTCACTCGTTCTTTCGGACAAACGAAAGGCAAGTTTATTCATGAAAACAGAGACAACAAATATTGTAGTTCAGCGTGTAAGCGTAACATTTAGGACATGTTTCTGTCCCATATAGTTGTTTGTTAGCTAACGTTACTGCATAGGAAACGCAAGCTTAAATTAACCCATGTCCTTTCAAAACTGTATACAATTTTATATTGTACGCTATTCAATAGGCTATGTTACGTTTAGCCTATGTTCACACTGTTGAATGCATCCCGGCAAGTAGGCTAACTGAAATAGGCTCGACAGTCGCTGCTCGATTTCCAGTGTAACAACTGAAACATGAACACGCAGCTGCTTTGCGTTTAAAATATATTTTTCCTCACTCTTGTATGACAGAAATAATGTAATGTCAGTCTATGTTATAGCATTAGCTGTCTTTGACTGATTAAATGCACATTAGGCTAGCTTATTAGGATAGGCTACTATTTTGCATCATGTAGCCTACTTACATATGTCATGTCTGAATTATGGGCTTGTGAAGCCCCTTGACACATGCCGTTGTGATTTAGGGCTATACACAGACATTACTAGCTGGTTTTTACTTGCAGGTCTGTTGTGTCATTTACAGGGACAGATGAGAGCAGGCTGAGGTGTGAGAATGAGCATCTGTTTACGGGGAAGAGGCATGTAGCAAAGAAAGCTTGGGGGTGAGTCATTAGTGACATTCTATAATGTGTGATGTCACATAGAACTAAAATATGTTACACAGAAACATTGGCAATAAGCCATTTTTTATGTTCTTGCAGGACCATGTCACTGTCCATATTGGTGTTCCTACATGTCATAGATTAATGTTGACGGAATCACTCCTCAGCACCATGATTCATGTCTTGTGTTGAAGTAGTTAATTGTATGCAAATGACAACTTCTGATATCCCTAATGTAAGTGTGATGGCAAGAGGCATGCCTGCCCCTGTAAATGGATAACACATAAACATGTTATGGCATGGCAGTAATTGTTGTAGGGCACTTGGGTATGGTATGGTAACATGTGTTGTTTTCCTCAGTGAAATTCGTCTGCAGATGGGCCTACAGGGCCAGGTGAGCCCCACCCAAATTGCAAAGAAATGGGACAACTTCAAGCAAAAATATAAGGTGAGGTTCAATTTATGATGTTTTTCCTTTGCGAATTTGTAGTTTCTATTGCATACTGAAACAAAATGATGCCTGTGCAATAGGCTCACAGCTCACCTTCACCCTTGCATCTTTCCTTGTAGGCACTCAGATGCCCTGCTACAGAGACGGAACAGACAGGGGAGAGGCCACAGCAGCCACATGGCCATGGTTTAATGCAATGCATGAGGCCATCGGGGGGAGGCCATCTATTGATCCTCCTGTCCTGATGGATTCATGTGTTTCAGAAAACCTGGCACATGTGGCTGATGAGACCTCAGATGGCACTGGCTCATCTCTTCCTGGATTTGTGGCGGTCACTTGTAGCCGGGCGTGTGTGGAGGAGGAGGAAGAGGATGCACAGCCTGGCTAAAGGGCGATTCAAGGCCACACTGGAAAGCTCTAATGAGTTTGAGAAAATTCTTAATAAAATGTAAATAGTTCACAAGTTTTTGTCAATTTGTTTTTTACTTGTGTTTTTACCTTTTAAGATATAGTTTTCATCTGAGTGCCCCCTTCATGAATGTCTTCCTTTTTGTAAATTCTAAGTAGTCAGCCTACATTCATTAATGAATGATTTGCAGTCATTATTCTCATTTACTGTTTTTATTTTACTGTACTCTTAGGTCTGAATTAGACTTTGTTTTGACTTGTTGCTTCCACCAGGTTACTGTCCTATGGACGAATTATGCGATTGAATTGAGGATTGTCATTTATAATAATTATGAAATGATGTTAAATATATTTTTACTGCAGGATAAGTGAGTGGTTCTAGCACGCAATAGCGCCTGTGTTCAGTATTCAGAGTGCTGAACATTTAAACAAGGAAGGGCATTGACCGTTGGAAACACTGGATTCAGAAAATAGACATTTTACAGAATCCTCACTTCCCCGACAGGTGGTTGACATACATTGGTGTCAAAGTGGTATGCTTATAGTGTGTTTTGAAATAAATAAAGGTAATGAAAAAGTGGCACAGAAAAGATGTATGAAACTGATATGTTAGTATCCATAAGTGATTGTATTAACACTTACATAACAAATAAAACGTGGATTAACACTGGACAGAAAGAGGGGCTGCAAGGGAGAATATACAAACATAACAAGAAACGGAGACACTAACAAAAAGCTCTCCTGTATAAATAATATTTCAAACAATTGCCAAATTACATATAATCATGTTCATTCAGTGCTACTGGACACATATTTGGAGCAGACGGTTGCCCCGCCAGTCGGTCTCGCCGGCCATGTCCGCTTTTTTCCCCCCTCACTGGACGTGGTGGAGCCACACCAATATCACCAACATCCTCGACAACCTCAAGGATGTCCCCCTTTGTCAGGCAGATGTTATGGAGCATGGCACATGCGGTGATGACCGTGGGTACAAAGGTGTGGTCCACCTCCAGAGCCTTGAAGAGCAGGCACCGCCTGGACCCTTAAGTGGTGTGCCCAGACAACGCTCCCCCATGCGGCAGTAGCATTATCAATGCTTCCATGGAGCCATGGCTCAGACGGTAGTCCTCCATGAGGTCCTGGTCCCCATTAAAGTAAAGCTGGAGCACTGGCACAGTGGCATTTTCTTGGGCATAATGCCCAGCTGTTGGATCGTCGACCTAAAAAAGAATGAAATGAAAAACATGAAGTGTGTACATGCAGCCTACAGTTCACACAAGTTGATTGATTAACACCAAACCACAGTAGCCAAATGTATAGTTTGTAGTCCGACATGCAGGTAAATGTGTGGTATTATAGAACATGCAATTACTATGTGTGCATGACATAACTTTGCTGTATATTTATCCAGGTGAATTCTACTCCACCCACTGTTAAAAGTGCTTCATGCTTATCAATGTCCATGTTTGATCAAGAGCACTGTCTTATGACTACTGTTGAGAATACGTGATTCTTACCTCACTTAGGAACAGGACGGAGCGAAGCAGTCGCGATCCCCTGAACTGGCAACGCCACCGTTCCCGCTGAAGCCGGTGCCATGCGTTTAGGGCGAACGCTAGGTTCATTGCGGAAATGTTGATTGCGTACAGTAGCAGACCAGTATACGAGCCTATTGAAGTTCGCGATCTAAGTTTTGAAATCAGTATCTGTCGCTTATATACCATCAGATCATACATGCTTAATTGTTGATGAATTAATTAAACGGCATCAGCTCGGTTATTGGCTGGAAGTGTCATTTGTAATGTGCTCCAATTTTAACGAACAAACACGCATTCGAGTCCATTGATGAATTGGCCATTGAGCGTGTGGAATATAGGCGTTGCCTACTTACAATTTAAATTATGCTTCGTGCGATCTTTACTCACACAGTGATAAATAGCCGTTTGTTGTGGATGTGTTAATGGGACACTGTACGTCAAACACAAACATCTGTAATTGAGAGACAATATTCTTATTTCACATGTCATTTTCACATCTGTCAAATTGCATGGGAGAAAATCATTGCAAATAATTGTGATAACTTCACAGTGCAATATAGCGTCAAATAATACAATAGTTTATACCATGATGCATGCAAAAACAAGCTCAGAGATAAAAATACGATAGGCTACAGAACAATCCGTTAGCATTAAAGGCCACTGACAGCTGATACGGGTTTTTTTTTTTTTTGACAGGCGATACAGCTGTGCAACACGTCATTAGTAATTGACGTCGCTTCAGCTGACGCTTGACTCAGCAAGGACGTTCCATTTGCTTAATTCATGTTGCTTCGCTGCTGCGTCCTCGTATGTGATCCTTGGATCCTTTCCTTATGGCCTCCACTGGGTGGAGCTAATGAGCGAGGAAAGGACCTAGGAAAAGAAGCAAGCAGTAAAAAAATTGGATTGGAACGCAGCCCTTGTTACGGTCTGTATGCCCAAAGCAGGAACCGTGCCCAGCCTAATTAACATCAGAAGGGGTGGAATTAATTGTTCTAGCAACCAGACGGCTGGTGCCAAGTCACCGCACATCATCACAGCACGGAGCCTGCAAACAGGAAGTCCCTTTAGGAGATACCGAGAGAAACGGCTCCAAACCCTGCAGCAAGCGCTGTGCGTCTTTTCACCAACTCAGCTGTGACTGCAGGCGAGTCAGGGGGGGGTAAAAACAGTCTTTTCTTTTTTATACACGATTAAATGTTGCAGTGGTTTAGACTGTTCTTGGTCAAAGCGGAGTCTGTGACAATGCTTCGTGACCCTGTCAAAGAGTTGTAACTGTGAATCGAAAATCATTAGTTTACCAAAATGTGCACGATACCCACCCCTCAAACCCATTCTCTCGTCCCAGTCCTTGTGGACGACGGCCACGGTGTCCTGCAAGATCCCAGGAATTTGGGAATAGAGGTGGAGTGACCATTGTTGTGGAACGATTTCCTACTGCTGCCAGAAACAATGGGGGCAGTCCAACTTTAAAGGGGCCTGTGAGAACGAAGAGTGAACACAGGATAGGAGGCGACGTTTGCGTGAGAAACGCACCCGCTCCTCCGGGAGGAAGCGAGACACCCTCAGGCCACATGAGCCTTTCACACAGGACTCTCCACTCAGTCGCTCCTGCATTCAGATGCCATGTGAAACGGTAGAAGGCCACTGAAGATATGTTACAACCAAGCTTTACCGATTAATGTGCTTAGATACCGGACACAGATGGATTTGAATTAAAACAGGTAAATTTCAGTAATCATAGTTCAATCATGCAAGGTAACAAAGTCTGATTACAGGAGTTAGGACGAATGTCTCTGCTGTTTTAGCCTACTCATTAAACGTACGGCTCCAAAGGTAGCCACTGATTTTTCTCATTCAAACCTTCAGAGGATTTTTCAGAAGCTAAATTACAGGGAAACCAGCTCAATCAGATACTTTTTGAAGTGAATAACAATGTTTTGACCTCACAAAACTTTATCACGAATGTACTGGCAGTTGAAAAAAAACAAAAAACTGGTCGATACACATACAGAACCGTCTGCGTTTGGATTTTTTTGGCACGATCAATATAATTCCCCATTAGGCAGAACGGCAAGTCAGGGGGCGGGCTATCGGATGGACTCGGTCCCGGGAGCAGCTCGTGCCTCACCTGCATCGCTGCCAAGATATCTCCCCCCCAAAAACAAAACTGCAACATGATGTCACTGTTACTCCAGGGCTCGTCTGCCATCAATCACCACTTTATTTCAGTAGGTACGGTGGAAATAGTTTTGCGCAGTGTGACCATTAGAAAATTCAAAACTTATTCAAACCGTTTCTGTCTGTGGAACCTAAAGGTAATCACACACTGCCCTCTGCTGGGTGCATGTGTTATTACACTACTGCAAACATGGGAGAAACGCCCTTTTCATTGTATGATGACAACATTGTACCCATAAAATCCCTTCAGATGTGCTCCAAAATCCCGGTACCTTGAAGCGGTCTTGCCAGCTGTGAAATCGTGTCAAATGCACCAAATCACAAAAATTATCTAAAACATTTAAATAAAAATTATTTTTATTTTTTTAAATAAATGCATTTTTTACAGTCTATAAACAGCAGGCCATGCACTGGCAAACAAAAAAAGGACGAGTTACAGGAGACAAAAAAAACAGGATAAGCGTGCTTTTTTTCTAACTTCAGTTTATTAACGGCAATTTGTCTCAAACTCCAGGGGTTTAAAAGAGCCTCTTTCATATTAGCACAATTCTTTATAATAGCACAAAGCAATTCTCAAACAATTCCAATTTTGTAAAAAAAAAAAGACAAAAAAAAAGAAAAAAGTCACAAATACTCAGGTGATATGAAATTAAAGAAGAAATGAAAAATACGATTTCTATGAGACAGACTTCAGACAACTTAATTCATGTGCAAGAGGATTATAAAACCGCTGTGGCCAAGGCATGCAGTGCCATAAAGCAGAGCATTACTGGAGATTCACAGAGTTAAGAGAAAAGAGAAAAACAGAAACGACAATACAACTCAAGTCCTTGGCAACAGTTTATAAGGTTAAAATACGGAGGTGTGGCCATTTTATTTCTCCCCGTCTCTCTGTCTCTCTGACCTGGAGTTTGAGACTAGAGTTATTTGTTTTGTTTTATTTTTACATATATTCATATATATTTAAATCTTAAAAACTTGCTAAGACCTTAACATTGGCAGGCACAAATCTTCATACTTCACATAGTCAACAGATGGCTTTTTTTCCTTTTCTTTTTTTGGAGAAAATAGATTTCCAAAAACAGAAAAAGACCAACAAAAGAAACAAAAACTGTACAATTCTATAAAACTTGTGTTTTTACATTAGTTACAAAAAACTAATACTTCATTTAGCGTTCCTTCATACTGAGGACAAATGGACTTTGCATATTTATTCTTAAAACTGGTGACCTATTGCTGGTGCGTAATAATATCATGGCGTTGAATAATACTATATGGTGTAAGATTAAGAATTGCAATATGAAAAAGCGACTAGGCCAAAAAAAACAAGTGGATACCCTCAGAGAAACCCCAAAAACCCCTGTGAGGGTCTGAAGGGGCCCCTTGAGGCCAGAGCGAGCACAGAGCTGCTACACCTCTCACACCCCTGACCCCGAAAAAGGCTGAAAGGTCCGAGAACCACCTTCAACTTCTCCAGAACGTTTAAAACATTCAATCGTTGGGAGCCTTGCGGTAGCCCAGCCCTGCGTCCTCTTGTATGCTACCATGGCAACCTGCTCTGGCTGTCGGCTATGGGAAATGCAGGCGTCTGCCAGGTAAACGCAAAACTCGCGGCGGCTACTTTTTTTTTACAAGATTTGAACCTGACTAGGCTAAATAAAAGAGCGAGTGAATTGCTATAAGAGGTACTCTCTGAAAATGACTTCCTAAATCAGCTTATACATGTCGGGCCTTCTTTGCATTGTGGAAGTGCTTAGATGATACTTCATATAGATAAGAGAGAAAAAAGAAAATAATCCTTCATTGTAATTCAGCCTGAAGGAGACCTTCAATTGCCTTTGTGCTCCTCCCCACAACAAAACAGCACAATATTTCCATTCCGAATAAAACTGTGGCTGTTTTTTGTGCCGTATGAAAACTATAATTACGCAGGCTTGTGACAGAGCTTAGCGATGCATTACCCCGGATTGACAAGAGGGAGAAACCACTTGTGTTTATGCTAAATTTGACCATAAGTCTGTCAGAGCAAATTACCCATAACTACTTTTTTGAATACATGGCTGAACAGCTGCGAACCCACAGAAAATATAAACAGACCAGAGGCACAGTCAAGTCAGTGCATCCTTACTGGGCCAAAATAACTGCATCACACAAAAATGAAAGTTAACAAATAAATAACTTTTTTCTTAGTAAGCAAAGCTGGATTTGTTTCTTGTTGGCTATAAACATGATCAAGGGGGGTTATTAAAACTGAAGAAAAAATTGATAAGTATCAGCTTATAGGCAAACAGGAAGAAGAGCAGACAGATGTGTGTTCAGGATGGAAAATAATCGTGACGAATGGGGACTTGTGGGAGATGCGTGCGAGATGTACATGGGAGACCGCTGCATGAACGAGAGTGAGCGAATGTGGCCAGATTCTGCGGTGTCCCTTGCCGCGCGTGATGGTTCACGGCAGGAGGGGGTTCTGGGAAAATAAGGGCCGGGGATTTCCGCATCACCGCGGAAACAGGCCCGGGACCCACTACAGGTCAGAAGCGGAACAAGGGCAAGCGTCGATGCTCCCGCCCTCCCCCTCCCCAAGTTCTCCAGACTGCCTGGACCGCATCAGAACATAATCAGTCAGAAATGCATTGGTCAGGATAAAAACAAAGGGATTCATGTTTGAACAATAATGGCGTGAACCTGTCGGATTCTTGACACTGTTAAAAAAAAATTTAAATAAACTTTACTCCCCCCCCCCCACCCTACCCAACCCCCATCTCCCCCCCTGCTGGGGAGAGGGTCAGATCCAGCCGCTGGTCAGCTTGTAGAACATCTCCTCATCGAGGCTCTCGTTCTGGTCCTTGGCACGTGTGGACAGGAAGATGTAGCCGCCGATGAACTCGTGCACCACCTTGCAGTCCACCTCCGCGCACACAAAGGACAAGCTGGGCTCGTCTGCAAACTCCACCGTCACCTGCAAGCCACAAACAGGAAGACTGAGCACCAGAGTGCAGAATACAAGCACACGTAATGACATCACAGTACTGCACCAGAGTGCAGAATACAAGCACACGTAATGACATCACAGTACTGCACCAGAGTGCAGATTACAAGCACACGTAATGACATTACAGTACTGCACCAGAGTGCAGAATACAAGCACACGTAATGACATCACAGTACTGCACCAGAGTGCAGAATACAAGCACACGTAATGACATCACAGTACTGCACCAGAGTGCAGATTACAAGCACACGTAATGACATCGCAGTACTGCACCAGAGTGCAGATTACAAGCACACGTAATGACATCGCAGTACTGCACCAGAGTGCAGAATACAAGCACACTTAATGACATCACAGTACTGCACAGTGGGGTGGCAGGGTGACCTCAGCGTGCTGGCGTACGCAACACATCGTCGCTGCACACAGAACCACAGGCCACGGTTACGAGGGCAATGCGATTTCAGTCGTCCGGCAGAGTTAAAATGAGCGACGGCAGGGCAGGGCACCTGCTTTATCTCCCAGTTGACGTTCCACTGCTTCATGTTGCTGAAGCGCCAGGTCTTGATGGCGTCGCCAGTGCTGGGGTCCATGCGGATCAGCCGGTTGTACGTGATCCCCATAAGCTCTTCCCGCTTCACGCCATGGAACCTGAGACACAGGGGAAATGTCACCCGGGTCACCTACAGCAATCTAAATCTCTCTCAGTTATCGAGAGCCTATAGAGCGATCCAGAAGACTATCAAACATTTTTGCTGATGAATGTAAATTCACAGGTCCTGGTTACGGGTTTAACTTTTCCTCAAATCCAGATTACTGGATATAAAGTAATCTTAGACTCTACTGGTCAGAAATGTGTCACATGTATCCAGTTGTGATCTTGTGTAGATGAAGAATGCCATTTTGCATTGACCAGGCATACATTTTACTGCGAACTGGACACAGTCCAGCTCTATCACCTCGTTGCCACAGTGCTACACACCTTGTTAGACACTAATTGTGGAATTAACCTTTCCTGACCCACTAATGATGGCCAAGATACACTGGGACAAAGTGAAAGAACATGTTCTGGAGAGAGAGAAAGAGAGAGGGAGAGAGAGAAAGAGGGAGAGAAAAAGAGAGAGAGAGAGACTCACTTGGCCAGGAAGTGTGTGATTCCAAATTCTGGCAGTGACTGCCAGGCCTGGATGAAGCGCACCTTGGCCTCGATGAGGCTCATTTGGGCCACGTTTTGATGGGCCTCCAGGATCCGGGCGGTGATCTGCAGAGAGAACGCAACCGTCACAGACCCAAACCCAAGTCCCGCACCCAAGCCTCCCGTTCCCCCTGCGACCCGAGACCTCGTTGTGCCCCCCCCACCCAAACTGCGGTGGGTACACAGCAGCACCCCTGTACCCCAGTGCCACCTCCCCGTGTGAGCAGCGTTTCACCCCGCCATGTACAAACAGCTCAGAGATTTGTCCCGCCTTAGAGACCTCCTAAAAACCTACTGGAGCGTGCATTCACCCTGCGTACCGCTTCCAGACAAAATTTTCCGAAAAGGCGTTGAGTGTGGAGCGCCGCCTTGACCGTTGAGTCATTCCCGGCGGCGTGCACGCCATCGGCTGGCTCTCAGGATAATGCGCCCGCATGCCAGACTGCAAACTGTAGCAGGAGCCGAGATGGCAGGGCTCTACAGTCTAACACCCATCACAATTTCTCAATTCAAATGCAGCGGGAAAGTGCAAGAATCAGCAGGAACTACTACTAATACGCGGGCCGGAAGACGAGCGTCTTGACTTACCAAGTCTCTTATATAGCCAGGCTGAAGAAGGGGGGCGGAGGGAGAGGGGCGCGGAGAGAAAGAAAAAAGAGAAAAAAAAGAAAAGAAAAAAAAAAGGCAGTGAGAATAAGCCAATCAAGCAAAGAGGTTAAACAAATGTCAAACTGCAAAACCAGAAACAGCAGAAGAGCATCTGGAGAGAAGACTCATGCAATGCGTTCCAGCGACAGAGGAAGGAGGAGCCACTGTTCTGTTGGGTCAAAGCAGAGCCTGAAGGGTTAGCGAGATCTGGGCAGCGGCAACACACTCATGTTCCTGTCCGTGTTCCAGGAACGACAGGCACCAATCAACCCCGCGGTCTCCAATCCTGTAGGTTTTCACTTCAACAATATTTTGGCACACCTGATTCTACTAATTAGCAGCTCAATGAGCTCTCCACCTGTTGAATGAGGTGTGCTTTCTTGGGGTTGGAGTGAAAACCTAGTTGGTAGATCTCCAGGAACGGGACCACTGAATTACTGAATTAACCTATTCAGTGGAGTTTGCCACATTAAAATGTAAATTAACATTTTATGTTTATAATGAAACACAGTTCACGTGTATACTGACCAGATAACACTTTTTACGCATGTAGCACAAAAGCAAGGTAGATTAGCTAGATCTGTATTATTTAAAGCCTTTATTACTTCATTTGATTGACTAAAAGATACTGTGGTCCTGATGACAACTTCTGGAGAAAAATTGCTGAAAAAAGTTACCATCTCGACTTGTTTTTGTGTTGTTGTGTCTGTGTACTGAATAAGAGTTGTAGTTTTTATTTTGCCACTGGGTGGTGCTGCATACTTAAAGCCCTCTTGAAAGGAGCACTTGAAAGGCAACCGCTAACTCTGATTTTTCAAGCAATACCCCCATGTTTGTTATTGCGCCTGTGAGGCTTGCTATTCTGTCGTAAACTGGATGTTTAGCCAAAATGTCATCTAATCTTCCTTCCACCGTTTGGAAAATTCCGAGGGATATCCTTTGGGATTAGAACATGGAAGATTGCATCCAGTGAGTCCTGAGAGGGGAAGTATGGTTAAACTACGCTACTCTCACACAGTCCAGAGAGGCTGCTTCCCGGGCTACATTCCCGGGGCCCCAGTTCATTTCCTGATTCCTGCTGGCGGCTGTGACCCCCGCCCCCTCCCACTGTCCACTGCTCCCGTATCTGACGGCTCTGCCATTTTGTGCTCGTCACACGCAAGTGGGACGGCTTTGGTCGAGCCTGGAGGCGGGCCAGGACTCCAGGCCCAGGAGAACAGGGAGTGGTACCGCAAGCGTCGCTATACAGGTCCACCAGAACCCCCCCCTCATCAGTTTGGGCTTTACGTGTTTACACCAACGTCCCGTGTCTGGCTGGGCCGAGCACACTACACATCTCACAGGTCCAAAGATTCTCCACAATAAAACCGCACCCTTAAAACTGCTCTCATATCTCCTTCCAAGTTATAGAAATTTGAAAACATTCATTTAAAATGATACTCTAAGCTACCAGTCATTTTGTGCTCAGCATAACAAGCAGCTATTATCGATCTCATGCTTTAATGCTGAAAGTGAAATAAACTCCTCAAAAAAAGTTTGGAAATTTGTGTTTTATTTGTGATCATATCTGTTGTCACTGTATTATTAGCATAACAAACAACTCAAAACAATAGAGTCAATACCAACAGGAGAATACACTGTTTGACATTGGCAGGTAAATTTGGCACATTTTACTTGGGACCCGACCCACATAATCAGCTGTGCTGCTCATCCCACAAATGATCCTTACAAATGGGACATCAAGGGAAATGAACAGGCTTTCCAATGATATAAAATACAATGCTAATAATACAGTGACAACAGTGATATGGTCGACCAAACACAAATTTCCAAACTTTTTTTGAGGAGTTTACATAAGCTTCTTCTCATTACTGGTGTGAATGTCATTCATTCACATTCAGTGTCCTCTTCTCTCTGCTGGCTGTCCTTGCAGAGCAACAAGACTTCGCTGCTGTGGGCTGCAGTCTCCAGTCAGACACTGAAAAGCACTCAGTCATCGCTTCCTACCCCGCCCTACATAAAAAACAACTGGCTAATCTGAAACACACCCGGCTGAAGCACTGGCAGCGCACGACACACAGTTGCAATATGCGGGCAATAAATATATGTCACTGTAAAAATATGAACTCGGTTCAAAGTGTAGTTTTATAAAATAGGGGCCTAATCTAAGCCCTTTCTTGGAGCCGCCTGGGCGTGTTTCTGCGCTGTCCTGGACTCCCCTTGGAGGGAAGAGGCACGTAAGAGGGCGGGAAGGGGATGGGGGGGGCGGTCACATTCCTCTGCAGGACAGCCAGATGCCAGGCGTCCAGCTGGGAGCCAGCAGACACTGCTCCGTCAAGCCCTACTTAAGAGCAAACACAAGAGTGCCTCCCTCCCTCCCTCCCTCCCACCCCGTCA
This sequence comes from Ilyophis sp. 1 JC-2022, assembly GCA_022702515.1. Taxonomy (NCBI): domain Eukaryota; kingdom Metazoa; phylum Chordata; class Actinopteri; order Anguilliformes; family Synaphobranchidae; genus Ilyophis; species Ilyophis sp. 1 JC-2022. The sequence continues at coordinate 44,175,543 of CM040406.1, forward strand.
GCTTTTAGGGCCTGCCTGATGCTAACGTGACTGGAACACGTTTGTGGGCCCCACTCGCCCGTGTCTCCCGCCCCCACGGCGGGTACCTGTTTGTTCTTGTACTTCTTGAGGTACCGTGGCGACACCAGGCACTCGGGGCTGATGTCGGTGTTGATTGGCTCGGCGATGAACGGCGGGTCGGGGTTCATGTGCTGCATTTTGAGAAAGGACAGGATGTTCTGCACCTCCAGGTTGTACGAGCTGTCCGCCATGGTTTTCCCTTTGGAGGCCAGGCGGCAGGCTGCCATCCAGTGGGCGTACTGCTTCTCCTGCGGACGGACGGAGAGGAAGAGGAGGCCTTAGCGCGGAAACTCTGGGTTCTAATCGTGCTCTGCGCACGTGAGCTCGGCCATCTCCCGCTGCTTTCCACATAAACGGGAGCATGCCCAACCGTTTGAACTAATATATCAGCTGTTCATCTCCACATGCGTAGTCATTCACAGTCACACAAAACCACCTGAACTTATGAACCCACTGATATACTGAGTTTGTCTATTCACTAGAAATTCTGCAGTTAGGTCGTTTTGGACATATGTTGCCATTTTCTGTGCTTACATTCATATACATTTTGCACTATAATTTCTACTTATCCAATTATGATTTATCCGGTTCACCATTTTCTTTTGTTGTCTTTTATCTTAGGCATACAATGTAAAAAGTGGTCGTTTCTTTTTTAGGTGTTGTGAAATAAAAGAAAAACCGAGCACAAAAAAGTTCAGCGGAACACAAATGCAATGGTTCCTCCCAACTACTAGAGGGGGCTGGAGCGCCACACTCACTGCGTCACACCGCAGCCAGATCTCATTCATGCCCTCGGCCACAGGGATTAGCAACTTGATGTTGAATTTCTGACCAGAGATGTTGACGTCTGGTGTCACCTCACAACCTACAAAGATAAATTGGAAGGAACGTTGGCAAGTCAAAACCAGAACCTCCTCTCTGTACTAAAATAGAACAAAAGGCTAGCATGGTTTTCGGGAGCATTGAACCTTTATCGCCAAAAACCCACAATGTTCTCTCACCTCTTAGATTCATTTGGTGGGCAGGAGTCCCGTGAGCTTCCTCTTTGCTCTTGTAGCAGGAAATTGTGATGTCCTTGAAAGTGCACCAGTACTGTTTATAGCCTTTTAGCGTCAGTTTCTTTGGCCTGGAAAATGGTGCAGAAATCTATTAGGCCGCAAGTGCAAAAAACCAAACTCCCACTCGTCGGCCCGAGCCAAGATGCTGGCAAAGAGACTTTTTCCGACTTCCCCCAACTCCACAATGCAGGGGAGCGGCCTCTGAGTCAGCACTACAGCCCATGGCCAAGACGATGAAAGCCAACTTTGAAGAAATACAGTCACAGAGGCAGAGTAATACTGCTCCTCCAACACAGGACTTTACTGGAAACTCTAGTCCCCAGAGCTGTAAGCGAACCAAGCTGTTGAGCAGCAGTATACATCCAAACGGGACAGGTCATGACCCTTCATTGTTCTTCTAAGGGGCCTGGAACATTTCCTTCTCCACCCCCACCCCCACCCGTGTACCTTCAAAATCCTAAAATGGAGCCAGATGCTGTTTTTTTTATTTTTTTTATTTATTTTTAATCCATTGTTTTAATGTACACACATACCAATCTTCTTTTTCAGTCTCAAATCTCCTGGCCATCTGATATTGGACATAACTGAATGTGTTTTAGACTAAGCATTCCTTAAAATAACTAAGTGTGTCAATTAAACAATGTATAGAAGCCACTTAAAACATAATTAGTCATTTCAAGACTTGTCAACTTACTTGAATACTTTCACATAGTCAGCGAGTTCCGGAATGGATGTAATGTCACCCTGACAGAAGAGAGATATCAGAAATATTAGATGCATAGCCATAGGACGTATACAGAAAAAACGTGCCAATGGCACTGTGTAGTGTCACTACAGCGTATGTTGTACTGATTAGTACCGATTGCTGTATGGCGTAGGTTTTTATAGCCTGTGCATACGACCGCTCGAACATCCAACTGTCAAATACGTCCAGGTGCAACAAAAAAAGTATATAAACAAAAAAAATGAAATTGGCACACCGGGATGAATTGCAAGCCTCTTTTATTAGTGCTAAGCTTCCAGCCAATCTATGCTGATGAAGGTTCATCCCATTGTGCCAGTTATTGTTTTGTTCATATACTTATTTTGTTGCACCTGGACGTATCTGACTGTTGGATGAGCGAGAATTCATATGAACATGCTATAAAAACCATATGCCATACAGACAGTTCCAAATGCATAGTAATAATTTAATCACAGATGCATCGAACACAAGGCACTACCTTGGCATTCACATTAACCTGAATGATACAATCCTTGCCACAATAAAACTAAACAAAATTCCCGGGTGAGAATTTACACCAAGTGCCAAACAAACATAATACATCTTCCCATAATCTATGTCCTTGGATATTGAAATGTTGGCCAGTGTTGCAGGGCTGATGCTGGGCTTTATGGACTGGTGGACGAACAGAGGGGTGGAGGTACCGTACCAGTGTGTTGGAGGTCTTCCCTCCCTCCAGAGTGATCTCCAGGTCAGACAGGGCGGCGTCCACCTCGTCCACGTCCTTCTCGCTGTTGTTCATGTGGTTGTCTGACGACATGATGGACAGCTTGTTGATGTGGTACTGTGAGCGTGGACAGACAGACAAACCGAGTACCTCAGTACAACGGACAACAGACGTTTGTTGACCAGACACACACTACGTTTGGTGGAAGGCGAATTGACGGAAGAGGGGTGTGGAACTTTAACACTTTCAACCATAAACGTGGGATCTATGTTCCAGAATAGATGATGTGCGTTAAGTCACTACATTATAGAAGGCCAATTCATTATAAATTATCAAACAGCTGTGTGTGGACTAAATACACATATACATTAGATAGATCCAGCGAATTAAGGGTAGACCCGCAGCACGTAGATTCTCTGGTAACTCCCAACACCGTTTTGTCTGTCAGCTTAGAGCACACAAAGCACTAAATACAACCTGTTGACAAACGGCATTTATAATGTCAACCCCGTGTGAGTGAATGCACAGCTGCATAAAGCATGGCATATTTCAGGACATGGGCTCATACTCAAAGTCTTTGGCCAGCTAGAATTTCAGAATGTGGGACCAAACGTTTCCCCCCCAAAGTGTCGTCCGCCATGAAAGCGAGAAGAAACGAGGAGCCGAGGATATTTTCAAAGCCAGCAGGGCCCACACGCGTTCGATATCGACTCTGTGAAATTTCAACACAGTAATATCCACTGTAAAGGCCGAGTCTGTGCCCGTCTGTGCCCTTCTGTTAAGGCCCGTCCACGCCAAGAACGATAACTATAATGATAACTAGAAATATATCGTTTGAAAAATCTTTCCAACTCAAATGGATGGCGGCGTCCACACCACAACCATAACGACAAAGACAGTCACGACGATATTGTTGGGATCACTTTCAGAGCGATTTGATGAACGATAGAAACACTGACAGCCAATCAAAATCCATCAGAATAGACAAGCTGCCGACACGGCCGGAGCGCGCAGCGCGTGCTTGGTGCCACTGTTTACAGAACGTTATCGTTCATCAGTGTGGATTCTCACATCATTATCGTTATAGTTATCTTTACAGTTATAGTGCTTGGTGTGGACGGGCCTTTAGTCTGTAAACACCGCCTCTTTCCCCTCTTCTCAAATGTCTCCTTCACGTTTGACCGTCTTCTGTGCATCACCAGTCATAACCAGGGTGTGAAAATAACCAGACACCAGCCAAATGCTGGTAAAACTTTGATTGTGGCTGGTAAGATTTTCTTCAATAGCAGCCACTTTTTCGCAGGTAACCAATCAAGCTGTGTTATACTACAAAATATAATGTGGCAGGTAAAATGTTGAAAATGGCGGCTGAGTTTTAGAATGCACAAGCCACTCTGGCCAGTCGGGGGAAAATGTAATTTCATGCCCTGGTCATAACCCTCCTCCTCCTCCTCTTCCTCCTCTTCCTCAGCTGTCGGTATCGGTCTTCACTTTTTCCAACTTCATTTCCCTTGTGTGTCGTTACACAGTCACACTGTAACCTCATTAACTCCCACCTGACCTGACGTAACTATCTGCAAGCAATATCCTGCCCAGAGCACGCTAAAGGCACTGTACACAAAAGAGTGGAAGAACAAAGCTGCCTCAATAAACGTGTCATAAGAGAGCGGTGATTATCTCAGCGATTGTAATGCGCAAGAATAATTGGTAACAGTCAGGGTGATGAGGGATGAGGTGCAGTTGTAGTTGCAGTAATTAATTCTTAATCACGTGATTGATGGACGCTATGGTTTTCATTCAAGGTTCGTGCCACAGGTCAACAATCAACATGAATATCCCATGGCTGTTAAAACATTTGTGTTGGTGCTCTAAAGTAATGAAGCAAGTGAAACTGCACTATTGTATGCTTGCAGCACTTGGCCATCTAGCTGGGTCACAAAGTTTCCGTTCATAAAGTGGCGATTTTAGATGAAAAGCACAAAACAAAGGCAAGAATCACAAAAAACAGTCACAAAGCCAGCTACTCATTACCAACTAAACAATGCAAGGGTGTAGTTTGATCTTACATGCCGTTAGCTTCAAGGCCTGGCAACTGTACAATTCCACAGGTTTGTAGCTCGATGACTGGCTAGCCGCTCATTAAAAAGTCATTAAAAAACCGTGCTCGGAGAGAGGCAGCAGGGAATGGCCTTGCGGTGTGCTGCATATCAGCGATGGCAGAGTGAGCACGCCATACAGCACTCTGCAGGGATACGAACAGGCCCGCTGACCACAGCAGCCCCACAGGAAACCAACAGCTCAAGAGGCCGAGGGGGACTGGAAAAGCTTTAATGTTTCATTCCTGCATCACACACCACTCAGCCCCCGCCCCGTGAGCTAGCCTCTAACCCCTATCCCCAAACCCTCAGCCCCAAACCCCCAGCCCCAAAACCTTACCCCCAGCCCTGTGAGCCAGACCCAAAGCCCTACCCCCAAAATCGCCACTCCCAGACCTATGAACCTGCCCCTAACCCCTACCCCCAAACCCCTCAGCCCTGTGGGCCAGCTCATAACCCCTACCCCCAAACCGCTACCCACAGCCCCGTGAGCCAGCCCCTTCCCCCAAACCCCTCAGCCCCGTGAGCCAGCTCCTAACCTCTAGCCTCCAGCCCCCAGCCCCCCGCTGACTGCAGATAGATGGCCATTACCGCCTCTGCTGAAATGCAGGATAATTACTATACTTAGCCAAGCAGACATTTCCAGGTGAAAGGCCCCCGCGCACACACACACGCACACTGACTCACACACACGCACACTGACTCACACACACGCACACTCTGTGCACGGGATCACGCCCTCGCTGAAACCCAATCCGAATTCCCACCGGTGGAACGCGCTGGCAAGCCCATTGGCCGAGCAAAAGCATGGACTCCCAGAATTACACAGACTAAGGGCACTGTTGAGCAGAGAAAAATACTGAATTGACATTGTGTGGTAACGGACACCCAGATGAAAACAGCCCTTCTTTGCTCGCTTGGCGGGGCAGGGCGGGGTGGGGGTGGGGCGGGGCGGGGCAGAGCCGGACTGGGTGGTCCTGCCAGGGCCAGTTCCGGGGATGCCCTATATTTACCCTCAGTGAGGACAGCGTGGCGTCCCCAGGTCTTGTCAGTCAGCTTTACGAGGGTCAGAAATAGCAGGGCCACACAGAGCCAAGGGGGCTCAAATCCCAAATCCCACCCCGAGCCATTACTCACCCCCCCACCCCCCACCCCCCACCCCCCACCCCTCCCCCATTGTTAATCACATCATATTAATTTACATTTCTATAATCTACTTTTCTTATACCTGTCCATTAATAATGGTCTGACTAAGAACTTCATCCCAAAACCCTATAGCTCAAAAACTACTGCACCACCTTTCCTTTTAACGGCATCAGCAGGGAAAGAGCTGTAAACTCCTACCCCTGCAGGGGCCCTCAGACAACATCCAGCTCTGATGCTCCCCCTCTGGGCAGAAAGCCCATGTAATTCATTAAGTGTGCAGCGTGCCCGCACGAGTGATGGGACTGCGGGCTTTCACTTTGCTGCCTCGGTGAGCGACGCCGCGAGAGGTCCGATTGAGGGCGCGCGGTCACATTCCTCTCCCGCCCCGACGCCCCTGGGGGACACGCGGTTTCCCCCGTCCCTCTCACCTGCAGGGCGGCGAACATCATCATCTCCTCCTCTGTGCACTCTATTTCCTCCAGCAGGATGGCCCACTTGGCCTGCTCGTAGAGCTGGTTCACCCGGATGGCGTCGTACTGCAGAGGGCCGAGAACACGCGGTTAGCCTCCCACAGCCCCCTCTCACAGCGGAGAAATAAACAGATCGGATGACCGCGTCCTCGTCTACACACGAGCAGCTGGGCCCGGACTACGGACGGGTGGAACCCTTAGCAAGCGTCCTGGAGGGGTTACGACTATAAAAAGGCAGTCGAGCCATCCTGTTTACGACAGGAAATCTATCCCTACGTTCAAATCCGCAGGGTTGGCGACCGTTTTGAAGTCTCACCTTGGGGTTGAGGTCGAAGAAGCTGTGATACTTGAACCGCAGGAGCAGCACTTCGTTCTCCTTCACGTCCTGCTCCATCAGAGATCTGGAGGAGTCCAGCCACCTTCGGACATGGGGGAAAGGCGTTATTTCTTCCAACTTACCTGTGCTACATACACCTGTGTGAGGGCCTGAGTCCCTTTCAAGTGCAATCCACTTGAGTTAAAAGTATCTTTTAACTGACAGTTGAACCCAAAATACTGAACAGTGGTATGGTGGTGTTATCAGCTGAGAAAAAAAAAATCACTCACCCCTGGTTGATCTTGGCCTTATCCAGCAGGCTCTGAGGCTTGTAGAGTTTGGCCAAGATGTCAGGGCTGGAGATTGGCTGACTGACAGCGAGGATGCTGGGATTGCCCTCGGAAAGGGGGCTGTCTCCAAACCAGGCCGAGGTAGGGGATAGGGGACTCCCATCCCGAGAGTCGTAGGTGGGGGTCATGGTCTTGCTGTAGAGCCCAGGACTAGAGTAGATGCTCCCTGAAAGAAAAAAACGGTTTAAGCAGAGTGCAGGTGGCCACATTTCACAAAAGCAAATGAAAATCCGGCAGCTACATAAAGCGAAGGCTTCCACACCAAAGGCCCGCAGCCCATTGGTCACTCATGGGTGATGTACAACAACAACAAAAAAACACTAAAATTTGCTCGAGCTGAATTTGCCAACATGCAGCTGCACACGATAATCACCACCCACAATTCCTGGAATGCTCACAGCAAACTACAGCACAGCGAGTGTGCGCGCGCACGTGCACACGCACACGCACACACGAGGGAGTACAATTCCCAATGGGAAGCTCCTCTGATTGTGGGCGTTTCATTACCAAACGAACAGTAATGTTCTTTCCTTGAGAAGACTCAAATGCCATAGTTCACATGGAGGAATAACAAAAATAGTTTTGAGATTTGTGTCTTCCTGACAACCTAGAGTTCCATGCATGTAAACTGAACTGAAGTTAACGTAAAGGTGGTTCGATCAGGGACAAGGTCTTTGTGATGATGCAGTAAATGTCCCTCCTCTATATCTGAGCCCCGCCTAGGATAAAAGTTTACCACCACTGCACAACACAAGCAAGCAAAATAATTAGTATTATTGGGGTGTCAAAGCCGTGCTTGTAGGGGGACAGGAAGCGGTCCGAGGGCAGAGGTCATGAGAACATGAGGCAGGCCAGAGGAGGCCTTCCCTGTGGGCTTTAGGGAGGGTTTCTGAGGCTTTTCGTAAACACGGGAAGGGTCATCTTAAGGCTTCCGCTCGGATACGGTCCAGAGGAATCCCAACTGGGAAGAGAACACTGATAAGACTGGTAAAAACACAGGCAGGCAGGCAGTCTGTGAGCACCCACCACCCAGTCAGGGCGGCCCACCACCCAGTCAGGGCGGCACACCTCAGGAGCCCATCTCGTAACCAACCGTGAGCAGCTCTCAGAAAAAAACAGAAGCACGTAAGCAGTGCTTCCAAAGGGCAGTGAGCTCGATTCCTACTGGCCAAAGCCCATCATGTGACCTGCTCAATTGTTTCCCTATTGGACAAAGCCAGTCAGGTGACCACTCCAGCAAGTGTGGTGGTGGGGGTCGGAGGGGAAAGCAGTGCAGAAAGAGAAAAACAGGACTCCTTACCTTTGACAGGTCCGATGTATATAACCTCAGAGGCTAGAGCAGTGAAGAAAAGCAGAGGAAAAAGGAAAGAAGAGAGGATAGATTAAAGAAACGGAGAGACGAGAGATGGAGGGACAGGCAGGAAAAGAGGAGAGGACAGATTAAAGAAACGGAGAGACGAGAGATGGAGGGACAGGCAGGAAAAGAGGAGGGCAGGACAGATTAAAGAAACGGAGAGATGGGAGATGGAGGGACAGGCAGGAAAAGGAACACTGCTTTTATAGCGGCTGCTTGTGATGCACCCAGAACAGCGCACTGAGCTCACACCAGGGGGTGAAACAAGAGGCCGAGCATAGCAAACCGGTGTAGTATTAGAGGGCCCTGCACGCCCATGAGGCACCGCCCTCTACCGCCCCATTGAGTCATACTGTACATGACTGACAGGGATGCATCCAAAATCAGAAGTGGAGGCGTGGCCCCGGCCCGGCCTAGTCCAGCCCCGTTTACATCTTGAAAAGAGAGGCGGGGTCAGACAGGAACAGCTGGAAGTTCCACTCACACAGCAGAACGAGCCCAATTTTATACAAGCTGAATTTTTGGAGCTGGCTTATTACCAGCTCCTCCTACTCCATTGTAGCTCTGCACCAATCAGGATGAGGATTTCCTGCACTCCTCATATCAACTTCTATCAACAGCTGTTAGCGGCATGCTAAATAAGAATCCACTGAAAACGAATTAGCATATTGAGTTAACCCTCCCATGAATGCATTATAAAACGCAATACGATCCTTTTTGAGTCAAGCCAATGCCCCAGTTTTCAATTGTACGGGGTTAATTTGTGCCATGTGTGCATGATTCAGCTAATCCAGTTTGTCCCATTAGTCTGCACTGTTCCAACTGCCTCTGAATGGTTCAAATCAGCATACAAAAATAATCTGTCAGGAGAATTGAGAGACATTTGAACGCAGCAAATCGTGTGTGTTTACAAAGCACAGCGATGGTGGGAAACGTACAATCAAAAGGCTTTGAAAATAAAACTATTATCCACACACACAATTACACACACTAGAGCAATGTGACCAGTGCAACGTGGGTAATGGGTAATGGGTGGTGTGAAGAATGTACAGCAGCTTTTTGATGGCAGCGCATTACCGGCATGTTTGATGTTGTTTGATGTGAAAGGGGCTGAGGAATGAGCCTGAACAGCCAATCAGGGCAAACTGTGGGTGGAGCAACAGGGTTCTCGCAGCCAAGGGCAATGGGTTTGCACAACTCAAGGCCACAGGGGGTTTTACACTCATACCAACACGCCCCCCTGCCCCCCCCGTGCAGTCTCACCAGACCTGAGCTGTGGGCACACACTGAGCAGAGCCCCAAAGCTCCAGCCCCCCAGCGCTGATCCTTATCCCACATGTCTGCCATCTCCCCCGCCCACCCCAGCCCAAAAAACTCCTGAGTCCTGAACCCTGAACCGCTGCCCCTATCCGCCCATCACTCCGCCCCTGCAAACGCCTCCACAGCGGGAGGGGAACGCTTCGACCTGATAGAAAACAGAAGCCGGGAAGCTGCCAGGTACTGAACTGAGAGATGTGTGTTCAGAAGAAACGCGGTCTGTTAATAATAAAAGAAGAGCTTTTCTCCACAGGCCTATGTGAGAGTACGCTGCTGTATTTATCCTGTTTATCAGGTAGCCCAACCCTCCGCCAGAATGCAGTCTCCACCAGCGTTTTAGCTGGCTTCCTCTGGAGAGTAAATAACTCTCTGCAGATTGAGCATGAAAAGCTGCCTCTCCTGACTCCTGAGAAGGTTGAATGAACTGAAGGAATTTAAAATCCTAAACTTAGTGTTTGTGAACACCCCCCACCCGCAAAATGCCGACTGTCCCCTCCTCTGCATTTGTGTCCAATCAGAGTCACGTGTGCTACATGGGAGTAACGAGGTCATCACTCCGCGCCGGGGCCCGTCACCCCAGGGGCCAAACGCGGGGCCACAGATGGAGCTAGACTGCTGGACGCACGGTTCGGGGCGGACGGGCGAGGTGGGGTTGAAGACAAAGGACCCTATTCACAACGATTAGCCGCGATGGCGGCCGAGATTGGGACGCGCCCCACGACAAACCGTTTACTTCATTAGGGGCAGCGGGAGGGCGGGACTCAGAGCCCCGGATTGGGCCTTAAAACGGCGGGGCTCTCAAGCAGTTTGCCCGCTATGCGCGGAATCCCAACCATTCGCTCTCTACGGCCAAGGAACATGTAACATGTCAACGGGCCGCACCTCAGCCCAAAACCCCAAACATTCCCCCTTTAGCTTCCACGCCACCCTCCATCTCGGTGCGCCTTGACCGGCCCAGGGAAGAGGGGCGCAGGGGTACCTGATCCAGGTGTGAGCAGAGGCCCCTCCAGCTCCAGGGCATCCTCCTCCTCCGCTTCCTCCAGCTTCTTCTTCTTCTTTTTGGGGTCCCGTGGCTTGCGGAGTAGAGACAGCTCCTCGGGGTGGCGGATATCTGGGAAGAGAAGGAGAGAGGGGAGGTCAGAGAAGCCACTTCCCTTAAGGAAACCAGGTTGCTTCAGCCCAATTGTCCTTTTTCACAGACAACAGCTTTGTTTATGCGAAGGCCGCCCCGGAGTGTGACAGTTGATTTACAGAGCTGGGTGTGGGGCAGGTCCAGGGCTGCAGCCGATTGGCTGAGCCGAACGAGACCCCGCAGAGTGGAGCTATCGCACACAGCTGCACTCGCTGGATGGAAAATCTCAGTTCTCAGCTCTCAGGATCTTTCCAGCCCCCACCTCCAGAGTACATAGGCATGCAAGTACACACACACACAAACACACACACACACACACACACACACAACCATAAGCACGCACACAGATGAACAAACACAAACACACACACACATAATCAAACAGAAACACATACATACACGCACACACACATTCACACAGCTGAACACTGGTGTGAAGCCGATGAGCAGCCAAGTATTTGGATGATGTTCTAGTAAATACGTGGAGCACAACAGCTCAGTGATGGCTGGCCTCTTCCTCTGGTATTGCCACCCATTTACAGAGCAACAGGGAGACTGGGACTTGGAGTGAACCAAATATAATGGAGGACAGAGGCACCCTTGACATATTTCTGCTGACTAATTGTGCAGATACACAGTACTAGTGTTCATAACACTGAATATTGGACATGCATGCGTATTACAATAGTACTAGTGGTCATAACACAGAATATTTGAGTTGATGTGTACTACCACAGTAGTAGTGTTTATAACACTGACTATTTGACAGGTATTACCACAGTAATAGTGTTTATAACACTGAATATTTGACAGGCATGTGCATTGCCAAAGTAATACTGTTTATAAGTGACTACTTGATTTGTATGAGTAATACTGCAGTACAAATGTTTATAACTTGTCTCCTAAATAATTATGCTTTGCATTAAAAGCAGCAAAAGAAAAATTTGCTCAAAAGATTAATGCAAGTAAATATTTCACTGGCATAACTAGGCTTTCTTGGCACTTCAGCTTATATAGTACTTTATAAGGAAGAAATTGACACGCTAACATTAACACACTGCTCAAGATATTACGTAGTGAAAAAGAAAGATCCCCCCCCCCAAAGGCTGCAATTGAACACAGTGGCAAGAACTATTTCAGCCATTTTGGGATGATCTGGAGAAGGTTTGTGTTATGTGTCTAAGCGGATAATTTGTGTAGGTTGCTAGCAGATCATTTGAGGAGAAAGGACAGTTAATTTATTACATTAGCATTTTTTTATTACCACTGACAGACTCAATGCAACTCCTCAGTTAAAATCCCTACTGCATGATGACTTACACAAGCCTATTTTTCCATGACAAGGCAGAGAAAGTTGTATGTGTCATAGGGATGTGAGTGGGGAGAGAGAGGGGGGGAGAGAGAGAGAGAGAGAGAGAGAGAGAGAGAGAGAGAGAGAGAGAGACTCCTTTGGCTTGGCGAAGGCTTCTTGTTTAGTTTGTGTTACTAAAGCAAAGGCATTCCAGGGGTTTTAAGGACTACCAGATGGCAGCTCTCTCACTCTCCCTCCCTGCACTGCAACTGTAGCGCAGGCTCTGTCCTTATACAGCAATGTGAGCACAGCCCAACACAGCCCTACTCAGCCCAACGCCGCCCAAACGCGGCCCAAACGCTGCCCAGGGCCTACGCGGGGGAGGATGTCCCAGAGTCTCAGAGGGGTGTGTCTCGGCAGGGAGTGGTGCCACCTCTGGAAGGGACAACTCCTGCATTCCACTGCCCCCCTCGACACCCTGCTTCATCCCTCCTAAAACCACAGCGGTTCAGGGAAAAGCGATGAAATCCCAGCCATGTAGGGTGATTTCAGACGCGCAGTGACGTCTACACTGCACCGGTCCCAGGACAGTGCGTGAAGGCGTGCCATCGCAACGACTGGATTAGCAAGCGCCAGTGTGGTTTGAGTGCGCAATGAGTCTTTATTTAAACAGGACGTCGTCTTTTACCACGTTCACTGCGTCTTTCTAGCCAGTTTGAGTGGCAGTCAGCTAGCATTAGCCTTCAAAATCCTGCTTTTAAATTCAGAAGCGCTTTGTATTAAGAGCAAGTTACGCCTCATTTTGACCAGTAGATTGGCAGAGGCAGGGGTTAAGCCCCCATTTCAATTCAGTGTTCAGACACCCACACAGTGTTCAGACACCCACACAGTGTTCAGATACCCACACAGTGTTCAGACACCCACACAGTGTTTCCATGAGCACTTCAGTTTCTTTAACGCTGTACATCTGACTGCATGCTTTTTAAATGCTGTTACAAATCACCAAAAAAGAAAATGCATGCATAACTCCTCATAATTTACTGCTCATTTTTGTCAAAATTATTACAGCTCAGGGCCAAGCTCGGCAGGCCCCGTGGGCAGCCTGGGAACACACACACACACCCCTCCATCTGAGAGGTGAGCTCTATCCCCTTTTTAAGCTCCCCTGGCACCACTTTTGGGGAACAACAAAAAAAGAAAAGAAAAAAAAAAGGACAAATGCATTCTTATCATCCCTCAGATGAAAGAGAGAAGATGGGCCAGACAACTGACAGGTATGTGGGCCTTGATGTAGGGATGGACGTGAGAGAAAGAGAGAGAGGGGCAGGGCAGGGGGTGATCTAGCTGCTGGATCACAGACAGGGGCATGAAAAGTTGTGCAACTCCAAAAAGATCCAAAATCCTTACTTGATCACAGAGAGCGACTTCAGTCACCGACAAGCCTCTGGATGCAAGTCAGGCTCAGTTTCATGGACGACTGTCAGAACAATCGGGGCTAAGAAATCACATCCCACCATAGGATCCTGCTGATAAACATCCATGTTTTGCTCAGTGGAATGGCCGATATTTCATTTTAAATACCAGACCAAGCCTCGACGATGACACAATATACAGTACAAGGAAAAGCATTACTATGTGAATGTGAACCTGTAGTTTCATTTACAGAATATCCAACAGGGCTATTGGAACTACTACAGAATCCTATAGTCGTTCAGTTGGCCTAAACTGTTCGAAAGAGATACAATATAACTTCTTCCAATAAAAGGAAAAAGTTGCAGCATCAATGAGATGCGGGGCAAAAGTAACAGCGGAGCCTCAGAGCACTGCCGTTTCATCCAATGCCTGTGAGGTTCAGTGCCCTCGCACATTACGGTCACTGTCACACTGCGTCACTTTTCCTGATTGCCCACACCCCTCTGTTTCATTAGCCAGAGTCACACTGCGCTGCACTTACAGACTGTCTGAGATACACTGACCCAATGGACAAACGCGTTCCATCCCACATTTGCGGGACCAGATCCCTGGATCAGCCGATATCCCTCTACTTCCTGATAATCCACATCATCCAACAGCTTCTCGCATTAAAGGTGTGAGAAAACTCCAGAACAAATAACACGCCTCATCTCACCTCGCTCTGACGAGGCCAGCTGGTGACTGCCGAACTGAAGCACCAGCGCTACTGCCATTATTAGCATTGAGCGATCGGCCGTGCAAATTGGGTTCAACGGAACTCGGCGTCTAAGCGGCTCCAACAACTCTTCCTTTGTAGCGTCTCGAGGTTTCCGAGGCTGGGAAGTCACGCACAAGTCATTTGCAGTGACCTAGATTTACTTTCTCTCCCAGCATTAAACTCGCACAACCCTGGGCTTTGAGATGAGACGCACACGGTGCTTGAGTTACATCAGAGGTGACGCTGCACTCCGACGGGCGTGTGCATTAGCCAGGCGCTGTTTGTATCAACTTTGCCCGAGTTATTGGACCGACTGCTTATAAAAACAATAATTACCGCAGGTGAAAAATCTCATTCAACGCAGTATTTTGACTCCACAAGAGTGTGTCTGGCCAAGATTATCAACACACGTTCACCTGAAGGTAGGACCCCAGTTTCAGCAGTGAATTCTGACAATATTGTGCAAGAAGCAAAAAATAAAAAATAAAAAATAACTAAACAAACAAACCTCTATAAACTTTCTAAAAGAATAAAATGACTACTGTATACACTGCTTTAGTATGCGGCCGTTATAAACCAGATTGGGTACACAGCCAAATTTCCAAGGTGGGGCAAATGCAGGTGTGGACCACCCTGATCTTCTGCCAAGTCTGGCCATTTGCTAGTGGCAGACAGGCCATTTGCTGCAAGCTGGTCCAAGCCTTGGAGGCCTGTAGAAATGAAAAAGGGTCTAAAATGGCCCATAGTCTAAAACAACACACCCCCTTTCAGTCCCTAATAAGCTATTTTTCTCTAGACACACCACACAAAACACACCCCTCTAACCCTTGGTACTATGGTACAGTCCAAGCTAGTCCATGTATTCTTCTCAGAGAGCAGTTACACTAGTGGACCAGTTTTTGGACTAGTGGACTTTTTATTTATTTATTTTTTAAAGAAAAAAAATTTTTGTCTGTAGTTTGAGTAGACAATTATTTCTCCTTAACTCCTGAATATGTCAATATTTGCATAAATTAAGTGACAAATGGAAGTTCATTTCAATTCTAGAACACGGGGTGAGAGTCAACACCTCACAGTGGAAGTTTTTGGACCTCACCCATACCAAGAAGCGGCTACTGTGAGACCAAATGATCTCCAAAAAGAGGAGAAGAAAAATCCTCTCTCTCTTTCTCTCTCTTTCTTTCTTTCACTCGCTCTCAGGAGTGAATCAATCTTTTCAGGGAAGAGAAAAACAAATCTGAATTTCAGACTTGAATGTTTGTCTCTCCTACAGCTGCTGGGAGAATTCAGAGCTCTGTCTGTCTGTCTGGCACTCCTGCCAGTTGGACTGGATAAAAACTTCCTGTCCCTATTAGATTTCCAACGCCGTGCTCTCGGCGAGGGTAGTGGGGGAGTCACAGGAAGCCGTCAAACGGAAAGTCGCAGAAATACTTTCAGAAAATGCTAAACGTCGCATTGTGTCAGCCAAAATGGAAGGACTTGCAATATCCACTACTGAGATGCATCCACTACTGAACATGTCATTTCCTTGCAGCAAAAAAAGAGGAGGGCTTGGTGGGGTAAACACATGTTGGTCAGATAAAACTAAGACTACAAACGCACAACATGGCCCTCTCCAGCCACCGTAACTCATCAAACGACACTCTGGCATTGTGGTCAAACGACACTCTGGCACGGTCAGCCAAGATAAATTTGTACTGAAGTTCTCTGAAACGAAATCAGATTATTCATGCCAGAGGTTGAGGCATGTCAAACATGGATGAGAACGGGACGGCTGTTCCAGTCATCGGTTCATCCACGGCGTGACGGCAAACACCTCATTTCAGACGAAGCTCTTTATTTACATTCAGTCCAGGACCTTGTGTGCTATTATTTCAAGAAACACGAGTTAATTCGAAGTTGTTTTTTTTCTTCTCCCTTCTCTTTTTAAAAATAAAATGTCTGTTTCCATAATAAAGGGAGGCTGCGCTAGCAGAAGGCCAAAAACAACAAAGAAAGCCGTAACTCTCTAGACTTCTTTTTGAACTCCAGCCAGCGATAAAACCAACAGGTGTCCTGAATAGACCATCATGGATGTTCTACATGAAGCCCTCCCAACTGTGGCCATCCGCCTGGAACCCCGAGGCCACTGAGCTTCCATTTGACCTTTCACCTCACCTTCCCACAGAGCGAATACTGACAACGGGCAGGTATTGATGGGTAATATTGAGCCCTCCAGGGTTTCTCAGCAGAATGTCTGCTAAATATAGAAGTGTTTTAAAAGCCTCTTCACGCTTGTCATATTGCCAGCGCTTTCAAAACAGGATACTAATCCGTTTTCAATGCAAGACCAAGGGCATATCAAGCAAGGCCATAATGCTCAATCAAAAAGAACAGAAAGGACAAAGGATGACGTGATTGCAGACAGCCCTGTGTGCGTTTGAAAAAAATGAACAAAAGGCTTGTGCAAAACAAGAGATTGGCAGCATATCAGTCAAGATTATGACTGAATTGCGCTTCCTACGCACGTTGTCACAGAGAGGACACGGGAAGGGGCCAACACCAAGGGGAGGGGCTAAAACAGGGAGGGGCCAAGACAGGAAGGGGCGGAGCGAGCACAGGTAAGTCTAATGACGGCACTGAATAAAAGGTGCAAAAGCTGCAAACCATGGCAAACGGTTCAAAATCTAAGACGTTACCGATAACAACCAAGAGGAAAAACAGAGAGAGAAAAGTAGAAAACACAGAGAAGCCGAACAGTGTTTTTTGGCAGGGTCGGCGATGGGGCTTACTAAAGGTCTTGCAGATGTCGGAAACGGCCTTGAAGACGCGGTCAGAGAAGTTGACCTTGACCTTCATGTGCTTCATGTTGGGCAGCTGCAGGCGGAGCAGCTTGTGCTGGGGAGTGAAGAGCAGCCGCGCATCCGCCTGGATCGCGTACTTATCCAGCGTCCAGTGGGTCTTCAGCAACCAGGTCTTCTTCTTCACCCACCACAGGGCGTGGTCTGACCAGTCCTTCTTCACATCTGCACCAGGAGAGAGAGAGAGAGAGAGAGAGGGAGGCAGCGTAAGACACTAGCTAAATACACTGGAGGAAAACGGAGGGGGAATGTTTGGGATAAATCTCACACACACACACACACACACACACACACACACCTTGTCACCTTTCACACGATTAAAGAATAATTAAAAAAAATAAATAAAATACTTTACATTGGTTCTAGTTTAAACAGAACCATGCTCACGCTAAAACTATTTTAATTATGCAGCATTTCAAATTGATTTAACTAATTAAGCTATGTCATAATGTGGTGAATTTTCCTTGGCTCCCTTGTTGCATGTTTGTGTGTGCGCATGCGTGTGTATAAATAATGATGAGAGATCCATTTACATACTATGAGCAACAAGCCAATGGTATAGCGGAACAGAAAAGGACAATGCATGATGGGTGATAACCATTTGCACACAGGGATTCAACGTGACAGAGTGACACAGCAGCAGCAAACGTGACTGGGCAGGGGGTCACATTTCTGGAACAGGGTTGCAGATGAGGGCTCACTAAAGTATTTCGGGGGCGGGGACGTGACACGGCAACGTGTGAAAAGGTCGCTCACCGAGCGACACCGGAGGGGTATCGGGTTAAACGCCCCCTTTTGTTTCCCAATCAAACTTGCACCCCGCGGAGCAGAGAAATACCACCTAAATCAGGAGCTTTCACTGCTGCTGTGGGCCCACAATGCAGTGCCTGAGGGAAGCATACAGCCCCTGTGCTTAGAGGGCCAACAGCCCCTTTGAACATAATCATGTCAGAGGCTGAACCACACAGCAAAAATGAGTAATACTCAAAGCAGCTGGTATACAGATTACTCCTGTTTATTTTGCTGTGAAGTAGCTGGGGGTGGGTATTTAATGAGGGCCAAAGCTACCCCTTTCAAAAAGACACTTTTGAAGGAAACCATCCGCTGACCTGTTAAACCCCATCTTCAGCATCTAACCATGCTTGCTTTCATCGGACTGTGGAGGGGAAGATTAGCCGTTGGGTGGTCTGTTTGCTTTGGCCTGTGGTCCATTGTCTCCCAGAATGCAGTACTCAATCCCTCTTTCTTATATGTAATGCTTAGCACAGACTCCTTGTAGAGGACTTCAATGAAGCTCATTGAATTTGCAAAAAGCACTCAAGAAATTAGATTCAGAGGCTCGGGAGTTGAGAGTAAGTACTGGTCATTTATTTCCCCCTTATCAAACCCAACCATTTTGTAGGCAACTGTAGCGAGCCAGAGAATTTGACAAAAAAGGCCAATAGGAGAGGTTAGTAGAATGTGCGTGTGGGGTGGGGGGTAGTGATGTCACAGCTCAGGCATGCGCTCAAGCGTAGGATTCAATGCTTCCCTCACTGGGGTCCTGTTTCGTCTCCTCGCCACTCATCGCCATGCCAGCGAATTCGCTCAGAGACACCGTGACTCAAACAGACACCGTGACTCAAACACAGCGACTCATAGTTTCTGCCCCACGCCCATTTCTCCCTCATTTCCAGACTATTTAACCCCACTGGTTTAAAAAATAAAAAAAACTCATCGTTTTTATTCATCAACTTATGGCACCAACCTACACATTTGGAGCCTCAATGGTTGATAATTCAGATACCGTTCAGTTTGCTCAGGGGAGTTGGGAATGGAGGTACTGCCCTATCACAAGCCTCTGTTTGTGCACTAGTATTTGAGAGTGTCAACTACTACCACGCTGTCCGCAGTATTTTAATATGCGCTGTATCACACAATGCAGTTGTATTGGCTCCTGACCATTCTGGCGCAGGAAGCTAGCGCGTGGGCAGTGCAGCAGGGTGGTCATCCAGGGTGATCCCACACCCGTCTGCCCATCCCGAATTACCAATACAGGGCACTGTAGCTCACCCGCTTTTCAATCAACGAGGCGCCATGGCGACCTCACGCCAGGTGTGCACACAAACAGTTACGCCACTGCGGGCTGTCACTTTCTCCACTGTTGACACAGGCGTATCGCACGGAAAAGCGACGGAGACGCCAGCTCTTTTCAACGCAATCTACCCCACCGCACGGAAAATTACATTTGTTTATTTGACGAGGGACAGCGCACAGCCTCCCGCTTGTCGCAGTGTTAGCCATCCAGCTACATTCCCTCTGTCGTCCCTGTTTTTGCAAAGCAAACGGGGTTGAATTTGAAACCACGGGGTTGCACAAGCAGTTAGAGGCGAGATAGTGGCCGGCTCTGTTGTCTCCATTTAGAGAGGAGAAAAACAGTCATTCTGTGAACTAAAATGCCGTCATTGGGGGGGGGTGGGGGGGGGGGTGGTTGTTTGTGAAGCCATTTGGTGGGTCTTTTAACACCCGAGGGGAAGTGACATGGGCTTTGCCTTCAGAAGAGGGGTCTGAACACACCTGTCCTTTAGACTTTGAACAAGTACGTAAACTGGAGGGATTTCCATGAGTAGGAGACGCACACACCGCGTGGATATGGATCCCTCAGATGTGTCGAGCGCAGCTTAGAAGAAGAACATTCTAGATTCCGAGAGGTAGTTTAAGGCTGCGCTAACGGGGGGGAAATGGAATCTGTGCACTTTTACAGCGGGCCTCACTGTTTAAGTCAGGGCTACGTTGTCATTTCTGCCGTCCCTGTGTGGCTATGAGCGATTCCGTCCTTGTCAGAGGTCCAAAAGCACCAAACGGAAGGCTTGTCTGGCTCAGCTGAGCAGCGGCGTTCACAAGTCTGTTTATGGCGTCTCATCTCTTTATACCAGAGCAGCGACCGCTGCCTGCCCAGACACTCCCATAGTTCCCCAACCTTCACAAAACCCCATAGGCTGCCGCTCCAAAGCTCCATTGTGACATCACAGCGATGGGGCGGAGCAGGCTGCTCTAGTGGCCATCCATAAAACCGCTGTAATAAAGGTCAGTAATTCAATCTGTGATGGGCCAATAGCATCTTGCAGCTAAAGATACTGCCGGTTAGGGGTGATGTAATGCTGAATCTAAATGAGACTGGCTAAGTAATTGAGTGCATTAAATGCGGAACTGAAGTCCTTGGAAGGGCTGCAGGAGGTAAAAAAAAAAGAAAAAAAAAAAGATGTTCATGGTCACTCCACCAGCGCACGCGCGCACGCACGGGGGGATAGGATTGCTTTTCGTCATTCAAATCCATAAATCAATGTAAAAACATAAAGAAATGACTGAATTGAATTCACTGGCTTTCTGTCAGTATTTCTGCAAGGCTATCTCTGTGTATAAAAAAAATAATTATAATAATCCATATATGGACAAGTACAAAGTCCACCCTCCTGGTTATTTTTAAGTTTGACTGCTATGAGTGCTTCGACCCCATAATCTGCATATGATACCTACACAATTTCTCTTCTATAAAATGCTTACAAAATGCATTTCATGCGAGGACTGGACGCAGTTACATCTACCAAACCGTTCCAGACACACTCCTTTTACTCAGTAGGCCAAAATGGAGAAACTACCATCTGTTATGGCCAATTGACAGTTTAGAGCCCATCTTGGCCATCTTTTTGACACTATTGAAACCCTTGCTTCACTAAAAATGACCAAAATTACTTAATAGAATGTTCTGTTCTGCCCAACACACTGGCCTGCAATCAGACCGATTCATTTGAAATTTAACCAATTCATCACCAGTTCAAACAGAACTACTGCATGTAATATTCTCATTTCACTCAAGGTTTAAAAACCAAGCCGTAACAGACTGAGTCTACATTGATCTATAATTTTATCTACGGAACGTACACACAATCAGGCTGATGCTATCAGTGGGGCTAAAATGCAGCGATATAGTCCACTCATTCTTTAATTAAGAACTGGAAACTAAAATGGGTCGAGACATAGTTTGCACTGGGTCATAGTATAACCAAAAATTCCTAAATTAAATCTTCCAATGCAAGGTATGTGTTATGTACTTAACTACATTCAAATGTAACAAGCAATTAACCATGCAAACATAGTACACTACTTCCCCAACAGGCAACCAGCTGTTACAATTATGAATAATCCAGTGGCATTTTTATTGGGGTCTTGGGTCCGAAAAGGTTTAACACTGAGCTCAAGCTCTCTGTGTGTTGAAGTTACAATGTCTCTTAAAACTGTTGCACTAGGGAGTACACAGTGGAACTGGGCTCTGGAAAGCTCTGAAGACCACTGTGAGAGTGGTTTAAAACACACACACACACACACACACATTCCTGTGACTGTCAACGTGCATTGTGTAGTACAAACAAAAAAATAATAAATCCAACCTTTGCTAAATGTCATTACTCACAGCAACATAGCCTGTACAGACTGGATTGGCACCTTCAACTATAATCATTACCAAACTAATTGACTTCCCAACACCACAACCTGATTGAGTCGCAATATGCTGACACCATCTTGTTTCCACATAGTGGGAGGCAAATTATGATTTTCCCACTGGTCTTAAACGACTGCAGAAACGCTCCATGACTGCTGAAATGCCTGCTGAAAATGACATCACCCGTAGGCATTAATATAAGATGATGTAGATTAGTGCTGTGTGTGAGGTACCTGGGTCTTCTGTATAATAAGCTCTCTCTCATCAATACTGGTGTCTATATGCTTTGAAAATTCAATAAGAAAACCAGTCCAATCGGAGTCAAAATTGGTTCTGCCACAATCTTTCTGCCAGAAGCTGATCTCAAGTGTAAAAACAGCTCTGCAATTCTTCTCTTCGATGGAGAGGTAGGTTTGAACAACTCAAAATAAGTATAAATATCAAATAGGACCTACATCCACACATCGGAACCACTGGGTAAGACTCTTCTATTAAAGACCCCACTTAAAGCTTTCCACACAAAGCCCCATCAGGCTTCCACAAGTAACAGTGCAGAAAATGAAGTCATAAATTATACATTTGAGATGCTTTTTTTTCAGGCCCAGAATTGGCTGCTACACGAGGTCTACATGCAAGTCTCATAAATGGACAAAACATCTAAATGGCTCAGTAGGGAATGTACTCTTGTGAGACAGATCATACCCATCAGCAGATTTGTGTTATTGTAGACAAAAAGGCATTTTCCCAGACTCTCTGGAGGGAAATACAGACTCTTGGACTTATCCTAGGCTGTACAGTATAATAATGTGTAAATGTGCGCTGCCAAGCATGAAATAACTCACTAACTTCATAAATTCAGTTTTTTTTGGGGTTTTAAAATTTAAAAAGGTGTTACAGAACAACATGGAATAAGAACAGATGAGGGTTTGGCTTAATGTGTTCAGCACATACCATCTTTCTCAAGTCAACAAGTGGCCGACAATTAAGAACGCTTCTACGGTGAACGGAAGGACATAGTCTATCCTTTTGGAGAACAGCACTGAATATATCAGCAAACTTTATGTATTTTCAGTGGTTAGAGGTCTGACAATACGTGACAGTTCCTTGGTTACAATGAGATTGTCGCATTAAATCCAGCGAGGGGTCGACCAATTGAATATCACTGGGAATCCCCCCCCCTCAGTCGTCGGCCTTCCGCACACAGCATAACCTACATTTGACCGCGCCCCCCCCCTCGAGCGTGTCAATGCGCTGCGAGAGCCGACTGCGTTGGAGTGATTACTTCACAGAACGTTGCATGTCACGGTCACCAGAATGCATGCATGCGACTTCAGCTGACCCTAATGCGGAATGCACGGGTGGTTGGGTGGGTGAATGCGAGCAGCCCTGGGGCCTGTTGTTCAGCTCATTAGATGAGTTTACCCTGCCTCCCTGACTGTCAGTGTTTACACTGGCTGAGCAGTGTGTTTATGAAAGGATCCTGACAGGACACCGAGCGGGGGAGGGGGAGGGGGGAGGGAGGAGGGGGGGAGGTTACCAGGTCTTGTTTCTAATGGGGGGAGCAGAGAGTGAGGCTGCTTCAAAAGCAGGCTTCAGTCCTTACCATCCTGTTAAAATGAAAATAAAAAAATAAATTTATACAATTGCACTTCTCAATAACAAAGACCAAGGAACAATATATTTTACAATGTGCTATTAAATCATAAAAAAGTTTTTCTGTTTTTAAATGATTTGGCCTTGAATGGGTGTTAAATGTGCCAAGTCAACCATATCTATAAGGTAAGCCAACTGATCCAATTGGCTTGCCAGCTTGTATATTACCACTAATATATTTAATTTTAGATAAAAAAAATAAAAAGTACTTATATTTCTGCTCTCTTCAGATCAGCTTCTTTCCCCACAAGCGTGAGGTTAGGGGTTGTGATTAACCAATAAAATCACTACATTCAGGGTGAGGTTATGTATGCTTCACACTAGTATCTCCCTGACGACAGCACTCCAATGTTACAGTGGTGAGACAGAGGCACACAGTTTTCATAGAAAACAGATGCACATCGTACCTAAAAAGGCCTTGAAATGACTCATTCACTCCTATCCCTTATTCCCTTCAATAAAATAAAGCATAAAAACATACCCCCTATTTTTAGACAGTGTGAGGAAGGTCAATACTGAATGACAGAGGAGAATTAAAGAGCTGTTCGTCGTCAATGTCTCGCAGGCCTTACGCCGTACAGAGAACAGAGACTCTTGAACACATAAACGCATCTGAAGAATGTATTTTTCTGTGATGTGAAAAATACTCTCTGTGAAACTTCAATGGGATTCAGACACTATGCAGAAACCGCCATTACATTTCCTGATAAATTAGCTCAAAGAAAGAGAAGAGACAGACTACAGGAAACTGTCCATTCAGGGTGTAGATCTGTAGTGTGTTAAATGGCCATTCTTTCCGAGTAAAACAATCTCATAGCTAGTCTGAACATACCTTCTAAGTACACCCTAAAACTTATTGAATAGTGCCTATTCAGAGCATTGAGTTCTCAGAGCATTTAAATACAATGATCTTTCATTTGTTAATCATTTTTTTATCAACAATTACAAATAAACGTTTCCACAGATTCAGGACACAGAATATGAGGATAACTGACTGGTTAAAACATTGTGCATTCGTGAGGCAGTCCAGCTGCCGGACACGTAGCAACTCCTTGGAGCTTTGGGTCATTATTTCATTCAGCACAAAAGCAAAAGTTTACAGCTGGATGTCGTACAAGGTATTTAACAAAGAATTGGGCCATTTAAAACCCAATACTTTCGGTAGGGTAGTGCACGATCACTTCAGCTTAACGTTTGATAAAAAATGGTTACCTTCTTCCTAATCCCATCAGTCCATAATATAGCACTTTATTCAAAGGCTACTTTAGTGATCACAATCTAATTTGTCTCAAGAGGCAGGAAGGCACACCCTGAAAACATTAAACTAGTTAGTGAAAATTTTAACTAAAATAAAACTTTGTTAAACAACATAGAAACGGAAGTGATTTGCGGTACCAAAAGCATTTGTTTCTTGCTCCATCCTGACAACAGCATTTGCCAAGTCCATGTCTTTGATACACAATAATAACCTAAAACCTAATGAGATTAGCTTGAAAGCACTGAAATAGGCAGAAGTGTCCAGCACACAACGTACTTATCAGACCTAGCTAACAGAAAGCAATGCTGATGGCTCATTTATTTGAACAACTTGAACAGGTCATTTAGCCTAAACTGCAGCAACTATCACTTACCCCTGGGTTTGCCTGAATGATGTATTAAAAGTATGAACAACATTTAAAGTCAGCCAACTACATCTTTGAAATGTAATATGTGTAGCTTTAGGATGTCAAACACCCAAGCGCAGGTCATTAATGTTGAGAGCCATATGATTGGTTCATGACAGGTGTACCACAGGATGTTGTCCTTTTTATGGTTTCCCCAATCAATATTTCTTTCCAGCAGAGCATAAAAAAAATCTGAAAATGAATAATCACTTGATTTGGACTGATGAACTAAGAACTTTAGCGCGTGCAAAACCAATAACATGACCAGTGATTGGTCATGCGATTTTTTTGCACCAATCATTGGCTGTGTTATCAGTTTCGCGTGGGCTAAAAGGTTTTGCACATGCTAAAGGTATTAGTAAATCAGGCCCTTTGATAAGGCCCTAGTAATAGATTACAGATTTGAAGTGGGAATGATGAGGCACATTAATAAAAAGAAGAATTCAGAGCGATGGTGTTGATTACACCCCCTGCCCCCCATTTTTTAAATGTGTGAGCTCCCCCCACTCATCACACACCAATAAGGTTAAGAGTAACCATTTAAAAACAGCATTAAAATAACAATAGAAATAAATCAAATTTATAATGAGAAAGACTATTTCCAGGGAACAGTAGTTCATATGAGGAGAGCATGAACTTTATTATTTTCAATACTTGTAAAAACACTGGACAGATGCCAGCTAAAAATATTCTGGAATGTAACCAGTAGACCAACTTGTAAGTGTAGACAGTGATTGCATTGCAGTTTACGGCACATGCATTTGTAACATGAGAATATCTGATAACACAGCCACTTCTCTGTTCTGCACTAGAGCAAAGCCAAACTGTCCCTCACAGTTATAATAGAGCCTAAATGCAAGATGATGCTCCACAGAAAGGTAACTTGGTTGCTTTGCAAACAACACTTTGCTTTAGAATGCAACGTACAATTTCAATAACAGCTCTTGTGGAATATGAAGTATTTTTATTATGAGGTCTTCATTCATCCGCATACTAATTGAGAGATGAAGCAGAGCACCACAAGAAGTTCATCTTGTTTCGCATATTCAGTGTTATTCCAAAATCCTTTCATGAATTACCTTCATCTGTCTATACATGATAAATTAAGGTTAAAAGTTACTTTACAATTCATCCTGACTGAACACAAATATTAGCAAACTATGTTTTTAATCAAATACTAAAAATGAGATATTCAATTTGGGCAATTTCTGTTCTACAAAAGGTGATTCGATTTTCCCTCGATTAAAGTCAGAATTACAACTCCCTGTGCAAGCTACTGCAGGAACAAGAGGCCATTTTCCACCCTAACCTGCCATTTTTAGCATAGAGGAGAAATCCGACATCACGGACAGCTAGCCAAAACAGCTGTGGCTCTGCTGCTGCTTATAACCAATGAGATCATGCACACGCTCCAAAGACTACGTGGTAGGCTGCTGCTGCCTAGGACTCTGCTGCTGGATTTTCCAGTGGTTCCAGGAAACCACCAAGCCATCAAGCTGATGTACAGGCAAGCGGTTCTGTTGCGTCAACTAGATTAGTTCGGGGAAATGAATGGAAATTCCCCCCCGTGCTGTCCATGTAGCAGGGCACATTTTTAAATGTAATTTTTGAATTATGAGTTCTGGCTCCTGAAATTATTGGAATGCAGTCATTTTCCCTCCCAGAGCCGCACAAATGGGGGGTACAGAGCCTCAGTTTTTCCGAGTATTAGTATCAGGTGAACCCTTTGCTTATTTAGGTTAGCACAGCAGTGTGTCTCATTCTCCGCATCCCATCTCTGTCCGTAATCATTTCCTGACCGCTGTTCCATTCAGCTTCCAATGAAGTAGCGTTCCCCCATGTAATTGTCATGAAATGAGACGGAAATATGACCAGAAATTATATCTGTCATTGGAAAAGCAAAGCAAAGATCCTCTGTGGTTAAGTGCTCCATTACAATGTCACAAAGCCAATTGAGGGTGGCTGAACGTGCCATGGTGCCATACTCAAACATTACAACATGAATGTTGACATGGTTGGCAGACCTGACTCTACGTCGGCTGTGCTGTGCTGGCCAGTAGTCATGGCGATGGGTTTAATTAGATGAGCCGAATAGAGGCTGGAGAGACGATGACGAGATGACGAGAGCGTCGGGGGGGACGACACAGGAGTGATTCCTTCCTTTCTCTGCAGGAGTCACGGTCATCCCGAGAGTCTGGCTTGATCAATATGACCCGTCTGATCTTGTTTGCCGAAAGCAGAGACTCCCTGAGGGAACGCTGCAACGGGACACTTAACCTGATCAAGGAGACGAAGGAGAAACGCCCGACCCGTAGGCTGGCAGCTCCAATACCGTTTTTAACTGTGTGGACTTCCAGGCTGCTAGTAGCACACAGGATAAGCAACTTGACAATGAGATATTCAGTATTCAGGAAGCTTTATTCATAAGACCAACAGGACCCAGAGCTAAGGCAAGCGGACTGCTCCCAGCTCCTTACAATTTTTAGTGTCCTCCTTCAATAGAAGCTTAAGCAATACCTTCTCCAGAAGGTTCACCTCCACAGAAATTTGTGGAACACTCTTTCCAATTTGTGTGGCGCAAAACACAGGTATCCTAGACTAGGTTCAGTTTAAAAAAAATAATAAATCACAATAATAAAAAACATCCAGGAGTGCAAAACCGATGTAAATGGCCACTCAGCTGTGCCCAGTTACCATTATTCCCCTTTACCGAGGTCTGATTCCAATGTAAACAGCATGCTGCTAAAGATAGGCTAAACACAAATCATGACGCAAGCCGACTGGACTCAACTTGCCATAATACATCATCCTTCGGGGCTACATTTCTGTTAGCAGGAGAGAACACTGCATGTATTATTGTCAAGGACAGAACGTACCTAATCATTTTAACTAATATTCCTTTGAAACCCATCACTTGTGTATTTGTGTTAGATGGTTAACGGAGCAAAACAGTGCTTGACCCGCCCATATCCAGCTTTATATAATTAGGTTAGGGCCCCAATTCTGTAACTACATTACAGAGACCTGCTGGACATCCATCAATGCATGAAAACACCCCAGAGGCCCAAGGCAATGGAGATGGGAAATTTCATCTCTACTGTCACATAGTTGACTATTACAGTTCCCTCCATGGAGGAATAAAGAACTCTACCTTTCTAAATCACAGTTATCCGTTTGGAGCAAAAGCAGGCGTTTTGTCATTTTTCCCCAGTCTGAGGGGAAAAACACTCATAGTTCACCCAGCAGGATGTTTTCGACATGAATGAATAGGATTATTGCCAGGATGAACACTTGAGATGGACCGTGGCCTTGCATTGGAACCACCAGAACTGCACCACACCTCCATGTGAATGGACAAGATGGACACCTGACCACCTGTCATGAACCAATCATATGGCTCTTTATCAGAAACAAAACGATGACTAAGAATTACAAACAACTTTTTAAAAGAGTGTTTGTATAATTTAAAATAATCATACAGGTGCTTTGGAAGACCTTGAACAAGTTACACATGTTGAAAAATAAATTAATTTCACTGCATAGCCTAGATTCTCCCTAAACCACAAACTCCTGGCTGTAAAAAGTAAAGGGATAAAAATAAAACTGTCAAAATTTCCAAACACTCAAAGGTCTTCTTCACCACTTCATTGCCCAGCATAGTTTGTTAAGCCACTCATGGATAACATTTCAAAACGTCAAAAAGGATAATTATCAGGTGAAATGAACCCAGACATAAAGGGCATATTCAGAACAGGAATTAGCCAGTCTGTCATTCTGGCTTGATTTTATACTAACCACAATCATCTCTCATAAGTAGAGCCACTCTGAAACCAAAACCATGGTATTATCACGCCAGTCTGAGGTGGCAGACTTATTTTAAAGGGTGGAAATTCAGCGTACAGCTTCTGCTCACCGCATGAAGGAGGCCTAAATCAGCGCTAAATCTTACCCCTGCAACAGGAAGAGCATGGCTGGGCAGGGCCTCTTCTTACCCTAACTACTTCCTGAATGGAAGATTAAAAGAGATTAAAGAGGCGGGCTCTTCGCTCAATGGAACGGACAAGCATGTCTACCAATTAGAAGGACCAGCCAAAGGCAATGGATTCTTTTGAAGTGCGGAGGGGGCGGGTTAAAAAAAAGAAAAAAGAATGGAACATCAGACCATCATAGTGCCTTCATGCTACACATATATGATGTTGCAATCATAGCAACTGGTTCAGCCGTTTCCTGAAATACAAAGATGGCCATTTTTCCCCCGCTTTAGAAGGACGGGGAGGAGCAGCCAAAATCCTGCCAAACTGTTTAATAATGAAGCCACTGAAGAGACACAGTAAACATTTGGCTAATTGGTCAAAAGAAACTTTGCTTACAATTGGCGTGAAACACACATTCTAGTTCCATGTATATAATGCTGAGACAAATTGTAAGGGGTGAAAAAGGTCTGCTGCCATATTTGAACATGCCGGCTGCATTCACAAGTTCAGAAGCTTGGAATACTATGGGGCCTAAAACAGTATTTAAATGTATGGAATGTGGCCATTTTGTTCACACACACGCCGTGTCTGCATAATGGCCAGGCTTAGACACAGACACACTATGTGAACAGATGCAGAACAGGGCTTTCTTTGACATACTGACTCTATAAAGCAGGAATGAGTGCAGCCCCCCTCCTCTCTCCTCTCCTCCCATCCTACATTCTCTCATCTATCAGTCCCTTCTCCGAGCAGACATGCGCCCCCGCCCCCACCACACTGAAGCCAAACTGAATCCCAGTCTTCCCAGGCCACAGCTCCTTAACCCCACTCCACCCCCACCACCCACCCCCCCCCCCAAAAAAAAGCAGGAAGTTTCACATCCTGCATCAAATCGCACCCGTTTCCTTCCAAACATCCCCCCCTCTATTGTCAGCCGCGGGCCATCTTCCTCTCGCGCCCAAGCCCGCCCCAGCCCGCCTCGCAGTGAGGGAGGCACACAAACGCCCGGCTCCGAGCGCGCAGTGAAACCCATTACCCTGATTGGAGCGCCAGTCACTCCCACCTTCCACCTTCTTCACAACAATAACCGCATTTACCCAGGCTCCCATCGCAGCACAGAAAAAAAAACCTGAATTACATTACCAACCCCCCCAACACCACAGAGCACAATATGCACCATTAACTTGATTTCATCTTTAGTGATATGAAGGACATTAACGGCAAAATGTCTCTTGCAAGGGCAGCTTGCATAGGGAGCGGGGCTATGCCGCAACCAGGACTTGGAGCAGCGCCGTGTACTCAAGAGTTGTGGATGAATAAGGGTTATTGGTGAGGCTTGGGTTGTGCTCTCCAGATGAAAAAGGGTTACGAGTGATTCATGGCAAACAGCTAAAGCAGGGAGAACAAAATATCGGGATGACGGCAGCGTCCAGGGAACATGCCAAACCCTGGAAGTCATTTCCTGCTCCGCGGAAGACTTTTATGGAATTCTATCAGCACGTTTCGTGTCATGTGACCAGTGCCCAGCCCACGCCCCCACCCGTCCGAACTCTACAGCTATATGGATTATTTTTTTGGAGGGGGAGTGAGTTTGCAGTCCTGCAAAATACACGTCACCATAGTGACCTAGCCTGCGGTAAAACAATACAGGCTCGCATAGCCCTCAACCCACATTACCATTTCAAATTACTACTATTAGAAACCTAGACGCATCTCAAAACCCCTGCTGTTCTCCGCACCGTGATCCTGTGATTCACTCATGACCACCAGTCAATTTGCTTTATGGTTCTGGAATATTTCTTTAATATTTTCCTTTTACTCTAAAACCAGATGTGCATTTTTTTTTTTTTTTGCTGTTGACAAATCAGATACCTAAAGCTGAGAAACAGCTAGCCCGGCCCCGCACTGCGCTGTGTGTTTATATGGCCGTGCTCACAGCAGGAAGGGGCCGTTTCCACAGGGCCACGGACACGTGCCGTTTCTGAACACTGGCCGCTGGGTATGGAAATGCAGATTCATATTAAGTGCATATTACTGGGTCTGTACAAAATGTGCCTAGCTAGCTCCGTTTACCGATCCTCGGTTAGCACGTTAGCATTCCAGTGACTGCTTTAACATCGAGTGCCAGGGGAGTGGCAAGAACAACTTACAGCCAAAGCAGCACCACACCAAAAAACACAGAAAATTAAAGAGTGCTGCCTTCCCACATTGATACACAACATAAACCAAAACCCAAGTGTTATACTGTAGGCTCTATATTCCAAAATTCAACAGACCCCCGCCCCCCAAATGCACAAATACAACAATTCCCTGGAGGCTCTTTCCTCTGGATTACAAAGCTGAAATTGGAATGGCACTGCACTTGTGAAAAAAGCTAAAATAATACCTCAGAATTGTAATGCATTGAAGAGTTACTTAAATGTAAATATCAGCTCTGTAATAACCTTCTACTGACACATTTTTCTATGACATTGGCTACACGGCAACAAGCAATAGCTTAAACAACACCTGTGGGTCCAATCACAAGCCAAGCCAGGATTTTATAAATTACTTCCCAACTGAATCCAGATGAATTTAAATAATGAACTGGATACTCTACAGCTGGCAAAAAGAAACTTAATGAACCCTACTGTAGGAGGCATTACCTCAGGCTGTCAATCTATTATTTATGTGAACAAGTCAAATGACCTTGCCCTTCACAGGGAAACATCCCGATTGGGTCAAATCAGCACTTCACTGTGAAGACGTGCTTCTCACTCACTTCCCACTTCTGAGGATATTGATCCTTTCTAGTTCATCAATCAAAAAGAACAAGACTACGCACATTAGATCATTAAATAAAAATATCTTTTCACTTTGAAGAGAAATCCTGTGTATGGGGGCCACTGCTCGTCTTCAGTCTCTCAAAGTAGACCTTCAAAAGCAGCACTTTGGAAATGGGGGGGGGGGGGCATGTCTAAGACATCCATAAATAAATAAAGTAGAGAAGTGATTGGAGTTTTCGATCATTAAATCTTAAATAAAGCTCTCCAGCAGGGCTGCACAGGAAATGAACAGTGTAATCAATGGCAAAGTGCTTTCCTGGCATTTTCGCATTTTAATCCATTAAACTTCCCATTAGAGCCTGGGATGAGAAAGGCAGCACTATGGTCACTGGTGGCAGAAGTGGGCTGTTCCAGAGAAGGGGGGGGATGGGGACACCCTGCAGCAACATTGCAGAAGTATGGTCATGGCACCCAAATCGTGTCACGGTTCAAACCCAGATTGACACACCCGTTTCACCCAAAGCAAGAAACCCAGCCAAAGCTTCTCTCCATTAAAACGCCTGGCAAAAAACAGGAATAACACAGAGAAATCTGAGCAATGCAGCGAGGAGCCACCTGTATGCCACACCGGGCTGCGTGCCAGCGAGGCAGGATGCCCTTTGTGTGCGGGCGGGAGACCCTGTGTGTGAGAGGACAGGGGCATCCACATGTTATTCAGCTCTGTGTTAAGGGTAATGGCCCTAAAGGTATGCCCTTGCAGAAAGCCGTTCCTGTATCAGCAATACCAGCTGATCTGGATTAACCAATCACCAGCTTGACAGGATTTTTGAGCGTTTCTGTAAATTAAACCCATTTGACAATCTAAATATCTGCCTTTTAAAATCTAAAAAATATCACCTATAGGCTGGAGAAATAAACAGAGCAAGGTTCTCTCGAGTATAGACAAGATTTCACACAAAATACCGCCAACACTACGGAAAAGCTGCTTTCCTGTCAGTTTCAACCTGCAGAAAGGTAACACGGAAGTCAGCGTACATGTAAACCTATTTAGGATAACATGCCATTACTCACATCAAATTCCGTTCACTTCTCAGTTAAAAAAGAAAAAACAAACGAGTGACAACAGACAGTAATCAGTTTTCACTTCAGTAAGTCAAGACAGGGCAGATAAAAACATAACACGCAACATAGAATCACCACACACGCCACATACGTGTGTATGTGCACACGTACACACACGCCTGGCATCCTCTCCAACATTAACTAAACTAGAAAGGATGGGGATAAATAGAATAGGGATTGTTTTTTAATTTGACAGCATAAACGTTATGTTTTCAAATATAACCTAGAAGGTGACACGGGTCTCTCTTGATATGAGTCAGGTGTTGTTCAGGAACTATCACACATCTTTACTGAGTATCAACAGTAGACATGATAGGACTGTGGCTAAAATATACCCTCGTATCACAGCAAGGCATCAAACATCCCACCTCCACAGGGAAAACTGCGGCCAGAAATCATTATCATCTTAATCATCACGTTCATGTTCCAGCAAAGTGTTTTAACTCTAGGCAATTATGTACAAGTCAGCTTCGCATGGAAACAAACTCCTTTTTCGGCATGAAAGCAGAGCGAGCACATTCTCTCTGGCGTAATTTTGACATCCAGTTCATAGGTAGATGTGTTGTCTTTGGGCAGAGCAGGTTAATGTTTTCCAGTTGGACTACGGGGAGAGTCCTACACAAACCTTGACGAGCATTCCACGGCAACCATTAACACGGCAACGCTCACTCCCTCCCTCGCAGGTAGGGGCCGGTTGTAACGTTTGCCCAGATCTGTTAAGTCGGGTGCATCTCCAAGCCAGGGGACTTTAGCTATTGAACTGCTAAACCATCCAGCATGACAGCAAAAAAGAGGGCCAAAAATTCTGTCGACAACTTCAACAAACATGTAGGTTCTACTACTATAAGATGAAGACCTTCAAACCAAGAAAACAATAGGTGCTAATTATGCATCGCGATCCAAGCTTGTCTTGCACCACAATGCGGCGAACTAACGCCGCACAACGCCGAGCACTAAAGTTTTAGCCACGCTGATCTCAGGAATAAGCACTTGCGGCTCTTGTGAGATTGTGGGCCTTAAACCCAGCCTTCACTTGTCAACTCCACGGGCTGTGCCACGGTTCCAACGGTCTCCGCCCACGTACTGTTGCAGGGCCATGCCGGAGACAACTAACCCCAACGCAGAAGCACAAGTAAAGACTTTTCAATACCATGGTCATCGAAACCCCAAAATCGCTCCGAGCGCTTTTCCGATGTGAACGTGTGTACACAAAAGACGAGGGCTATACAACTTAAATATGTAAAAATGGTCAAATATGTAAAAGTTCCTCTCCTTACAGGGGTCACTGCTGCAGCTGGCATACAGAGGCTGTGTGGGGTTTCAACCTCCTGCCTCCTCTAGAGCATAAGGCATTACCCACACAAAGGTTTCATTCAAAAATAGTACAGAACCTAAAGACTTGGAAAGACTGCAGGGTCTAAAGAGCCAAGACAAGTGAACGTCACTTCCACAAAGTGCTGAGAGCTACTGGCTTTTTCGACCTGAGCTCTCTCAACACCCTTCGACTGCCGAGAAGCTGCATTGAGGAACATCTCCCACACATTCTTTCCTCAAACGATACCGCCGATCTCATTATGGCCCAGACACTGCGACGGCACTGCCCTTCGAGATTCTCTTCGATGGAACGCAGAAAAAGGATCCCCCCGGTAAGTATCCCACCGCACTTACAGACATGTTTGAGTATGTACGTTGGAGTGACAAAGAAGACTTCAATAAATGACATTTCACTGAAACTAAGAAGGGCGGGAGGGTGGAGAGGGGATAAAAAGACTGTCTTCCCACACACACAAGACTGCCTATGACCCTGGTCTGATGCCAGACAAATGACCACAAAGGCCTCAATTATGTGAAGCTGAAAACCGGAGGGATAAAAATATGGAAACGGCTATAGAATAAACTTGCACAACACTGGAATGTGGACTATTTCAACCCCTCGAACACACTTCCAGTCTAAAATGAACTAGAATTTGACCTTTCCTATCATTAAACTGAGCACTGTTCAAGTGTAAAAGGCCCATCTGCTCTCACTCAAACTTGTGAAATTCACAATGCATTCTTCATTCCCTGGCAAAACCTCTCTGTTCCTCCATTTTTGTTTCTGAAAAATAATTCAAAATCAGCTCTTCTCATAAATGTCAAACATGTTCTTGTAAATTAAAAGCCAAATAAGTTCTTTAAAATAAATGTCAACTACGTCGTTTTAAATGTCAAATATGTTAGCTTCAATTTAATTTTGTCTGACAATGGACAACATGTACAACACCGTGTGCATGACAGTAATTATCATTGGAGAAACACGCAATTCCCATTCTCCATTCATTGCCGTCACGGACTGACATTCCAAATATGAAGGGTGAAACATGGTAGGCTAGGAATTCACTGCACTAACGGGACAAGATCATTCCTCCCAAGTACACAGCAGCAGTAAAACCCTGGCAATGCACACACTCCGACAGATCATTTTATAGCAGAGCCAGTTTATTCTCACTCACCCTGCCAATGAAGTCAAGCATTTAAGCAGAGAAAAACTGTAAAGAAAAAAATGGTTGCTACTTTGTCCAATCTAAGCGTATGCATGTGGAATTGGTTGTTGTGGGAACAATAACAAGAAACCATGACCACCCAATGTCAATTCAACTATATTGGGTTTTAGATAAATCAGTGTGCATGCATACATAACTAAGATATCCACTTTAACTTTGTGTAATACTCAGTTACACATAGGCAGATTCCTATAAAAGGACATCAATAGGCCGACGTCATAAAAGACACATTGTCATGGCAGCAGTGGTATTCATTTCTGAAAATGACACCTGGCTTGATCCTGCTGCAAAAACAGATCGGTTTTGTTCCTTTATGAATTCGCACAGAACACAAGCTTTTTTAGAAATCAAGCACAATGCATGTTGACGTTTTCGTACCGAGTTTTTCTACGAGTTTCAGCATGACCCCGCCGATGTGAATTTCGCCGGTCACCCGCAGCGACACGTCCCTATGGAGGTCGGTCACGTGCATCTTCAATTCCCAAGTCCCGTCAGCATAGCAGCCATCAGGCATCCGTATACCGTCCAGCGCCATCCTTTCAACAGAACAATGATAATTAGACACAGAAAAACGAGGCAAGTGTGTTAAAGTACAGGCATACGCAATAAAGAAACTTTACTCCATAATTAGGTAAGACAATGAATTGCAATGTAGAAGGCTACAATCTCAGATAGGCTGTATGAAAACAAGTCGATCAATGTGCAGTTACTAACAAGTGGACCAGCGGCTTATTGAAATGATATGCGAGTAAAAGAAAGCAAGAGCTGTGTTCTGTCAAATAATTATAACCAAGTTTTCTCCATAACGTTATTTGCATAAAAGGCTAGTAAAGGAGCCTATCAAATCCAAAGTTTTCAGTGTTATAAAAGGTCGTAGCCTACATTCATGACTTGGGGAGTGGGTCATTTTGAAAGTCAGTAGTCTATTATGTGAATGTTTGCATTACGCACTTACTTAGCTCTGCAAGTAGCTTAGAGACAGAAGTCACACATGACCCAGTGTGAATTATGCATGAAATTAATAAAAAATAAATCAATTGCACAGAAAACTGCGTAATTTAATCAATATAAAGACTAGGCCGTCTGATATAACCTCCTACACACTTCCCGTAGCTAGACAAGCAAGCAACAACCAACAGACAAAATCCACGTCATTTTGTAAAGTTAATGCATTCACCTGCTGTAAATAGCGGAAAGTATACTAATTTGTCAAAGATGAAGCGGATTACGTAAGCAGATTTAGACAAGAACTTGTCTCTTAAAATGCAAACTTGCTCCTGTTAGTTAGGCTACAAACACAATAAAACCACCAGTTTCCCCACTCCATTAGAAATATCAAGGCCTCAACAGAAGTATAAAACAAAACTTACATTTCAAAGAAATATTTCAAACCGTTATTTTAAACATGTCGCTAGTAGCTTCCAAGCAAACGGCAACCACTGCTCTGCTCGCAGAGCGATACAACACAGTGCGCAAAGCGCTGCGATTCTTTCTTGCCCCGAAAGAAAGAAAATGAAAATCATTAACAATGTCTACTACTCACCTTCTCAGATACAACAACCAACACCAAGAAATCCGTTTGTACTTCCTACGCGTTAATGTTCCGTTATTCTTCTCCTGTATATCATGTAGCTACTTCGTATCCTGGAGGAAAATCCCAGAGAACTACCCCAAGTTAAGTATCCCAAACTGTCTCCTCGGGCTTTCGCTAATGGAGTCCAGGCGTTTCTTTCTCCTCCCTCCCTCTCCAGCAGATAACGTCACTCACTCTTCCAATCCCACTTTTCCTTTCACACAGACTGGACTCTGAGACCGCTTTACTCCTTCCTCCTTTTTTAATATGAGAGAGGAAAACATGTAATTTATGACTGCACCGCGCTATACATTATGCTACGTGCATTTATGGGTTGAATTATTCATGGTTAATTACCCTACATTTTTAACATATTTTTATTTCTAATGTGTGTGGGAGTTAAAATCTGGCTACTTGCTTTACTCCGTCCAACTCTGTGAACATGTTGCTTTGTTTAGGACAAAGTAAATAAGGTTCGTTCATTATAGTTGATATTGTTACCCAACAGTTGAATCGGGACAAGGGAATGGGAAAGTGTCGGGAAGGACCGCCACTGCTGCCTTTTATGGAAATAGTATCGAGTGCGCTGGGGTACATCCGGGGACCGTGAGGGTCTTCGTTTTGGATTTACACACAATTACTCATTAAGTAAACAAGTCAAATAGCTATTTTCGGGGTGATAAAATAGTAAAAATAAAACTGTAATTTCTCCCTAATCCAGTTGTAGCCTACCATGTAAATTTGTATGCGAATAGATTATTTGTCGTTTCATTGTTGTAAGACTTTAGTTAGACTGACTGATTTGATTGGAGCATATCCGTTACTTTGTCTATTAGGCTATATTCCTTTCGAACTGTTACAAGTCTGGGATCAGTTACAACGTATATTAGCCAGGCGTTTTTTTAAAGTTACTAGGCTACCTTATAACTTGAATGGTTTCTTCTCCTTATTTTTCCATAGAGTTCAATAGGAAAATTGGTCAGGAGAAACAACCCTTAAAGTAATCCATCCATATCTACTGCATATCTGGCAGCAGAGTGATAGTTTGAGGCTTGCTTGATACGTCAGACCCTTGATGACTTAGAGCCATTTAGCCAACCATGTGTTCCATACTGTTCCAGTGTAATTTACAGCTAAATCTAGTCCCACCCCCCAATTCCCATAGAGATCCATTCAAATGCAGAGACATTTAGTATCGCTTGTAATAGTACCAGGAAATAAGATATCAAGAGTCTTTTGATGTTGTTGGGTCACATACATCAGGAAGTCATGGCATGCAAAGGATATGTGACCAAATATAAAAAATGAATACTTTATTCTATATATAAATGCAGGGGTGCCAATAAATTTGGCCAAAGTGGTTTTGTTAAAAATAATTATTTCTTGATGAGCGATTTTTTTTTCTCATAATAAATGAACGTCAATTAAAGGATGGATTTTTCTCATTTTTTCAGTGTGAGATTAAGCTAATTCACCAAACGGTTAATTTTTTATAACTCTTTTTACTCATCTTTGCCAGGGGTACCAACAAATGTGAGCACGTCTGTACATGAAACGTAGGATGGCTATATGCACTTACAGCATGGTTATTCGTCTGTACATAAATAAAGGGCATTCCCACTGTGATTATTTTCTAGATCATTTGAAACAGTTTCATGGAAAACAAAGGAAAACCAGATGCATAATTCCACACCCTGGTCCCTTACCTCACCCCACTTCCCCAGAGGGACTAATCATTCATAGCAACCAGTTGGATGTTTTGAAAATCCTACTCACTTGGAAAAAAATATATATTCAGTGTCATTGTCGATAAACATGGGTGTGTACAACCAACCATTTAGTCACTGGAAATATTTGTTCTTAGCAAAAACAAAAAAAACAAAAAACGAATCTGAAGAGTCATTAGTGCATTAAATATTTAATATCACCAATCTAAATTAATCATTAGAGTCTTGCTGCTTCTGCAAAACACTTTGAAGGTGGCTATTTAATTGTCACAGTACTTTTATACTCGACTTTATCATATGCTTGCCACAAGACAATTTGTTAAATGTAGTCCTCTTATCTTTTGATTGCGTGGATCTTTATGGAGTCGTCTATTCACTCTCACCTCCCTTTGATCGCAAGACGGAAACTAAAAGTTGAATTTCAGCCTAATATTATCTGAAGCTATTTGCAGTGGATTACAACTTACTCAAGTGAAAGCTGTTCATTTAACAACAGCCCCACACACCATTGAAGGAGAATTTTAATGTAATTGTATAGATTGAAGAGGGTTAGAAGGAGAACTGCTATGGATAGTGTGGCAGTGTGAAAAATAAAATAATAATTAACATCTAAATAACCAAGTCATAACCATAAAGGGCCCCTGACATCATTTTCCACACACACAAAGCACTTATAATGTAAAATATGTTTTCCATATATATTTTTTCAAGTAGCACAAGATCAATTATGACACACTCGCATATATGTGACCTGTTCTACGAAAATGAGTCTGATGTGGGGAAAATAAATAAATAATTTTCTCAGAAGAAAAAAATCACGACAACTTGTGGGGTCATTTTTTTTTGAGAATTTTTTTTCCCCCCACTAATTTTCGCAGAACAGGTCACATATTAGCAGCCACTGTCAGTCTATATAAAGCATTGTGAGTTTGTGGAATGGATGAGCGTGGCCGTCTCCTTTTGAGCAGCGTGCAGACCCACTCCAGGCACAGTGTAAGACATGAATCAGCCCAGCTCTAGTTCCAGCTCCAGCAGAAGAATTCAGCTGCACATTTGGTCTGCATCAAGGCGATTTATAACCCTTCTGCCTGCTGCCCTGACCCGAGTCCATCTGGCAACAGCTCCATTGCCTTTTATAGGCTCTGTTTTAATTAGGGCGCAAAGATGCAGTCAGAAACAGCGCGCACGTGAAACGGGCTCCTAACTGAACGAGACTCGAGGTAGGAATGTGGCAAGTTAAGATGTGGAATCCAAACAAAGTTTGGCTTCGATCATTTCTTCGTTACTGGAGTCCCAGCGAGCGCTCGGGTATTTTTCACTCCACCAAATTCATAACAGAAGTAAAAAAAGTGCAAAAAGTGCATCTTTCCAATTACAATCTCTCGTGACCTCAATTCACCAAGAACAACACAAAATCATTGCACACGTTAAAATTTATTATTTTTCATCAACATTTCTACAATAACACATGAAGCGTATGAAATGGCAAACGCAGCAAAGAACCGCTATGTTAGGAGTAAAAAAAACAGCAGTTGATCTGGGTATGATCAGCATATCAGAAAAAACAGATAAGGGGGGAAGAACTGTGTTTACACACATCATGACTAACAAATTATTTGTAAAAAGTAAAGCACCACAGCTATACCAGGACACAAGAGATCACTGTGGTTAAAAACAAACAATAAAAAACATGACAACAATAATATTAATTATATTTACAAAAAACAGACAATGTTCTTCTAGACATGTAATCTTAGATATGACAAAAATGCAAGGAAATTAAGAAAAAGACAAAGAATGGCAATTTTATACATTTTCTATAAATAAATTTTTAAAAGTCTAATTAACCTACTATACTCGTTTTGGTGGTAAATCCAAGTATTGCGTAATATCAGATTTCTAAAAATCCTTCTAGAAATATATTTGGAATCTGTATAAGGAATCTGCTTGTTTTTTAAATAAGCAGAATCCTTGTATAAAATGCATTTATATTTGCCCACAAATAGGTGAGATAGTGTACACAGAAAAATCTAAACAAAATGAAATGCTGTCTACTCCCCAAATCAACAAACTAGGCCTTTCCAGAAAAAAAGAAAAAACATTTATGAAAAATTTTATGGCACTTTTAAAGAATGTGACAGCATTTTGCACACAGCAGTGCAATGTGTTCTGTATTTGTCTGTGAATTGTTTTAGACTTGGGTCAATTTAATAAGAAATAATTTACCCAAATCCAAAACTCAAGATATGGAAAATATTGAGCGTTTAAAAAAAACTGTGACCACATGACAGGGTTACTGCAAGGCTTGCTTAAGCTCTGTTAAAGCAATTAACAATTATTTAATCAAACTGCAGTTATATTAGACATTTGTATTAGATATTTTGAGCTGCAAAAGTTCTGGATAGGGGACATGCTGAAAGTTAATTAGCAGGACTGTGAGGGTATGAGTCTCATAGAACTGTGTCTGCCACCTAGTGGACACAAGCAGTAATTTCATATACTCAAACCTCACCTTCTACAAAACCCTCCAGCAGATTTAAATCACTCCTTCCAGAAAACAAACCCTTTCTGACAGGGAGGAGGGGAAAGAGATGATCCTTTTAGAGCAACAGAACAAAAACTAAATAAACTTTGAATACTACCATTGTGTTAAGAAAGGAAATGTTTTGTTTTAATAAAAATAAATAGTGTCGGATGGCAGTTTGAATCCGTTTACAGGCATGAGTTATTGCACAGCTTTCCAGAGTCAAGTGTCAGCTTATCGTTTCAATGTTAAAAGTAACAGTCATTTTGAGATTCTTCAGTCAGCCCAGAAGCAGATACAATGGAGACATTATTCGATGGTCTCTTTCATTCCGTGTACACATTCTAAAGGTCTGAGATCAAAGAAAACAATCCGCATTTCAAAATGCAACACGACACTTACCATCTCAATGCAGGAAAACTACAAGAGATGCAACCTTTCAATTATTTCTGCATGCTGCGTATAGATGGATCACAAAAAACAAGTAATTAGGGAACAGATGTGGAATTACATTTTCATTCAAATGCAGTCCCATTCCTTAAAGTGAATTATGCTTTCAATAAGCATTTATCGCAGTTGTTAAAAGGTGCTTTACCAGATCTGTGATGAGCAATTGTAAGCCGTGTGCCTGTCTGTGCTTAACTCAGGTACACCTGGTGAAGGTAAAGCCCAACACTCAAAGCTTAACACTGCAGCAGGAAGCACAGCATCTCCACTGTATTCTTAAAGGTCATTACTTTGTATTGCCCAACCTCCATCCACCAGCAAGCTATGCTTTGCAGGCCGGCACGTTCACACGTCACCGATGTTACGCTTAGACACTGCGAATTTCAGGTAAAAGTTTCAAAACTAATTTTCTGAGAGCCCAAGTGTTGTTGAATTCCAGCCTCTGTTTTTAAAGAGATTTCAGTTCAGATCTCACAAGCTGCTTTGCCAATATGCATTCCTCCTGGCTACTGTTATATACCAGCGGCACAATATCTCTGCAGGCTTTTCCAGATGCAGATTAGCATCGTTAGCCGTTTAGCGTCTCGTATAACACGCTCTCTTTCTTTCCTCTCAGCGTCTTTGATCCCTCCAGAGTTTAGAACTAATTTTCCAGCTCCATTAAGGGCGGGGCAACTCTACAGGGACACACTTATGTCTATAAGTGTGGCCTGGTGCATTTCACATGTTTCAGATGATCAACACATAAATTATAAATAAGCATGCAATGGTCTAAATCAATGTAGTAGATACTAGTAAATCCACTTTTAACTTAATTGACTCATCATGTGACCATCATCCCATCATGATCAGTCAAGAGTCAACATGACAGGAGGACCCTAGTGTTTACCACACTCCTATCTTTAAAACAAATTTTTTTTTACAAAATGAATATACTGGCACCTAGTGGACACAAACAGTAATGGAAAAAAACCAAAACAAAGCAGCCTCACTTTATAAAAATTTGCATTGCTCCTCAAAACATCCTTCTTGAAGTAATTTCTGTTACATTCACATATTCAGATCATACTCATAAAAGTAAATGTTTATATATATTTTTTTAAATGGCAAACTCATGTCTCGCTTCTTTCATTATGTTTAAGTCGATGAAGAAATTGGGGCATCGGTTCAGACACCACAAGCCTTGACAAACATGCTATAACTGGAGACTGCCTGGCAGCCCCTTGGACTGAGTCACAATATTCGAATACTCCTCCCTCCTTCCCTATTGGACCACTATCAGTGAGCCCGCAGACATGGACTACTTAGAAATCAGAAATATTTGGCCGCCACCACCAAGAAATCGGCAAAGGGTAAACATAACCATGTCCGTAAAAAAAAAAAAAACGTTGACAATAAAACAAGTGGCTACAAACATCAAGATTATTCCTCCATGTAAACAGAAGTGCCTGAACATCATATCTCAATCATAACCTTCATAAGGTCGTTTTCGTGTAGTTTTTTTCATGAATCAAACATCAGGAATAATTAGAAGCGTGAGAAAAATGCCAGGCCAAATCACTCGCGACACACATTTACTCCCCGTTTTGTCCGAGTTGCGTGCACGCCGAGCCCTTTTATACTGGTATCGTCGAACGATCCTTTACCCCAGCTTTTGTCTGTTTAGAAGTTCTGTATGAACGAGGGGACGGTCCTGTGTCTCTCTCTGTAGGGTCCTGCGGCTTTGCTCGTATCGCACCGCCAACAGAGACCCGTGGGGTCAGGAACCCTACACAATCTCACACCTTCATCTGAGCTGCATTATGATTGGTGCATCTGAGCTGCATTATGATTGGTGCTGAATAAAAGCAGACACTTCATGCAGGTTGTTGTTTGTTTTTTTTAAGTTCCATGCAAGCAGAGCTCAGGGGAAGACCCCCCCCCCCTGACCAGGGGGCTCGGACAGAGAACAGCCCTCCTCCATTTTGTGCGCACTGGCGTTTTATGACACAAACAGGTGACACATGCGGTGCCAGGAGCAGAGAGCGACACTGCACCTCACCTGACTAAAAATTTTACATTTAACACAATAAAGCAAAAAAAACTAAAAGGTTGTTACAGCACCATTTGGTTGACATACAAATGGATTATAAAGGTTTATTGTTCAGTCATGACAACCTAGTCAATGAAGATAGAGATGAGTTATTTTCTGGTATAAAAAGACAATGGCTTTGCTGATTTTAGTAAAAGGTTAACTAGTTATTTAGTTCTAGGAAAAGTCACACAGTAGTTTTGTGGTTGATTAGCAAATAGAGGAACGCTACGCAGATAACGCCCCTTCCTGATATAGGAAAATAAAAAGGGGAAACGGGTTATAATCCATTTCGTTTCCACAATGAATAATGGGGGGAAAAAAATCTTGTTAGGTAATAAATTAATATTAAAATAAATAATCTTTTGACCCCCCTTAAGCGCTTTAATTTTGCATTGAATATTTGCTCAGTAAATGTTGCTTTGGGATGCAGTTAGATCTACAAAAGAGCCCACCAGTCCGTTCTCACCATCAAGCTGCTGTCTAAACTCAAGCCCATGCCCTTGAAAATGGAAACTAAACACAGGGGAGAATGAAGGTTAAAAGTAACGGGGGGAGGGGGGCAGACAGAGGGGTCCAGGCTTGTGCGGGGTGCAGCTCCTGCAGGGTCAGGGGGGGTGGGGTTATTGGGGCGAGAGCCAGGCTGCAGCAG
The DNA here is from genome assembly GCA_022702515.1 of Ilyophis sp. 1 JC-2022. NCBI lineage: Eukaryota > Metazoa > Chordata > Actinopteri > Anguilliformes > Synaphobranchidae > Ilyophis > Ilyophis sp. 1 JC-2022. Next base: position 44,219,789 of record CM040406.1, read on the forward strand.
TACTGCTACAGTGGATGAGTGGGGGGGTGGGGGGGGGTGGGGGGGAGTGTAGAGAGGTCTCTATAGACAGGCATTGAGGACTGAACCACAGTGTACAGATCTCAACAGCCCACAAGGGGGCGCCGAGTTTCACGGATCCCCTTACAACGCTCCGCTCATCAGGGCAGAGTCCCGGTCAGTGGCACAGGCTCCGCCCACGCGAGGCTACGGTCCAATGACCCGCCTGTCACGCGCTGGGCCGGGGGGCTTGTGCGAGTCTGTGAGTGATCCCAGAGAGCGAGCAGCAGGTCTGTACGTGTGTGTGTGTGTGTGTGTGTGTGTGTGTGTGTGTGTGTGTGTGTAACAAAACAAAAGGGTGAGAGGGAAATCCTTCTGTGTGTGTGTGTGTGTGTGTGTGTGTGTGTGTTTGTGCATTTGTGGCTTTAATGCTTAGTTTCCACATGTTACACGGGATCAGGATTCTTCACTGGATTCAGGCAATACATTCTGCTTGTACATAAAGGTCAGCAGAAACAACGCCACGTCGTGCGAGGACCAATAGGCTGTGTGCGACGTCACTGCTGACCAATAGCGGCTCTCCACCATGCCCTCGCGAAGCTCATAGTCGATGCGGTGCTCCAGCTCCACTGTAAGAGAAACCAGGGCATTAAATCTGCTTTTTCACCCAGTGGCCAGAGTGGCTTGTGGATTCTAAGAATAACCAGCCATTAGCAAGTTAACGCTGCTCTCCTCCATTGCTGAAATTCTTAAGAGTGCGTATGCGCCCTGCTACGCTACTGTGTACGGCACGACCAGCCCAGTTGGGTGCGTCACATGACGTACACAGTACACATCAGTCTGCACAAGGCGTTAAGAGTAGTGTCAATGCTGTAGAAAGGGGTAGACAGTGAAAGGCACTAACGTGTGGTGTCGATGATGGTGGAGGTGGACTGTGACATGGTGGACAGGCCGTATGACGATTGGCTGTCCCCCGGTCTCTTCTCCTCCACTTCGGCAGCCCCGCCCTCCACGCCGGACGTCTGGCTGCTGGAGCGGGAGAATCTGGAGAAGATGATCCCGCCGATGCCCTTCCCGATGCTGGCCGCGCCTGCGCACAGAGCAGAGAGCAGGAGATGAAGCGACACGCGGTACGCGGTGAAGCATGTAGCGGCACGCGGTGAAGCATGTAGCGGCACGCGGTGAAGCATGTAGCGGCACGCGGTGAAGTCGTGTAGCGGCTCGTAGTACGCGGTGAAGCTTGTATCGGGAAAGCGTGTAGCGGCTCGTGGTAAAGCGTGTAGCGGCTTGTGGTAAAGCGTGTAGCGGCTCGTGGTAAAGCGTGTGGCGGCTCGTGGTAAAGCGTGTAGCGGCTCGTGGTAAAGTGTGTAGCGGCTCGTGGTAAAGCGTGTGGCGGCTCGTAGTACGCAGTGAAGAGTGTATCGTAAAGCGTGTAGCGGCTCGTAGTACGCGGTGAAGCTTGTATCGGGAAAGCGTGTAGCGGCTCGTGGTAAAGCGTGTAGCGGCTCGTGGTAAAGCGTGTAGCGGCTCGTGGTAAAGCGTGTAGCGGCTCGTGGTAAAGTGTGTAGCGGCTCGTGGTAAAGCGTGTAGCGGCTCGTAGTACGCAGTGAAGAGTGTATCGTAAAGCGTGTAGCAGCTCGTAGTACGCGGTGAAGCGTGTATCGTAAAGCGTGTAGCAGCTCGTGGTGACTGAGGAGACTCCATTTGCACTGATCCCTGATTTACTACCTCCTCTCAGGATGTGCAAGCTGTGTGTCTGATCTTTACCTGCCCTGCACCAATCACACTCCATCTCTCTGCCTTACACCAATCACATTTTATCTCTCTGCCTTACACACCTGCTCTGCACCAATCACACTCCATCTCTCTGCCTTACACAGCTGCTCTGCACCAATCACACTCCATCTCTCTGCCTTACACAGCTGCCCTGCACCAATCACACTCCATCTCTCTGCCTTACACAGCTGCCCTGCACCAATCACACTCCATCTCTCTGCCTTACACACCTGCTCTGCACCAATCACACTCCAACTCTCTGCTTTACACAGCTGCCCTGCACCAATCACACTCCATCTCTCTGCCTTAGACCGCTGCCCTGTATCAATCACACTCCAACTCTCTGCTTTACACAGCTGCCCTGCACCAATCACACTCCATCTCTCTGACTTACACACCTGCCCTGCACCAATCACATTCCACCTCTCTGTTACACTCACCTGCCCTGCACCAATCACACTCCGTCTCTCTGCCATACACACCTGCTCTGCAACAATCACACTCCGTCTCTCTGCCACACACACCTGCTCTGCAACAATCACACTCCAGCTCTCTGACTTGCACCATTCACACTCCATCTCTCTGCCTTGCAGACCTGTTCTGCACCAATCACACTCCGTCTCTCTGACAGACAGACACGCACACACACACACACACACACACACACACACACACACACACACACACACACACACACACACACACACACACACACTGTCCTCTTGTGCAGCTGTCCTTTTGTGTTCCTCTAGTGCTTCCCATACAGTTCTACTCAGCTTTTCTTTCCACATCTTTCCCTGTGAAGACGTCCTTTTTTAAGCAGTCGCACAAATTTCAATGACTCTCAAAGGAAGCAGCCTCCGGCCAGCAAACCACACAGCGGAATGTTAATAATGGACTTCTTCTCACAACCATCTTGCCAACCCAGAGGTGCTCACCACCAGATCTGTTCTCCGTTCCATCAGCGAGAGACCAATGAGCACTATCGATGTGAGAGACCAATGAGCACTATCGATGTGAGAGACCAATGAGCACTATCGATGTGAGAGACCAATGAGCACTATCGATGTGAGAGACCAATGAGCACTATCGATGTGAGAGACCAATGAGCGCTATCGATGTGAGAGACCAATGAGCGCTATCGATGTGAGAGACCAATGAGCGCTATCGATGTGAGAGACCAATGAGCACTATCGATGTGAGAGACCAATGAGCACTATCGATGTGAGAGACCAATGAGCACTATCGATGTGAGAGACCAATGAGCACTATCGATGTGAGAGACCAATGAGCACTATCGATGTGAGAGACCAATGAGCACTATCGATGTGAGAGACCAATGAGCACTATCGATGTGAGAGACCAATGAGCACTATCGATGTGAGAGACCAATGAGCACTATCGATGTGAGAGACCAATGAGCACTATCGATGTGAGAGACCAATGAGCGCTATCGATGTGAGAGACCAATGAGCACTATCGATGTGAGAGACCAATGAGCACTATCGATGTGAGAGACCAATGAGCACTATCGATGTGAGAGACCAATGAGCACTATCGATGTGAGAGACCAATGAGCACTATCGATGTGAGAGACCAATGAGCACTATCGATGTGAGAGACCAATGAGCACTATCGATGTGAGAGACCAATGAGCACTATCGATGTGAGAGACCAATGAGCACTATCGATGTGAGAGACCAATGAGCACTATCGATGTGAGAGACCAATGAGCACTATCGATGTGAGAGACCAATGAGCACTATCGATGTGAGAGACCAATGAGCACTATCGATGTGAGAGACCAATGAGCGCTATCGATGTGCAAATGGACCGTGGCAGGGGTAGCAATACAGGACAGTTCTCAGAGGGAGCACTGTCTCAATAATGGGGGTTTGTGCAGACGAACCAACGCAGCTGCTTGCGGTTATATGCATCTGCTCCACAAGATGGCAGTATTCACAACACTTTACCTTCATTGACATCATTAGTGCTTATGCAACCAATGAGCAGGCTTTTTTTTTTGATAAGAGGAATATTGAGTGAGATGTTGGCTCTTGGGGGGCAGGAGGGGATTAACGCTTTTAATGAAAGCTGCTGTAACTAAATCAATAGTGCTTTTGTCCTTTTCTAACTTTCACTTGATAAAAGCGAATATATACCCGAATACATTTATCTGGATCACAACTGAAGGAAACCCAATTAGCACTTCATTCAGCGGGCAGAACACGGCTTTGATATTTATTTTGCACTCCTATGCCTACTTTCCAATTAGAAATGAGGAAAAGTCGAAAGCAGAAACTCATGTACGTAAATGTGCAGTTCTGCTGCACCCAATAACCTTTGCTGATAAACTAGAGAGAAACAGCTACTGGTTATTTTACCGTATCTTTTAAAGATTTTTTAAATGGACTATGATAGGAAAAACACCACTCTACAGTACTTGCAAGCAACTGAACTCAATAGCCTCTGTGTAAGTAGGAACAAAAAGAAATGACAAATATTCCACAATATTTAAGAACCATAATCATCCTCCTCGTCATCGCCAACAGCAACAGTACCATACTCAATCATTCAATCAAAATCTATGTTGTTTTATTTTTAAAGCGGTGTTCACAAAAAGCAACTCTTCCCAGATGAATTCAGTGTCAAGGAACTTTAAGTCACTTGATTGATGTAATGATTCTGCTGGATGTCTTTGTTTGATATGTTTGTTTGTGTGTTGTGGGTCTGCCCCACTGTCTGTCTTTGTTTGATATGTTTGTTTGTGTGTTGTGGGTCTGCCCCACTGTATGTCTTTTTTTGTTGTTGCTGGGGCTACAGCTGAAGTTCCCTTGCGGGAAAATAAAAGTTATTCTATTCTATTCTATTCTATACTGCAGGCTCCTCCTTATTGGTCAGTCTCTGCATTTTCTGCCAATGGGCTCTGCAGCCAGTAATTCAGTTTAAATGCACCAAATGTCTCTATAGCCACTGTAGCTGAACCTATGACACAGTAATTAGCAGTGATTAATGAAATAAAGAGAGACCTATCATAAACAATAAAGGATCATATTAAGCCAAGAGAAACAACAGCATCCACAACGTCCTTGAACAGGCAGACTTTCACGAGCAACACTTGGCGCACTGTGTTCTGGCAGAAAAACACAATTTTGCACGGTTTTTAAAACACAACGTCAATCCATGACAGGAGACCAGCGTAACCAAATTATGATTTGCACAGGCAAATACATTGCACTGAATCCTCTCTTTTTCTCTCTCCCTGTGACATGTACTTTATCCAACCTTTCCTCTATGGAGGGGGCATACAGGCATTTTGTTATGGACGTCAAGCATATGTGCAGCTTAATAGAAATGTCAAAAATATAACAAATGTAACGTGACGGTTGTTTTTAAAAGAAAACTGCGACTGAAGGATTCATCACCCAGCAGTTTAATTTATGGCCAACTGCGTTCAGCAGAGTAAACTAGGCAGCAAAAATAGTACCCTTTGCTCAAAAGCAGACCGTCGCGAGTTTGATCCCTAGAACAATAATTTTTTCATGAGTGAATGCCAGCTTGCATAAATTATTCATCTGCTATACAATTATAGGATCAGACGGCAACATAGCAGAGAGGAAGCCGTTGTGCGCATTGAGTATTCTGGGACAGGAGGTTAATGCATAAGTGGACGGATGGAAAGTGTAACACTAAATAGCAGGTGCTATCATTGACATTGCTGCGGGCTGCACACTGAGCCAAGTGGTCATTATGATAATGTCCCACCACCGCGCAGGCTAGTTAAGCGCTTAGCCCCAACACGGTCGGGAGTGATGTATCTCTGTGTGCGGTGTGTGAGACGGGTGGGTGCAGTCCGCAGGGGAGACGACTCTCAGCCGCCATACAACCCCCCCCCCCCTCTACAGTCAGGGGTTAAATTCCCCAATACCGCACCTCCTGCACCGTCATCCCATCCCTGTCCGTAACCCTCGCCGCTTCCTCCCCTTCAAACAAAGAGACAAAAACCTGAGGCGGACACACTGTCCGTTCTCCTTTCGATTAAATACACTTTTGAGTATGGCCACCACAAGAAGGACAGACTGCCCGCTCACCTCTCACTCACTGACCCAAACTGCAGTATTAGAGCTGTGGTAATAGCGTGAACCTTATTCTACACATTTAAAAAGATCTGCCACATTACGCTCCGCTGTATTTAATTCAGGTGATCATACCTACCATTACTCAGGGAGTACGAAGAAGGCGGGGCTATTCCCTGTAGGATACAAAAGAGCTGACTGGACACCAGGCACTTCCTCCTCTAAACTCACAAGGGGGGTTGTGCGTATAAGCAGAGTGAGATTTAACAGTGCACCAAAAACCATCTGCTGGGCTCATACCTTCCAAACAAGACGGAGCGCGGCCGGCAACCTATGTGAAATAGGCCATGTTGCCACGTGGACTCGAATTTGCTACATTGGAGTTCAGATGCAATTTATCATCCTTCTGTCAAATCTCTCTCTCGACTTCTAAAATGAAAAACTGAGGTTTCAGAAAAAAAGTAGGCTACACTGATACAGCTACTAAACTCCTAAACAAGACTTATTCGAAAGAATACATATTTTCTTTATACTTGAGTATCACTGTATTCATATTATACTGCACTGCTCTGTGAAACAGGTTTACTGCACAGGTGAGGTACTGTTGACCGAAAAACCAACAGCCATTTTTATTCTACAACCACTGCACTGTACAGCTGGTTTCCGTTGCAAAGAAATACTTACTTTACAAATAAGCATCTAATAAAACAAACCTAGTCTGCATTTTAAAAAAGAGTCACATTTATAAGATATTGAATTATTGGCAAAAAGGCCAAAAGGCCACTCATGCCCCCTCACTCCTTCACTCTTCTCTCTCTCACCCAAGATGCTGGCTCCCCCTCCCCAACACACCCCTCTCTCCCCCCTCACTCCTTCACTCTTCCCTCTCTCACCCAGGATGCTAGCTCCCCCTCCCCAACACACCCCTCTCTCTCCCCTCACTCCTTCACTCTTCTCTCTCACCCAGGATGCTAGCTCCCCCTCCCCAACACGCCCCTCTCTCCCCCCTCACTCCTTCACTCTTCTCTCTCACCCAGGATGCTAGCTCCCCCTCCCCAACACGCCCCTCTCTCCCCCCTCACTCCTTCACTCTTCTCTCTCACCCAGGATGCTAGCTCCCCCTCCCCAACACGCCCCTCTCTCCCCCCTCACTCCTTCACTCTTCCCTCTCTCACCCAGGATGCTAGCTCCCCCTCCCCAACACACCCCTCTCTCCCCCCACACTCCTTCACCCCTCACTCCTTCACTCTTCTCTCTCACCCAGGATGCTAGCTCCCCCTCCCCAACACGCCCCTCTCTCCCCCCTCACTCCTTCACTCTTCCCTCTCTCACCCAGGATGCTAGCTCCCCCTCCCCAACACGCCCCTCTCTCCCCCCTCACTCCTTCACTCTTCTCTCTCACCCAGGATGCTAGCTCCCCCTCCCCAACACGCCCCTCTCTCCCCCCACACTCCTTCACTCTTCCCTCTCTCACCCAGGATGCTGGCTCCCCCTCTCTCCCCCCCCTCACTCCTTCACTCTTCCCTCTCTCACCCAGGATACTGGCTCCCCCTCCCCAACACGCCCCTCTCTCCCCCCTCACTCCTTCACTCTTCCCTCTCTCACCCAGGATGCTGGCTCCCCCTCTCTCCCCCCCCTCACTCCTTCACTCTTCCCTCTCTCACCCAGGATACTGGCTCCCCCTCCCCAACACGCCCCTCTCTCCCCCCTCACTCCTTCACTCTTCCCTCTCTCACCCAGGATGCTGGCTCCCCCTCTCTCCCCCCCCCTCACTCCTTCACTCTTCTCTCTCTCACCCACGATACTGGCTCCCCCTCCCCAACACGCCCCTCTCTCCCCCCTCACTCCTTCACTCTTCCCTCTCTTACCCAGGATGCTGGCTCCCCCTCTCTCCCCCCCCTCACTCCTTCACTCTTCCCTCTCTCACCCAGGATACTGGCTCCCCCTCCCCAACACGCCCCTCTCTCCCCACTCACTCATTCACTCTTCCCTCTCTCACCCAGGATGCTGGCCTTGCCCAGGCTGGTAATGGACTCTCCGTAATGCCTGCGGGCGAGCACGGGGGAGGTGCTGGGACTGGGAATGCTCTCTGTGTCCGAGGCAGTCTCCTTCACTGGGTTGATGAACGTCGGCCGGATCTCGTTGTAAAGAGTGGGATTGGTGGTGTTGCACCTGAAGTGAACCAAACCAGCGTTAATACTGAGTGCACGGGTAAGGCTTACAAACACAACCTCACTATCTTACACTGGCACATGGCAGTTTTAAATGAGGCAATATTAGTTTTAAATGGTAGCAAAACAATAGTAATTATGCCACTCCACAAAAACTCTTGGATTATAAGCATATTGACAGTGGTGTTTACATTCATATGCTCCTGGATTATCAAAATACTAACTGTGGTGTTGACGTGAATAAACTCCTGGATTATGAGAATACTGACTGTGGCGTTTGTGTAATATATGCCATTGGTGCGTGAGTGCTTTGGTTCTCACCAGTGTATCTGGACAGGAGCGATGTTGTTGTAGTGCTTCAGGATGAGCGGCTCCAGCCTATAAGCCTACAAACAGACACGGTCAGGAGAGAGTCAGTTATCCCTGCTTCTGCACAGCCCTCATTATAAGCACAGTATCCATGCAACATGCACATTATAGCTATTTAGCTGACACTCTTATCCACAGCGACTTACAATTAGTACACAAAGAAAAGGCCTAGATTCGTAAATAACATTCCAAGTGGCAGTTAAAGAGAGTACAATGTCCGGGCCATAACACCCCGGGTACAGGTAATCCTTTGTCGATAGAATTAACACGTGGAAAGGTTTTTTATTTATTTATTTTTCAGGATAGATCGGAGAAGACATGGAAGAGGGGAGTGGGAAGGGGGAAGGGAGTATTTCCTAAACAGATGGGTCTTCAGGTTGCGCAGAAAGTGATCCACTGGCTATGCGCAGAGATATGCAGAGAGAGGGGCGGGCTCACCACAGGGTCGGTGGGATGGAAGATGTTCAGTAATATAAAATGACTGACGGATACGCGGACAGAGGGGCGGGCTCACCACAGGGTCGGTGGGATGGAAGATGTTCAGTAATATAAAATGACTGACGGATACGCGGACAGAGGGGCGGGCTCACCACAGGGTCGGTGGGGTGGAAGATGTTCAGTAATATAAAATGACTGACGGATACGCGGACAGAGGGGCGGGCTCACCACAGGGTTGGTGGGGTGGAAGATGTTCAGTAATATAAAATGACTGACGGATACGCGGACAGAGGGGCGGGCTCACCACAGGATCGATGGGGTGGAAGATGTTCAGTAATATAAAATGACTGACAGATACGCGGACAGAGGGGCGGGCTCACCACAGGGTCAGTGGGATGGAAGATGTTGAAGAGGCGATGGCAGATGGATTTGGGCAGGATGTGATCCTGGTACCCCCCGTTCCCTGGCCGGATCCCCCGCAGGGCCAGAAACACGGCCAGAGGGGACCCCATGCAGAAGAAGTTCTCCACCTGGAAGGACAATGCAGAGGCCTGCCATCAGTACTGCTGGGGAACACGGGGTTGTTTCACAAAGCAGGATTACTGAGTTACTACACTGAGTAAAACCTGGAAACTTCCCAATGCTGGAACATGAACTGAAGTAAAAAGAGCTGTGGTTTTACTCAGTGTACAGCTAACCCAGTAATCCTGCGTTGTGAAATACCCCCCAGGGCTACATAGCTGTAGCCTGAACAGATATCACACACTGGTATGTGTCACATGCAGACAGGCGAACGCACTCAACCTTAAATTTGAGGGCTGGTGACGACAGGGCCTTGGAGGCTTCGAGCCCTTGGAGCTGATCCTCCAGGTCCCTCAACCTAGAGAATGAAGAGCAGATTAAATCAGGCCTGCTCCACGAGACTAAAACAGAGAGGCGAAACCCCAGGGCAGGATAAAGCAGGCCTGCTCCACGAGACTAAAACAGAGAGGCGAAACCCCAGGGCAGGATAAATCAGGCCTGCTCCACGAGACTAAAACAGAGAGGCGAAACCCCAGGGCAGGATAAATCAGGTCTGCTCCACGAGACTAAAACAGAGAGGCGAAACCCCAGGGCAGGATAAATCAGGCCTGCTACACAAGACTAAAACAGAGAGGCGAAACCCCAGGGCAGGATAAATCAGGCCTGCTCCACGAGACTAAAACAGAGAGGTGAAACCCCAGGGCAGGATAAATCAGGTCTGCTCCACGAGACTAAAACAGAGAGGTGAAACCCCAGGGCAGGATAAATCAGGCCTGCTCCACGAGACTAAAACAGAGAGGTGAAACCCCAGGGCAGGATAAATCAGGCCTGCTCCACGAGACTAAAACAGAGAGGTGAAACCCCAGGGCAGGATAAATCAGGCCTGCTCCACGAGACTAAAACAGAGAGGCGAAACCCCAGGGCAGGATAAATCAGACCTGCTCCACGAGACTAAAACAGAGAGGTGAAACCCCAGGGCAGGATAAATCAGGCCTGCTCCACGAGACTAAAACAGAGAGGTGAAACCCCAGGGCAGAAACGGGCAGCTCCAACGCAAAAGAACCCGTGGAGAAGCAAACCTACGGAGGGCAAAAACTTTCCATGATGATTAAACTGCACGTTGTGATATCAACACTTCCACCGTCACCACTTCTCAGCTACCGAACTGAAGAAAGCTAAAGCATTCCTAATAAAAAAAAATCAACACTTTCCGTCTTTATATTTATTCGTTTTCACAGTGATTTATTTTTAACCGCTGTGATTTTTTTTTTATTTTAAAAAAAATGTTCCCTACCAACAGAGAACAAGCACGCAGCCCGTTGCATGAGACTCATGTTTCAGTTTCTCAACCACGCTCATCTACTTGTGCTGAAGTACTCCATTTTGATCATACATTCATTCAGAGCCCGCTGCGTGACTGCTCGCCTGCCGCCGATAGCGTGCAACAGGGCTCTTTCCCAGCCTCCCTAAAAGACAGTGGGGGCTATTCATAAAAGTTGCCGTCAGTGTTTCCGTGGCAATAGATGTTTTTCCGCGTCAGAACCTCCGGTTACTGAGGCAACCTGTATTACCATTAGAACCATCTCATTTTGCATTTGCACATTATTAAAGTGCTTTAGAAATAGAAAACGCAACAATAAAAATACCAGAAATTACCACATGGTCCTTTGTGGTGTAAGGCAGGCAGGATATACCTGCTGTTTCATAAATTAATATGAAATGTGTGCTTACGTGCAGCTGGGCTGAAATCAGATCTCTGCATGCTTTATAAATGTGACTCATTGCTTATTAATAACTGTACAGACGTTTTGTTTGTCTGAGCAACTAGTACACTCAAATTGTAATTTGAGATTAAATTGCTATGGAACAGAACATCTCTGCTGTATATTTTCTGAATAACGTGGATGTGATTCCTACCTCCTCCTCCGCTACAACAATGTAGCTAAGAATGATTTACAAATCTCAACTGCTCATTATATTTCAGTTCTGTAAACAATATTCTCTGAAATTCTTATAAGGTACAGAATCAGCAGCCAGCTAATCATTAATGTTTTTTGTTTTTTTACCTTCAAGATCTTAACTCTGATAAAGATACGTGTCGTGTACGCTTGGATAGTTTAGACAAAACATTGCAGTATCCTTTTAAAATATTTAGCATTTTGTTGGATTTGGAAAGCTGGCTCTTGATTATGGAGTGCTGGTTCTGACAGACTGAGTAAAGATGGAAAGTTCCGGAACGTTGAAAGCGAATGGCAGATTCTGGAATGTTGAATGCAGATGGCACATTCTGGAATGCTGACTGTGGATAGTGGTTGGTTTCTGGAATACCCTTTGACTGGCTGGTTCTGAGGCTCTGTAATGTTGCATGTGAATGGCAGGTTGTGTAATGCAGTGTTTCGGTTCTACAATGTGTGCAGCAGTGCTCTGTACCGCCGTCTGGTGATCTGCAGTTGTTCCAGCAGGTGGCGGTCCTCGTAGCTGAACCAGCGCAGGTCTGTCTCCTCCAGCTCCTGCTGATCCTGATGGCAGAAGCGTACCGGATCCCAGCCCGTCATGATGTCAAAGGTGATGACACAGCCTAGGGAGTGGGATACGATGGACACCTTTCCACCGTTCTCCTCAAACTCGGGGTTCCGGGAGCAGAAGAGTGAATACAGCCGGTTCAGCTCCTGGGTCAGGCCCTTGGTGATCTACACAACAAGCAGGAGGAACGATATCCAAGAGGAACTCTAAGTCTCTAATATAGTCACAGTCTCAAATGCAGTGTAATACTCATAAATGTACATTTGTGCTCGTGTTCTTCATGAGGGAACATCAATTTTCACACCATGTATAATGTTCAATGTACAAATGACAAGACCATCTGACTGTCAGATTCATGCCTCAATTACATCCGTCTCCATGGAAAATCAGCAATTAACAGATTCGCCATAGGAATGAAGCATGCTCCAATTCCATAACCCCTCTCCGTAATCAATGCGCGATTATTTGTGCAGATGAATTGTGGGTAATGTAGTAGGTACTGTAAAGTGAGTGTAGCTCCCGACCTCATCCCTGTACAGAGGGCTGGTGTAGTACATGATATCCATGGCACTGCTGTTGAGCATATCCCTCAGTCCACGCACTTTGTCTGGTGTGATGGAGTCCACCGTGTCTGAAGCAATCAAAGCACACATTTACATTGCAAATCAAGGGGATCTATTACATAGATATACAACTAAATATCTACATCTAAGCTCTAAATGTATCTATATCTGCATCCTACTGATAGAAATCAGCCTTGGCTATGCACATTATACACAATAAGCTGGGCACTTGTCCAACAGTTCCATTTTGTCTTGTATTTCTCCCAGGCCCAAACAAACAAATATTGTAATATTACTTTGTACACATACTTATTACTTTCCATCATTTATTCATAAAATCATTATGAAGCATTACCTTCTTTACAACTTTGCGCAGTAGATTCCTCACTAGCATGTTGCTATTTGAGGAAGGCTAATGAAGCGCATGGGGAGGGAGCAGACTGACGCGCATTAAGCTACACCCGGACGACACGCTGTGACCTAAATACTGCAGGCGCGCTTCAGATGAAGCCTCCCATTCACAAAGAGCGTCGTTTTTAACGCCAGCTGTAGGGCCAGGCAGCAGTACCTCCGTCCAGGGCGAGCTTGGACCTCCACTCCACAGGAAAGAAGTCAACGTGCTCAGCCGTGTGCTCGGAAAAGTGCTTCTCCTCCATCTTCCGCGCTGCGTCCCTCATCCTGGGGAACAAGACACACGCTATCGGCTGCTGGACACACGGGATCGGCTGCTGGACACACTGGACACACGCTATCGGCTGCTGGACACACGCTATCGGCTGCTGGACACACACTATCGGCTGCTGAACACACGGGATCGGCTGCTGGACACACTGGACACACGCTATCGGCTGCTGGACACACGCTATCGGCTGCTGGACACACGCTATCGGCTGCTGGACACACGCTATCGGCTGCTGGACACACGCTATCGGCTGCTGGACACACGCTATCGGCTGCTGGACACACGCTATCGGCTGCTGAGCACACGCTATGGGCTGCTGGACACACGCTATGGGCTGCTGGACACACGCTATGGGCTGCCGGACACACGCTATGGGCTGCTGGACACACGCTATCGGCTGCTCGACACAAGCAACTCTACAGTCTCCCCCCTAAAACATACTAAACCTTTCCATACCTTTCATGTAGAAGCAAATGAGAAAAAAACTCGCCAAAACTAGCATATTAACTATAATAGTATGAACTCCCAATTTCGGATGCATCCTGTTTACGTTTGCCCAAAATATGCAAGTTTATGTAATTCAATTCACTATCATTTGTACAGCGCTTTTCACAAAGGGCATTGTCACAAAGCAGCTTTACTGAGACCCGGGCCTGAAGCCCCCCCCCCCCCCCCAAGAGTGCACCTATAGCGACAGTGACAAAGAAGAACTCCTCTGCTAAGAACAGGAAGAAACCTTGAGCAGAACCTGAGTCAGAGGGGGGAGCCCATCTGCCGCTGGCTGGCACCGGTTTACAGAATAGAACAGCAACAGTTCAATGCAGCACAGAATGTTGTTGTGCTCTCGCAAATTTATTAAGCCTCCCGGATGGCACAACACAGCATGTTTCTATGGTACTTTCTGTCAATAATGTCAATAATATCGACCCTCTGTGGCCACCGCCTAGTGTCGGTAACTGTAAGCTATAAGTACAAGTGCGCGATAGTAACACAGCAATATTGTGCACAGTTGGAAACGGAGGGGTGTTTATCAGCTATGGCATTTTTAATGGATTTATAAGATTATCTCAGATCTTACTCATCGCCTCAAACAAGGTCTACAGTGCTTCTCTGGTCTGGAACACATTTACAACACAATTTGTTTAGCAATCCAGCTCCCCGGCAGTGGCAGCATTTGAATGTGCTGATTCACTCTGCCTTCACTTAAGCTCCAGTATTACATCCTATATACAGACCCTCAGGGGGATATAAACATGCAGTACAAATTAACTTTTGATTAGTTTTACTTTTTGATAATATTATATGCATATAAGTGGCTAAATCTGGTTTTTAAAAATACATTAATGACATTTGCAATATTTTCAGAGGAGCAGAGGAAAACCAGAAGCCATGAAAAGAACGTCATGTTTGGAACTCTCTCCTGGCTGGCTTGCCAGCATCGGCCATTAGACCCCTTCAGCTTATCCAGAACGCAGCAGCGCGCCTGGTCTTCAACCTCCCCCGACACTCCCATGTCACCCCCCTGCTCATTGACCTCCACTGGCTACCGGTGATGGCCCGCATCAAATTCAAAACATTGGTGCTCGCCTTCCAGGCAGTCAGAGGATCTGCCCCTCCATACCTCCAAAAGCTCATCAGACCCTACAGACCTGCCAGATCTCTGCGTTTCGCCTCCTCAGGACAACTGGTACCCCCCCCCCCTCTTCATACTAGCACCCGGTCTCGACGTCTGTCTGTCCTGGCCCCTCGGTGGAGGAATGAGCTCCCCGTGGAGGTCAGAACAGCAGAAAGTCTGACCGCTTTCAAGCGCAGATTGAAGACTCACCTCTTCAAGCTGCACCTCTCTCCACCCCTCCCTACCTCCTTGTGACTATTGTTATCAAAATTGTGTAGTTCCCCCCCCCCTCCCCAAAAAAAATTAATAAAAAATAATTCCCCAATCATACTGACTGCGCCTAGTACTTAGATTCGTGTTTGCCTTTTTAGGATTGTTTTAACGTAGGGGTTTTCAAAGTGGGGGCCGCCAGGGGGCGCCAGGGGGGCCAATTGGAAGGGAGAGGAAAATGGAAAATGCAACAAAAAAAAATTATAATAAAAAATATTTTTATAAAAAAAATGTATTTCAATTAAATTCATAAGATTACTGTGCCGGTTTAAAATAAGATATAAATTGTTATAAATCCTTTCATATCAAAATAATGTCTTTGCCATGCCCTTCTTTCAATCGTAGCCAATAACTAACCGTCTGCCTGTCAGTCAAAACTTTACGTTGAGCTGCTAACTGCCCGATTATGGAATCAAAATAGGGTCAAAAGTATTGTGTTGTGTATTAAGAAGCTGTATGTTTGATTTTTTTATATTTGCCAGTGTAATTTAAAAGTTTTTTTTTAAAAGCCATTTCGCAATAGGGGGGCCCCAGCCAGAGGCTACGGCTATTTGGGGGTCCTTGGCATGGAAAAGTTTGGGAACCCGTTTTAACGCACTTGTTACTAGTTCGGAAATGCACTATGTACGTCGCTCTGGATAAGAGCGTCTGCTAAATGTCTATAATGTAATGTAATGGAATCACTGCCATTATTGTGTGGCGTATACTGTATGGCCATAGGTTTGAACAAATCTAGTGAACAGTTTCTGAACTTTCTGCCAGCTGGTTCAAGTCCTGGGGAAAACAGCAGAAAGAACAATCTCACTTAATCAAAACGTGACATCCGCACACTAACACTGCGCTCACAGTGTGTTATCACTCAGCGTATAAATGCAACGCTGTTGATGTGTCAAGCATGCTCTGCACTATTTTAGTGTAAAGCGTTCCCACTCTTTTCAAGGCATTCCTTTCCATGACAATACCTGTAATATAGATTGTGATCGCAGGGATGGTGACTGAGTTTAATCTTTAAAGTTGTTAGCGTTTAACTTTTCACTAAACATATTTACCAACCAATGGACAACTAATTGCTTTCCAGGACATTTAGACAATTTTCTCGTTCTCCCTTACTTTTCTATGACTGGAAAACTGCATCAAAAAATTCCAGGTTTTCCAGGATGTGTGAGAAGTTGGAACACCATCACATCCCTACACCGAATGAACCAAGGCCATGACGAACACTCATTTGAAAAGGTTCCATGGATCGCTCGTAACGGAAGGTGCACACGGCCGTGACAATGCAAGGCAAACACGGAGACTAGCTGCCGCAGTCAGCTCTATTCACCTGAGCGTAATCCAACACGGCCGTCTTTCAGGAAAGCTTTTAGGAGAGGCTGTCAGCAGCCTCTGTCATTCAGGCGGCTGCTTAGTCATTCTGAATTCAGCACTATTAACGGCACACACAGATCTGTACGGCTGGCCTACAGGCACAACTCTACAGTTGCACATTTAGACACCTGCTTTTGCTCATTTTAAAAAGCATCGATCAACTTTTCCGTGCAAGAATATGGTGGTGTAGGGCTAACGTTCATAATGTTTCTTTTTGTTATGAAAATTAACTGCATATGATCACTCTGGTAATACACAGAGTGACAATGTTTAGCTGATTTTCTGAATCACTATTAAGGGGGTAGTCCACTGTAATTAACTTTTAGGCTAATATTTTTGAATTTCTGAAAATTTTCAGCAATTTTCCAACATTTATCTCTGTTGCGATAGCTGCTATGAGTATGGACGATGTGAACTCTGCAAAATGCAATTCAATGACGTCACTTAATTGCATTTCTGAAATGTCTAATATGGAAATTGATAGGAGAGTCATTTTCATATGGCAGTAAAACACACCTTGAACTTTTGCATTTACATTTTGTATACATGTTGAAAATACTCATAAATGTTTATTTATTGACAGCCTGCACTGATATTTCGCAGCAGTTCAAGCCTCCAAATCCCATACATCATTGCAGCGCTGTAACCATAGTAACTACAAGCCTGTTGTCAGAGTTCCAACTTTACAGTTAGAAAAACAAAATAACAGTACTGACTTCAACTTGTGTTAGTAGCTAAGGCAGACACTCGACTGGGGATGACAACGTTATCTCTCGCAATTAGGCTGACACTTGGCTGGACACTAACGTTACAAACGAACTTCATCTATCCCACACACAAGCAGCCTGACACTCGGCTGCGAAAATGGAAATGCCAGTGGCAGTTGACATAGCTTTTAGATCTGACGTTAGCTAGCATTAGCTTTCACTTTAATCTTCAGAAAGCAACAACACAACCTGAACCAGTGAGCTAGGTTAACTAAGCTTACCACCATCAGACAGCTAGCTAACTAACTTTGCTAAATGGTAAACTTGCCTACCTTAGGTTTCTTCTTTGCATTACATCCAAGTAAATTAATCCAAGAAAAAAGGAAAGTAGCTAGCAAATCCATTTCAGCCAGTGGTCTAGTTAAAGTGAAGCATTGTGGGAATTGCGGTCTTATAACAAAGCAAATTAAGATCAAGCTTCCAAAATGTGATATCCACACAAAGTGATATTTTGAAATGTAGAAATCCTCCAGAAGGAAAATTGCAGTGATATGTCATAGTAAAATACATGCACTAAATATATTTTGATTAGTTTTATTTAGGTGAACTACCCCTTTAAGGTTAGGCCATTCACTTATGTTAAAGGTTATACACATTTGTGGCCTCTTCAATATTGTAATGTTCAAATGCCATATATGCAAGACATGCAATATAGGCACATGCATTGCATAGACTTTATGAATTTATAATATTTTATAATCTTTAACTTGATTTATTCACCTATTCAAATGCTCATTATAAAATCAACTAAAACTTAATTATTAACATTTATGAACATTTTATGACAAATCAATCAATGCAAAGATTAGCCTACACATTAATTAAAGCTACATTGTCAGTGTTTTTATAAACCATGCAATTCCCTACGATTTTGTCTAATTCTTAGGACCAGAAAAAAACTGGATTCTATTTTTTTATTAACTTTATAAACTGTGACAGTACATAGTAGTGTCAGATGAGAACTTTTAATGCATATGTTAAAAAGCCAAAATGGGAAGAAAAAAAATAATAAAAAATTAAGATACAAGGTTTTTTCACAGCCAGACTTATTTCTAATGCGTCCATCTGTACTCTGTGATTTATTGCTGCCACACGCTGCAGGTTATGAGCTCAAAACAGAGGCCGTTAAGCAGACGTCACAAGATCAGCTCGGTCCCGTACAGTCTGATCGCCGCTCTATCAGGACTTAGGATAAAATGTAGCTCGTCTCATTACCGAGACCCAAACAAAGAGAGGCAATAAGCCGGTGGGGGCTGTGCTCTCTGCTCCCGTTCTCTCCCCGGGGTGCAGGAACAGACGAGGCGGGAAGGCGGGAGGGCTCAGCCTGTCATCTTGCTTCTTGGTGGGGAGGAAAGATGGCGCTAATCCGTACGCTCTGAGGCACGGGGCTTACAGCCTTAGCCTGCTTTAGCCTATTAGCATGCTAAGCTCTCGGGAGACCCGGGCCAGCAGCGCTGCTAAATCAGCTGCAGACAGGACACGCGGACAGATACACGGCAAGTGTTTTCAACCTAAACCGCATTCCCTCCATTTCTCAATTCACCTATTGACCAAGAAAAAGAAAACATTTCTATAAGCAGGCTAATAACAAAAAAAGCTCTAATTAAAAAGCAGGCCACGATGCCGCAGTCTCAAAGGATACGGGCCTGTAATTACGCACGGACACCAAACTTCTAGGTTCCTCACAGCGGAAGCGTCGATTATCTCCCGGTGAAATGGTTTATTTAAACGGTCAGCTTTTGAGAAGCCGGCGGAGCGGGACACAAAAGGACAGACAAAAGAGCAGGCGTACAGAAAGGACAGAGATGTTTGGAAAGGCTCGTTTGAGGGCAGAAAAGCCCAGGTGCTAACTCTTGGTAAACACTGTTGTTAGGGGTGAATCAAACTGGCAGGTGCCCCTGTCAAAACAAAGTCAAACGGCATCTCAGATAAAGAGAAGTCCCTGACCACCATTCACATGGGGTTTTGGCTTTGGAGACCACTTCCTTGATTATGCTATTTCCATTTTCTATTTAGACAACAGTCTAAGAAAGGTCATGTTTGAATGGGACACATAGTAATGACGGTTTGTGCATTTTAACCCCCTAACCAGCACCAGCCAGTACTCGGGCCGGAAGGGGTTTTGTTTCTTTGCATTAAAAAAAAATTTTTTTAACAGTGAAATTTCTAAATAATCTGGTCACACAATATAGCGTTTGAAAGTTAAAAAACAATTCTAATTCTGTATAAACTATTTTACGATCCCAATGTCATAGCGAAAATGGTTCCTCATTCTGAAACGTGACGCAAAATCGGCTCAATCAGATAACTCGTTCTATGTGTTCCATGGAAATCCACAATCAACACGAATGACGGTAAAGTCAATATCCTTATCACGGCAAAATAATAAAATAAATATTTTAGGCGAGAAAAAAAAGAAAACTTGCATTCCACTGTGTCTGAGCTTCTGTTACAATAATACTGAAAGCACACTCTGAAGGGTTTCCTTACAGAAGTGAGCAGGATTATGCCTGTAGTCAAAGGGGCTCAAGAACAGTAACCATTTTATTTTCGGGCTTGTGTTCAAAAAAAGTGGTGCTCGAGAAGGGGTTAATGATTCTAAAACCCAACGGCATATTTTAGGAGACATTCACACTGACCGAATCACTATTTCATTACTCTTAATTATCCCCAACTGAAAATGCCTTTAATAATTTCAATGAAATGTCGTCTTGCCATCTGAACAGGAGATCGGTCCACAATGTGCTTGTGAAATGAAGTCAACCACATTCAGAAAAGACCTCATTCATCTCTTTCAAGGCCAGGTATACAACAAGAACTCCGGTCCCTCACAGTAAGCTGAAAGCGTGCTGTGCATTGATATTCCTGCCCAATGATGCATGGAACGTCAAGATTGACTAAACATAACAGAACAAGATAAACAAGATAAACCACAAGTCCACAACAGGAAGGGATTGGGAAGCCTACATACACGCAGCACACAGACCCCTCATTCGCACACAGAGGGACAAACCAGGACAATCAGTCAGAGTGAAGCTCAAACATACTGAGGCTCGGAACAAATGAGGCCACCCATGTGCAAACACGCACACACGCAGGCGTGCGCACACAGAGGCAAGCATACATGCGCCAGCACACGTGCTTCTCAATTTCCATCCCTGAATGACAATCAACACCTTAGAATCCCTCTGTGACCTGGTCACCTGTGGCAGCAATGCATTTCCTCAAAGCAGGGTCTGCGCCTCCAGGGTGAGAAAGCAGCGGCGTCGCATGACCGCGAGAGTCAGCCGAGCATCATGTGATTCCAAACCACATTCTCCTTAAGAGAGAAACCTCAGCTTCCCCCACGCCCCTCCCCCCCACAGGCCATCACGTGCCTCTGCACTCTAGCCACTGCTGAGGAGAGTGGCCTGTTCTTATACAGTCCTGTGGGCCTGTTTCTAGCACGGAGCCAATTGCGTCTGCAGCCAGTACAGCAGCACACAGCTAACAGCCAGTGCAGCACACAGCTAACAGCCAGTGCAGCACACAGCTAACAGCCAGTGCAGCACACAGCTAACAGCCAGTGCAGCACACAGCTAACAGCCAGTGCAGCACACAGCTAACAGCCAGTGCAGCACACAGCTAACAGACGCGTGGCAAACCACAGCTAACAGACGCGTGGCAAACCACATTCACCATTTCCGCTGTGATGTCTGAATGACTTGACAAAAAGCATGGCTCAAAATAGATTAATTACTGTGACTCACAGTGCCTGCAAACGGCTTTTTCCTATTATCTTTATTTTTTTATTTTTAACTTTTGATTCCAGATGTTTGAAGATGCACAGAGGCTATTGTGTTAGTTGCATCGCTAAACAGAACAAATCACCATTGATGTCAATTTCAAGTACTGGCTTTTCCTTCAGTTTGTAATCCTGTTCAGCGCTGTGCTTGGACACAAACTGAGCACGTCCGTGCACCTTTGCTTGAGCGTGCGCAGAGAACGGGACGGATGGACGGACGGACGGACGAACGGACAGACTCACATGCCAGTGTTCTTGATGATGCGTCCCTGGTCCATTTTCTGACCGATGCCGTGGACCACGAAAACGATGTGCGTGGTCTGCGGGGGCTTGTCCTCCAAAGAGGCCTCCTCCACGTAGCCTCGGTGGAGACGGGTGCCGCTGCTGGAGGCTGCCGAAACAAAGGCACCGGGGAGTGACGAGGGGTCACTAACGTTAGCGCATATTCATAAGAAACTGGCAGTGAGCAGACCTTATGTACTCATGTGGCCTTGGGTTTCTGCTCAGTAATATTTGGTATTCCTAGGCTAATGACAGGCCTGTATAACCCCTGTCAATGTACATTCTACGTATACACTACTGAGGTCACATGACAGGCTATCATAATAATAATAATAATATTAATATCACATAGGATTGCATAGGATTTGTGACCCTAGTAAAGCGTTGAATTGCATACCAATGCAACAATTGGACTTTTGGAAGTCAGGGCAGCATTAAATTAACGTTACAGGCAATTAGCAGACACTCTTATCTAGAGCGACTTACACAACGTTTCTTTTCTTTTTTTTTGTTGCATTTTTTACATATTATCCATTTATACAGCTGGATATATACTGAAGCGATTCAGGTTAAGTACCTTGCTCAAGGGTACAACAGCAGTGTCCTACCTGGGAATCGAACCTGCAACCTTTCGGTTACAAGGCCAGTTCCTTAAGCAGCACTAAGGAGGTTTACACTGTGTGGGTTTGTGTGGCAGGGGACTGTGTGGACCTGTGCCAGCACTGAAAGAATAAACAAAGCCTGAAAATAAACTGAAATAAACAAATACAGCGGTAATAGAAGGCGGAAGCGCAAAATAAATGAACACGGACCTTTGGAGAACCCCAGTTTTTGCGTGACGGTACGAGCAATTTTGGAGGTGGTGGCATCGCTGTACAGATACACCTCGTCCACGCTGTGCCAGTCCACATGGCTCCGGCTTAGCTTCAGACTGTGGATGGCTGCAGAGTGGGGTGGGAGAGAGAGAGAGAGAGAGAGAGAGAGCATGAGAGGGAGGAAAATGGAGGGAAAAGAGAGAGACAGCAAGAAAAAGAAGAAGTGAAACATTTTTGAGAAGAAAGACAATCCATGTCATATTTTCCCCCACACGACCAACCTGCTTGTTACACGACATGCAGGTTTTTCATGTTTAGACTGAAGCAACCTGACGGTGTAGGAATGCTAGAATGTAGGAATGCTATAATGAACAGGTCAGAACGGGTGAGGGTCTTTCCTCCCATTATACACTTTTTTAAGGGGGGGGTTGGGTAGTTTACATGTTAACTTCACACTTCAGTTCAAACTGGCCCTGTGCGCTAAATGCTAATGGGTAGTTATTTTACCGTGGCCAGCTGGGACTGGCATTTGAGATGCTAACCATCT
The DNA here is from genome assembly GCA_022702515.1 of Ilyophis sp. 1 JC-2022. NCBI lineage: Eukaryota > Metazoa > Chordata > Actinopteri > Anguilliformes > Synaphobranchidae > Ilyophis > Ilyophis sp. 1 JC-2022. The sequence continues at coordinate 44,242,354 of CM040406.1, forward strand.
ATTCTGGTGCGAATTCCCCATGTAAACACGGTCGGCAGCACCGCATATTAATGACGCTTGATCTTTCCGGGTATTCCGGAGAGAGCCGCGCGGCTCGATACAGATCAGCCTTGTGATAGACGGGAAGGCTGAGCAGCAGCTGAAACGCTGTTCGTGTGAAGGAGGGAGAGGGAGAGAGAGAGAAATAGAGAGCCCGCATTAAACCACTCCTTTGAAAACACTAATGCATAACGATCAAAACACCTTGGGCCTGGGGGGCGGATCTCTGCAGCGCTTCCTCAGAAGTGCATGAGAGCGGGCTTTGCATGCACAGTCGGTTAATACAGTCAGTACTGAACGCACTCAACACAGCCGCCGGGCTGACGGTGATTGGCGGGAACAAACCAGGGTTAGGGGCTGTACGTTACACTCATAACTACTTCAAAAAGATTTCAGCGGCAGATTTATTTAGCCATTTCACAAAAATTCACATTTATTTTTCACAGGGTTTGAACATTTTGGGCACGTTCTAAAACAACGTATTTCATATATTCTTCCTCGTTAATTTTGACAATATGGAAAAACTTTGGAACAATGTGAAAGGTTTTTCAAATGAAGGCGGGACTGTGAGCATGTCGGACAGCGACAAAGCGACACATTCGGACAAAATGTTCAATCATCGAAGACGCCGGGCCCGTCCCTTTTGGTGAGAGTGAGAAGGGACTGGCCGGCAGGACTTTGGCGGAGGTTAAGTCTCATGATGGCTGCGTGAGGCGGTATTTAGACAGTACAGGTTTGTGTAATGCAGGCAGAATGTGACCGCGTTCCACATTCTCCATTTAATTAGGGTCTCATGCTCTCTTAAAGCAATTCAATCCAACCTAACTGTAATCCAAGTTCTGGTGCCTCTCACAGGTGAACAGACATCCCTGTGGAACCCAGTCTTTCAGAATGTTACCTACTTTAGAGTCTCCTCAGAACCAGTCTCCAGCACTCGGCCTCAGTGGAAACACAGGAAGTGAAGCCCGGCGCCATTTAGCATTAGCGGCACGCTAGACAGGCTTTTGGTATGAGCATCCTTATCCTCTGAACATGTCAGTCCTTACATGTCAGCGGTAGTGTCATACTGTTAGACAGTGGCCTGTCGAGTCCTGCAAATCGTACGCTCCTGGGCGGAGTGTGAAGGGGGGGGTCATCGTAACCCACTGAAGAGTATGCGTTCTGGAATGTTTTTTAGTCAGTGTTCTAGAACTCCATTGCTGTCAATTACCAGTAGTGATCGTTACATCAGTTCACTTAAGGACATTCTAATCACATATTTGTGATCTCACACCTTAAAGCATGGATATTCAAATCTGGCCCCGGTTTTCTTTCTCCCAGGTAATTAACTGAACGATTAGTACTACTTATTGGCCAGACTGCCTTCACACCTGACCCCCAGGTAAAGGGAGGGTGGAAAACCAGCAGTTCTCGGACCTCGAGGACCGTGATTTTAGTAACAGGGCCGGTTAACTGAGATGAAACCAAACCGAAAGCAATCAGACAGGAGAGTGTAAAGGGAAGGCTGACCCGAAAATCGGATGGCGTGCCTCGGACGGACGTCCTTAATTACTTCTGGAACGCTGAAGTACGTGTGCTAATCCTGATTAGATCTTTCTGGACACAAATGCATTCTGGTGCTGGGGGGGGGGGAAGAACAAGTGTGCCCTACGTCTGCTGATCGGTATGACAACCTGCTTCCTCATTCCTCATTCCTCACGTACGAATGCGTGTTGGTCATTTCGCAATGCTACAAAAGCTAAGTTATGACATCATCACAACGGCTATAGCGGTATACCAACCTGCAGCTGTGTGACAAGCAAGCCAATCTAATCTATTTGATTAGAACAATAGAAGGTGAAAAAGCTGACAGAGATATTCCACAGAATCACAAGACAGTGACTTCATGACTCTGGACTGGTGAAAGCTTCAAGGGATGTAAATTAAAACATGCTTCACACCACAGACAAAGCAGTTTTCTCCTTAGATCATAATATGTGGTGATCATGTTGCAATAGAAACAAACAAACAAAAAAATTGTCCAAGAATTGCTAAACTACAGAAGAAGCCAGGAGAAGGTTCTATCCAGAGAGCTGCCGTCCCCGTCACTCCGAACGTACTGTAAAACAGAATGTACTTACAGCCAGAACCTTACTTGGCTGGTCACCATCCAACTTCCACTAATTGGCACATTTTACTGCATGAATAATGTATATCAAATCCATCAACGTAGCAAGGCTACCGCTATTGTGGACGAGACAGGGAGTGCTGAAACGCTCGTGTTTTACAGTGGACAGCAGAGAGGGCAGCTTCTCCACGGAGGGAAACGTAGATCAAAGCACACAGGGGAACCGGCAGTCAAGTAACGGAGCTAAGAGGCTAACAGCGCTACGAGGCTAAACAGTTCCCCAATGCAGCTTGAAAGTGACTGAGAGGAACATTATCCCGCTAACCACTGCAGGGCTCCTTTATACAAATGAATGACTGCTGCATATTAACAGGGCTATGGCTAAAAGTCCCTCTTTTCATTTTAAACAACTCAAGGCAAGTAATCACGCTACCACCTCCCACCCCACGCTCACGAGTACGTTAAAGCAATTTCAAAATTAGAAGGGCATCATCACAGGCGTGTTTAACATCAAGCCTCCCTCTCAACCTGATTAAAAGGCTTCCAACCATTGGAAAATGGCAACGGCATCCATTGCGGCTCAAAGCTGGGCTAACCTTGAGTTTTGATTTGGGTTTTTATTTCCCCCCCTCCCTCTGTGTACGAGCAGCAGGTACAGGGCAGTTCAGGGCAAGCACCCCCCACGGGTGCGTGGGCGTATAAGGCTGCGCTCGTGGCCGACGCCCCAATGGGGAGATTATGCAGCGTGCTCGGGGGGGTTTCAATGCCACTTCTGTTTGCTGCCATTGTCGCAGCTGAAGGAATGCTTTGTTCACACATTTCAGGGAGACTAATTAATTCATGATCTCGCCACTGCTAAATATGCTCTCTCCATCATCATAGGGAGGGGAGGAGTGGGGGGAGACTTACAAAGAGAGAGTTCATTCAATTCCAAATCCAAAGGCAGCACACATGAATCGCTGAGACAGAGAGAGAGAAAGAAAGAGAGAGAGAGTGAGAGACAGAGAGAGCGATAGAGAGATATCAGCCCGGACGGGTCCGCGCGGATATGTCCCTGAAGTCGTCGGCGAGGTGCCACGTTTACTTAACTGTGAGGGGGAGGGAAGCCGCAGTGGCGGCGATCATTGGGTCGGAAGGGGGTAGGGACAGCAGAGCCTAACTAGGTGCAGTCTAGGACAGCGGTATCCATAGAGAGAAGGAGAGCCAATAAAAACTCTAGATCTAGAGGGTGTAGTATAACGGGAATAAAATGGCCGGTTCACAGTACCTTGGTAGCGCTTTCGCTTGTGACATGCAGGTTTAGCGCTCGGCTGATATCCTCTCCACTTGAACAGAAAGGGGAGGTAGAACGGGGGCAGGTGGGAGAGAACTAACAAATCAAGACAGTGAGTTTCCACGGCAGTGGCGCTTCTTCAGGCTAGTCTGCTCACGCAGCACGGCACCCTGGGACAGCTAGCGGTGAGGTCACTGAAAATGAATGTGTGCCACAGCTCACGAGCGGACCACTTTTGTTTTTCCATTAACTTTGCAGTAATTCACAGGCGACACTTCGCTCAATATATCAAACGGCGTCAGTTAAGTCTCACACATTAGTGATCCCAGAGAACCGCGATGTTGAGCCTTTCACCAGCTTTATAGGCTCTTAAATTATGGAGCATTCTTGACCTTATTTTTATACACTTGACCTTTTTATTTATTTTTATTTTTTTAAACTCAGACCTTATACACCGTTCCAAAAGTGCATTTCTTTCAGTGTGTAATTTTGAGCTCACATGCAAGTCAAAAACAATACAACAAGAGCAGGACATTGGATACAAGACTAAGACTGAAATGGCAATCTCACAGTATTCAATATTCCTGAAATAAATAACCTTTCACAGCTCATTTCAGTTAAAAGACAAAGAATGATCTAGTAAGCAAGCCATTATTTACAACGAGAGAAAGACAGTTACTGCAGCTACATTTAAAATATTTCCAGCATGATCAAAGTCACAAGCGAGCATTAAGGCCAACTTCTGTGAAGCTTTGCAGGCACTAATTCCCCTGCGACAGCTGCACCTCCCTACATAGAGGTTCCAGAAGGTTTCTCTCTTAGGGTGAATGGAAAAAGTCACAGCTCAGGTATAAAAATACTTAGGGAAGGCATTTCCTCAGCAAAAAAAAGAAAAAAAAAGAATGGCAAACAGGAAACGCCCCATAGCCACGTAGCGTCCTCATGATGCCAGTCTAAGTCAGGCCCAATCCCTCTGGGGCAGGGGTGACCACTGTGCAAACAAGGACATACAGAGACTGAGGCTCACTGTAGCCAGTTAGGCTAACAAGGACATACAGAGACTGAGGCTCACTGTAGCCAGTCAGGCTAACAAGGACATACAGAGACTGAGGCTCACTGTAGTCAGTCAGGCCAACAAGGACATACAGAGACTGAGGCTCACTGTAGCCAGTCAGGCTAACAAGGACATACAGAGACTGAGGCTCACTGTAGTCAGTCAGGCCAACAAGGACATACAGAGACTGAGGCTCACTGTAGCCAGTCAGGCTAACAAGGACATACAGAGACTGAGGCTCACTGTAGCCAGTCAGGCTAACAAAGACATACAGAGACTGAGGCTCACTGTAGCCAGTCAGGCTAACAAGGACATACAGAGACAGAGGCTCACTGTAGCCAGTCAGGCTAACAAGGACATACAGAGACTGAGGCTCACTGTAGCCAGTCAGGCTAACAAGGACATACAGAGACTGAGGCTCACTGTAGCCAGTCAGGCTAACAAGGACATACAGAGACTGAGGCTCACTGTAGCCAGTCAGGCTAACAAGGACATACAGAGACTGAGGCTCACTGTAGCCAGTCAGGCTAACAAGGACATACAGAGACAGAGGCTCACTGTAGTCAGTCAGGCTAACAAGGACATACAGAGACTGAGGCTCACTGTAGTCAGTCAGGCTAACAAGGACATACAGAGACAGAGGCTCACTGTAGCCAGTTAGGCTAACAAGGACATACAGAGACTGAGGCTCAGTGTAGCCAGTCAGGCTAACAAGGACATACAGAGACTGAGGCTCACTGTAGCCAGTCAGGCTAACAAGGACATACAGAGACTGAGGCTCACTGTAGCCAGTCAGGCTAACAAGGACATACAGAGACTGAGGCTCACTGTAGCCAGTCAGGCCAACAAGGACATACAGAGACAGAGGCTCACTGTAGTCAGTCAGGCTAACAAGGACATACAGAGACTGAGGCTCACTGTAGCCAGTCAGGCCAACAAGGACATACAGAGACTGAGGCTCACTGTAGTCAGTCAGGCCAACAAGGACATACAGAGACTGAGGCTCACTGTAGCCAGTCAGGCTAACAAGGACATACAGAGACTGAGGCTCACTGTAGCCAGTCAGGCCAACAAGGACATACAGAGACTGAGGCTCACTGTAGCCAGTCAGGCTAACAAGGACATACAGAGACTGAGGCTCACTGTAGCCAGTCAGGCCAACAAGGACATACAGAGACTGAGGCTCACTGTAGCCAGTCAGGCCAACAAGGACATACAGAGACTGAGGCTCACTGTAGCCAGTTAGGCTAACAAGGACATACAGAGACTGAGGCTCACTGTAGCCAGTCAGGCCAACAAGGACATACAGAGACTGAGGCTCACTGTAGCCAGTCAGGCCAACAAGGACATACAGAGACTGAGGCTCACTGTAGCCAGTCAGGCCAACAAGGACATACAGAGACTGAGGCTCACTGTAGCCAGTCAGGCTAACAAAGACATACAGAGACTGAGGCTCACTGTAGCCAGTTAGGCTAACAAGGACATACAGAGACTGAGGCTCACTGTAGCCAGTCAGGCTAACAAGGACATACAGAGACTGAGGCTCACTGTAGCCAGTCAGGCCAACAAGGACATACAGAGACTGAGGCTCACTGTAGTCAGTCAGGCTAACAAGGACATACAGAGACTGAGGCTCACTGTAGCCAGTCAGGCTAACAAAGACATACAGAGACTGAGGCTCAGTGTAGCCAGTCAGGCTAACAAGGACATACAGAGACTGAGGCTCACTGTAGTCAGTCAGGCTAACAAGGACATACAGAGACTGAGGCTCACTGTAGCCAGTCAGGCCAACAAGGACATACAGAGACTGAGGCTCACTGTAGCCAGTCAGGCTAACAAAGACATACAGAGACTGAGGCTCAGTGTAGCCAGTCAGGCTAACAAGGACATACAGAGACTGAGGCTCACTGTAGTCAGTCAGGCTAACAAGGACATACAGAGACTGAGGCTCACTGTAGCCAGTCAGGCTAACAAGGACATACAGAGACTGAGGCTCACTGTAGCCAGTCAGGCTAACAAGGACATACAGAGACTGAGGCTCACTGTAGCCAGTCAGGCCAACAAGGACATACAGAGACTGAGGCTCACTGTAGCCAGTCAGGCCAACAAGGACATACAGAGACTGAGGCTCACTGTAGCCAGTCAGGCTAACAAGGACATACAGAGACTGAGGCTCACTGTAGCCAGTCAGGCTAACAAGGACATACAGAGACTGAGGCTCACTGTAGCCAGTCAGGCTAACAAGGACATACAGAGACTGAGGCTCACTGTAGTCAGTCAGGCTAACAAGGACATACAGAGACTGAGGCTCACTGTAGCCAGTCAGGCTAACAAGGACATACAGAGACTGAGGCTCACTGTAGCCAGTCAGGCTAACTCAAGAGTACCCATAATGTCTTGATCTTGTAGTTTACGGTGTTTTGCTGATTTCGCCGTAAGACTTAGCCATAGCTTACTGTGTGGGCTAGACTTCATGTTTGTGTCTATGGATTGCTGCTTCTTTATGATAGAACTGTACGTTGCCGTTTATAGTTCCAACGACCTTTGGTATGCACATATTGTACACTGCTTTTGATAAAAAGCGTCTGCCAAATGAATGTAATGTAATAATGCTGGGCCAATATTACATATAAATTCTGTCGCAAACTGGGTGACATTCAGAATGCCAGGCTTATAGACATTTATCCTCAGTAAGTGGGTGAGCATGCTGTGAAGCCATTAGCTTTTGGTCTCCACAAAACAGCACAGCGTCCTTTATTCATCATCTTATTTCAGTCCAAATATGGATTATAAATATGGCCTTCACCTTTAATAGTCTGGAGAATCAAAGGAGATAACGGCAGTTTATTATTATTTTTTGTCAGCGTCGGCTTTGTAAAGGCCTCGACAGTGAAACTCCATTTCTTCATTAAGGCACGCTTTATAAATAGTGAACAATCGGCTTGGCGAGTAAGAGAGTGCTTCCCTCAGCATCGGTACGAATCTGCTGATCCCCACGGCGTTGCCGGCGAGAGAAAGCACAGACCGCTCCACTGTAGACATGAGAATGAACGAGCTGCATTAAGGCCTCTCTCCGTGACCCAGCGCACAGCACGCCATGCAAACAGATGCGAAGGAAAATGGATGCAAAGTGCAAGCCAGGAACCTTTGCATTAGCTACACTCTAAATAAATGCTAATGCTAAACTAATACTACTTTCATGCTGCAGATGAACTGCGGCCTTATTAAAATGCCTAATGGATACCAAAAACCCATTTCACATGAATACGTATCATGTGGCCACGAGCAAATAAAATGTGGAAAGAATGGAGGATTAAATGTGATGATTAAATCAAGATCAGCAGTCTAAAGCACACAGATACGGCAGAGAGGATTAAATGCAGTCTGATGGGAGATTTGAGTAATCATTCCGTGGAAAACGGCAGATTGCTGGGACTTGGTCAAACTCAGCAAATACATAATGGATGCACAAGCATGTATGCACACAGCACCCAGCACACACACACACACACACACACACACACACACACACACACACACACACACACACACACCTTAATACTGCAAGGTGTCTGAACAAATATCAAATAATTTAAGGTTGTATCATGCTTAGTATTCTTAAAATTAGTATAGTTATTATTTGATGCAATACTGGTAGATGTCCATATTTGCAGCAACTTTCATTGCATCTGAATCATTAAAAAATAAAAAATGCATCCGGTGCTAACGTCAGGCCTATCTGCAACTTGTCTGTTACGTCCGAAGCACATTGTTGTCCATGCCGTGGCTAGTTGTAACGGCAAGTCTCTCTCCGTGGAAATGACAAACCCTGTGTCTTAATGTAACTGCCCTGACTCCACAGGTGCTGGATGGACAGGGAAAGATCAGAAATGATACAGTTGATCCACCGTCATGCAGGGATGACAGAGCAACTTGCTGAAGATGAGGACAGACTAATGAGCCTCACGTGCAGCGCGGAGTCTGGCGCCCACTGGGAAAAGCCCCATTGAGATAACTGACCTGTTCCCTGTGATTACATGACAAGAGTACATTTCAGAGAGGAAATTAAATAAGGCAAATGGAGCTTAATAACATGAGGGTCCCTAGATGCTTTCCCTCTGGATCCGAGATGCCTCACTGCTAAGACACGTTTTTTACAGCAAGAATATAGAAATATAGGGGCCTCATTTTTAGGCCTACATACAGCTGGATATTTTACCGAAGCAGTTCAAGTTAAGTAGCTCAAGGGTACAACAGCACTGCCCACATGGGAATCAAACCGACAACCTTAGAGATGCAAACCCTACGCTATGCTGCCACCCAGTATGTGGACTCTGCTCAGCCATCTGTTCATACAGAGCTCTCTTCATTCACTAGACTTTCCTCTCAAGAAGCTCTCTTAAATGAACGCAACGCCATGTGAATTATACACACAGAATCAGTCAGTGGGGATAGAAACGTCCCCTGACTGAGGCAGTTAGCTATGAGTCACTGCCTTGTTGAGACGAGGCTTTGAACCAGATATCCTGCAAAAGGCAGTGACCCCTACAGCTGCCATCCAGGGTAGCATCCGTGGCGGGCTGCGGCTGTCTCTGTACCGCATTTTCCTTCTTCTCAAAGATGCCCAGCCACCGGCCGCACATTAGCAGTTTACGACAATGACAGGGAACCCAATTTAACTTGCGTTTCCATGACATAAGCGCACGCGAGGTTTTTCCTCATGTCTGCTGCTCTGAAAGAGAAATGGGGAGGAAAGAAAAACACACTGGAGACGGTGCTCTTCAGGACCGCCAGAAAGAGGCTGTGTGCCCCGCAAGCCTCTCCTATAATCCTGCAGAATAGATGCCTGTAATCTGCTCTCGTTTTTCCTACACGTGTAATCCCGCGGAGGGGTCCGGCTCCCGGGGACTCCGTTTCAATGAGGTCTTAGCTCGGGGGAACAGGCCGCCGGGCTCACATGCAGTAATGCAGGGACTTGTGACACGGAGCTGTGAGCTCAGCCAAGCCACATGCCCTCTGCTACAGCTACATCTGCTGATGGGCATTTCCCTGGACACGGTCAGAGCGCCGGCCAGCGCAGCGATCCCCACGACGAGTGGCATTTACGATCACGCGGTATGATACGATGATAAGTTCAACCTCAGGTCAAAAACAGAAAAAACAGACTTGCACTGTTTATTTCCACCGTAGCTTAGCACAGGGGCTATGCAGGTAGAGCAGAGGGGTGGCGGGTGAGCTGAGGGGGGGTGGGGAGGGGGGACATGACAAACGTGCCCGCGGCCGTCACCTCGTCAGTACCGCTCAGTGTCCCGCTTCAACGTGCCCCGGCAGCGATTCGCCGTGCGAGCGTGGAAGTGACCTTTCCCTTCTTCCACAACCTTGTACGTCCTGGTCTGAGAGCCACGCCCGCATCTGAGCAGCTCCTGGCACTAGCAGAGCTCTTTAATAAGCCAGCTAACGCCACGTCCGTCCTGCGAAAGATATTTAAAGTCTCCGGCTGCTTCCGCAGGGCACAAATGCCCTTGTGCCACACCAGCCAGCCTTCATTTATAATGTACGGTCACCTGGCAGATACCAGCCTTCATTTATAATGTACGGTAATCTGGCAGATACCAGCCTTGCCAGCCCGCTTTTTAATTCTGTGGGAGACGTGTCATAAACTTCCTAATGATTTCTAAAGCAAATTTACAGCGAAGCTTAGCAACAATTGTCCAGTTCTACGTTCTACATTTGGTTTAATAGCCTTAATTAAAGCAATGTGGCTTGAAAGCTGGCCAGCACAGAGTATGTAATCCGGACAGAGCTAGAAATATATACGCTAGCAAGCATTTTCCATTTTCCACAGGAGAGGTCCCTGTCCGGATAATAAACACTCATCTGAGACAGCTGCTTAGACCAGGCTAAAACAATGACAGGGAAGATTTAGGCTAACTTCCAAGAAAATCTAGTTTCTTCCTCACACACGGAACGTGACAGACTAATAACATTCCGGCAAAGCAGCAAATAAATTCACACTCCAAGCCTCATGAGTTTCATGACGCTAAAATATTTCTCTACCTTCATTTTTTCTGAGATTTCACATCTGCTTCTGCTCATTTTTACATTCTATAGCACCTATCAAAGTACATGGACATAAAAGTTATGAGAAACCAGCCGTCTACACCAGCAGTTTCAATTCCTACTGCACAGGGAAGTGCTACTGAATCATGGGTAATGGCACAACACTTATTCCTGCTGGGTGGGTTCATTCGTATCATTTTAATGTGTGCCAAATGTGTTTTAATGAAGTATCTAATACAGAGAAAATCTATGGGGTTTGGCTTTTACAGCTCAACACAATTCTAATTACGGTGTGGAATTTTCCTTTGTGGACGAGCAGATAGGTACATTCGTGGAGAATCCCCAGTGGCGCGGTACCGGTGCCCGTGTCTTATTCTCACCGAGCCACCTTCAGCCCCTTCCCCAGCTCCCACCGTCCTCTCACCGTCATTGCTGTCCACCGTCTTGGCCACCACGTCGCTGTCGAAGGTGTCCTGCATCTGTTGCCCCCGGAAACGGGCCAGGTGCTCCACTTCGATGAGGTCGCTCTCGTCTTCCTCCAGGGGAAGCCACGTGCCATCGATAAACCACTGGCCCCTCATCACCGGGATACGGTCCTGCTCTGTGGGGCACACGGGGGGTTTAGGGGGCCGAAGGGATTCCTCTGCAGCACAGCGTAGACAGACCTTGGGACGGCTGTCACAAGAGGATGACATTTACTTTTTCACCCGCTAGCCAGAGTGCCCTGTGAATTCGAAAAAATCACCAGCCATTCTCAACATTTTAGCAGCCACATTACCTTTTACAATATAACACAACCAGGGGCCACATGTATAAAACTCTGAGCAAAAGGCTGCGTAAAAAAATGCTGAGGGTGAAAGTCAGAAATCTGCTTAAAAAATGTTTTGCATTTTCTACCTCTGTCTTTCAGTCACGGTGTCGCCATATCACACTGACTCCAAACATTGCGTACGTATGGTGTCCATCATGTGCAGAGGGACACAGATTCTCACAGCATGTGTTATATTATACATCTGAATTTCTGTGTGGAAACTCACTTATGAGGCTTTCTGAGGGCATTTCCTGCTCAGCACTGTTCATACATGTGGCCCCTGGTTGGTTACTGGTCAAAGTGGCTGCAGGAGTACGCATTTTGGCAGGAAAAATCTCAATTTTACCAGCATTTGACTGGTGGCTGGTCTTCATTTCATACACTGGATGTCACTATTCCCATGTACTACAGCAAATAAACACCTAGAGAACTCAGGGCTGTGTACTATAAAAGTACCCTCCTTTAGATTAATCATTAAGCTTATGAGACACTACTTAACTGAACCTTTTTAGGCAAAGCTGTGTTCAGTAACAAGGCATGGTTTGTGAAACGGGCTCTATAGTTCTACACGATGGGAGCTTCGCTTTCAAAGAGGAAACACATTTCCGTCAGATAAAGCGTTCTTACAAACAGTGGATATCCTACACCAAGATGCCGACCCTTTTATTGCCGGGCAGACTAAGTTGAAACGGCATTGCAAACAATGACAATGACGTTTACTACAAGTTTACTAAAGAGGAAGATATTCACCTTGATAAACGCTCAGAAATACTTAGAGCGGAACATGACATGACAACAGACAAGTTACTGTGCTATCGCACGGAATCCTCTGCAATCCTCAGGAATTAATAAGGCCACGGGGGCTCAAGTGAATTTGTGCAACATGCGGGACAAGGCAATTAATGTCTGGTGGCACGAAAACCACATGAGCATGCAGGGTTGTGAAATAAATGAATGGCCATGCCCAACATGTGGCTCAATCATAAGGCAGCCCAGAAAGCAAATGTCACAATTTCATATTTGGACGTGAAGAGAATCGTTTCAACAATCATTGGTTTAACATTGAAGTTTATCAATGCCATGCATGCTTTGTTTCAAAGACGCCATCCAAAAAGATGACCTCCGATCAACTCTAAGACTCACTACAATTTTAGTTTCTGCGAGATGTCAATGTTTAGGAGCCTAAGCCTATGTATGCTTGCCGCCGCTATTCCATTTTGCCTCCTTAGCAGAAATGTGATGATGATGATGATCTCGTGAGTACACTTGCAAAGCAACATTACACATGTAGATCAGGTTAATCCACACATCTAGCCCGATAATACTGTCAATAATACCTTTCATATGAATTTATTAGCTAGCTAGTCAACTAGTTTCTCTGATCATTTTATTCCAGGCGAATGCAATGGACAGTGACAGGACAACATCTGGCTACGACAATATCACGTGAGCATAGTAAAACAAATGGTAGTATATCCTGATGTCGTCTGGGTGACAAAAAGTTATCTAGTGTGACCAGCTATGCATACACACCCCCTGGCCGATAAGCTTTCTAGCAAAATATGTGTCGTCAGTTAAAAGAAGTAACGATAACTCACTATATCACCAGCAGAACTCTCCCCTTCACCATGCACACTTGCACATAGGCAAATTAAGAAAATAATCATTCAAAACGCTTGCGTAACTTGCTAGCTACTTTGGGGACTTCCTGACATGTAACGTTACCAAACAAGCTAGCATATTAAAATGCTGACCATTCGTTTAGTCAGCCAAATGGTTAGCTAGTTAGCACTGGAAATACTTACGATTCCAGTATACCGGATAGCATTCCTTCTCTTTGACATCTACTTCGTACAGACCCCCACGAACGCATACCGCATCAACACTGATGCTAACTGTGTCTAGATCTCGTTCGTCCGTCGAGTTTGTTCTCTCCACCGCCGATCCTCTGTCCACCCTAACGTTACTTCTTGACTCTTCTGTCACTTGTCCAGCCTCTTCGGTCCCCTCTGGTTCCCCGGTCGGCGGCTGTGACCCATCGGCCGTCTCTCCGTCCTCCATTCCAGTGGGACCCTGGCGTTTGGCCTTGTCCGGGTTCAGTTCGCAGAATTTGCGGAACATGACCTCGATTTTAAGAGAGTCGTGTCCAACAAAATGCTTCCAGGTTTTCTTGTCCTCCTTGTAGAACCACCGCACTTCCTCCGGTCCCAGTTCTGTGACAACCTCATAACGGTGTCTGGAGCTACTAGATCGGTTCCTTTTCCTGTTCTCCATCAAAGGGGCGACATTCCCATCGCTTTCGCTGTAGTCCAGGTCAGCATCGGTGTAGGTTGCACCAGAGTCACCTCCGCGGTTGTCGCAGCCGGGGTAAGCCTCCTCCACTAGGCCTAACACCATGCCATCCTGGGCTGACCGGTGATGGGCTCGTAGCAGTGGCAAGCGCCGGTCCAGACCCGGCTGCACAGAATGCATCCCCCCGTGTATTATATCGCTCATTGGTTCGTCATAGCAGCACACGAAAACATCGTTTCCCAAATCCCAGTCTCTGCTCGTGTTGCCGAGAGATGAACCACTATTTTCAGGACTCTGCGGAGGACTCAGCAAAGACGTCTTATCCGTATACCTGCTCATTACTGTTTCGCGAGCGCTAGCTAGCTAGCTAGCACGCGTGTCTATTTCTGTCTGTACGTTAAAGTACAGACGGCTAGCTAACGTTAGCTTGCTAGCGCAATGTAAGATGTTTAGCCGACCAACACTACGTAGCTAGCTACCTAGCTAGTGAGTTGGCTTTCTAGTCAGCTGGGTAGCGCAGCGAGGATAACAGCGTGAGCTACCAGTTAGCTGCGCATCTAAAGCTGTGAAGTCCAAGGACCCTTAAAAACCTGCTTTTCCTTCTCCCTTCCACGACCACCATCACGTACTGCAGCGGTGCCGATTCGGAAACACTTCCCTACTATTGCCAGACATAGAACAACTGGGGTTCGGGTGTATTTCTCGATTTCCCTGACCCATATGATGTAGCGCAGATTATTTCATGTCTAAACAACTCGCCGGCTTGCATGGTGACACATGCGCGTGATACTCCTTTATGCGTGGCCGCGCACGTACGGTTGAGTTGGCTTACTACGTCCAATTATGAACGCGCACGCCAGTATACACGTAGCCACACTTTTTTACTTATTTCTTTTTTAGAAGATATGATCAGTAATGTAACGTTAAATCGAGAGAAATAAAATGCTAGCATCATATATTTAAAGCTGCCTATTGCTTATTTTTACTTGAAAAACATATTGAGAAGGAAACCAACATTTTACTTTTGGAAAATATGCAGTATTCAAATTTGAAAAGGTCTAAACTCATGTTAGATCAAATTTTTAGAAGTAAGATACTGTGGGTCAATTACAGTATGCTTAGCTTAAAGGATAATCCTTATTTCACATATTTGGATAGCTGCTCCAGTTGTAATGTGCTTCTGTGGTCTGGGGGTTTAAACCTGTGGTTTCAACTCCAGTGAAACACACTGCTATTGACCCTATTTGTTTATGTTATTTATTTATATAATATTTATTTTTATTTATGTATTTGTTTAATTAATGCACAGTTGGAGAATCACAACTGCAAACTGCAGTAATAAGCAGAGTCAATGTAATACTTTTAATTGTTAATGAATCATTGTGGTTACTTTGTGTACACATGGTAAAGTTGATATTCTATCTACGTTTCCTTTGCATAGATGCATCATTTAATTGACAAGTAGATTTAAGGTGATCAAACAAAATAGCCACAAGGTGTCACTGTTTACTTATTTTAGTTACTTAACTTTTCCTGTTGTACCGTCGTTACACTCTACTAACATCATAGGTACTCTGGTCAGTACATATTATTGTAAAGTTCATTAAATTCTGTAAATAAAACACAGAATGGTGATTGTGTATTGATCTCATAAAAGTAAAGGCAACCCTTAACCCAAAATGAATAAGTAAATGAGGCATTTATTAAAATCCACCATTTATAAGTGAATCTACAGTATGTGCCATTCAGTAGCTTCGCGGTTCTGGCAACCAGGGTAGCGGGTTCAATTCCCTTGCATATAATATTTTTTTGGCACTCACTGATTATGTTATTGACCATTAACCTTGGGGTGTGAGATATTGGACTCATTGTCTAATTTCAGATTCTGTGATTTTGCCACATATATCAGAATATGCTGTAGCTCGATGAACCTTCTGGCTTGGTTATGATATAACTGACCCGTGTCCCCATTTAGCAGTACTGCTGAATTAGCAGCATCTGTCAGTGATGTTAATACTTGAGCGTTTTAAATATTTAGTTTGTGCCTCTGGTCACAGAGGACTTAACCTGAGGTTCCACAGTGAGGCTAAACACATGAGTTCAGATCAATCTAAAAAAACGCCCACAGCATGCTTTATTTTTATATTATTTTGTTATTACCATGTTGTGTGGCTGCCAGCGTCTAGGGCAAGTTAAATCGCGAGCAGTTTACATTCTACTGATCGCTACAAAGCGTCTTTTGCTGCATTTTGCTAAAGGTCATGACAACAGTGTTCCACCCAGGATTTGAAAGTCCTCTAGTCATAAGTCTAGCGCTGTGAGCGCTGCCGTGCGGTTTGGCCCAAAGCTGACGAGCAGAAAACTGAGGGTCCCCCTTGGCGAGAGGGACCCCCTCTGTGAGCTCACAGCACCGCTGCCCTGCATAAACAGCCCACAGCTGGGGGGTAGACGCAGAGGGGGCTCCCTCTGGAACAGCCGGGAGGTTGTACATGGAAGTTATGCTCAATGTGTAAACGCAGAGAGCTCCGAAGGGGGATTCTGTCAAGCGCCTGTCTTCAAGGCTTTGTTCCCCTGGAATCTAGAGTACTGGCCACACACACATGCACGCACACACACAGACACACACACACACACACACGCACGCACTCATACACACACAAATGGACATGAAATTGTCTCCAGAGGATTGTTCTTATAGATTGCATGTTGTGGATGAAACAGATATATGTTTGATAATGGCAAAGCTGCTTTCTGTAAAACAGCATGATAGAAAGCAATGAAAGAAAGAATATAGCAAGTGTGCCCTTTTAAGTGTGTAAATTTGTAGGTGTATACACAATGCATGTGCAATATATGTACAGTATGTATGTGTGTACATATGAATGAATGTACAAGTGAAGGGATGCATGTGTATATGTGTGTAGCTGTGTACTGTGTGTGACTGTGATTGTGCGTGCGTGTGTGTGCTGGGACATTCAATCCCTCGCTCGCCGCACGCCACGCTTGCTCGCAGGTGGTCTGTCCACGCTCGGGGGCCGGCAGCAGATTTAATATTTCATAGGAACGCAGCGCACCCTGGACGCCATCATTGAGTCCACATGGCAGGCCGGAAACGGCCTCTGTGAACACTTGGCTGAAATATGCTGCCTGCTAGACCCCCTCTGACAAGCTGCACACTCGCTGGGCCTCACAATTACGAGCAAGCCATGCAGCTACAGATGTTGGCAGCTGTCTTTAACCCCTCGGATTCAGCAGTTCTGTTCCTGCTGTAGCGTTCCCTCGCTCTGAGAACAGGTTGGAACGCAGTGGAACTGAATGCAGCCAAGAAGGCAGTGACAGGGAAATTTGCCGAGCCATGCACTTTCTGAAAAGTGGAAAATCAGTTATGCGCCTTCCTGGCGAATGCTCTCAAGACAAATTAATTCTAAGTGGGCCTGCCTCTAATGGTACAGCTTATCTCTGAAAACCTGTACACATTTTACCCAGCCTGCCACACAAAACAGTTTTAGGCTTCCGAAGATGCTATCATCAAAAAGCACAGACCAAATATTTAAAAAATGAATTTAAAGTAAAGTCGTTTTTTAGTACACTCAGATGAAAAACAACAAGGGTTTTCAAGTTATTCAGTGGGTTCACTTGTCTTGTTACAGATACAGAACTTTGTGTTATTGTTTGAATGAACCTGCAGCATTGCACAATGTTCACATCTGTATGTGGCATTTGTACTGAATGAAAAGTAGGTACTTACCAAGTACTGACATTATTTAACATGGTCAGACTCAATTTAAGCTGGAATCAAATGCAGAGAGGGGCATCTTGAAGCTGTTAGGAAACTATTCCGGATCTTAAACAGACTACAGAGACTGTGTACATTTTCCTAATTGCACATGTCAATTTATGCAGAAATACCTCATTTAGGCAAGCTCATTGAAAGCCTC
The DNA here is from genome assembly GCA_022702515.1 of Ilyophis sp. 1 JC-2022. NCBI lineage: Eukaryota > Metazoa > Chordata > Actinopteri > Anguilliformes > Synaphobranchidae > Ilyophis > Ilyophis sp. 1 JC-2022. The sequence continues at coordinate 44,259,928 of CM040406.1, forward strand.
TGCTTTCCCAGCATTGAAACTCCAGGGCAGACCTCACAGCATGGGAGCAGTTCACCAACTGTCTTTCAGCTGCACGGGGCTCGAGACACAGGTCACAGAGTATAACCAATGTGGCATTAAAAAAGGGATATAAAAACATGCCCCAATATTTATTGTTTTGGATTTTTTTCTTCAAGTATGAGCACAGCTGCGATTTTGCAAGAACGGCACAATAATGCGCGATTTACTGCGGGCTTTGACCCGTAATATTCAGGTCCGTCAAAAGGCCCGGACCAGGCCGCTGGAGGACCAGAACACATCTGCTGTCTCTTTACTCAACGCCTCCAGCAGGACGCTCCGCAGCAAATGAAACAATGATGCACCATTCAGCGGCGCCGCCGACCGAAAACAGAGCTGCCCTACACCTTGAGAAGCGCGGGGCGTTCCCGTCTTCCGCTGCGGGCCCGGGCAGCGGCCCGGCCCCGGCGCTCTCACGGTTAAGGCCCTCAGCCAGCTCCCCTTCTCTCTGTTCCTGGCCCGCGACTGCTCGCTGTGAGGTTGTGTAAGTTCTCGCTTGGCTTACGAGATCGGCGAGGGGGCACTGGGGCCAAAGCAAGCAGGTGTCTGCTGACCCTTTCACTCGCCGGTCCCCTGCCAGGGATCCCACTGCATTCATGTGCTTTTATAATTATGGAAGTTATCACAGTTTTGGCACGAGTGCTGCGGCCCTTTTTTTCTCCTCCTTCTTCTTCTTCTTCTTTTTTTTTTTTTTTTGGCGCTGTCGATTGCTCAAGCATCTGACGGCTCCCAGCTGCATGTACCATGTGCTCTCTCTTTCTCTCTCTCTCTTTCTATTTCTCTCTCTCTCTTTCTCTCTCTAGGCTCTCCTCCGTGACCAGCGCTATGCACGAGTCATGTGGGGAGCAGTCTTCGTTTGATCCCCACCACAGATGGTTAACCCAGTACAACTGGCTTTCTCAATAATAGAAGGGCAGGACGTACTGGAGAAGATGCAAAACAATGGGGCCTAAGCCTTTGCGGTCATTGTAGAAGGTTTACAGTAGCATTGGAGTCTTTTGCTTTCCTACTTAGGCCAAATAAATTCTGTTGGTAAGGAAGCAATCATCTTGAGAGAGGCATTTCCACAAGTCGAGATCAGTAATAATGGACAATAAAAACAGGTACACACCTGTCAGGAATGTATTTCAGGTCTTTACCATAGCAGTTTCAGGTGGTACACAGTTCCATTTCATCGCTGCAGCCGACCACTAGGGGGCAGCACATTCAAGGGAGTTAACGCGCCCCCCTCATCATAACTGTCTGATACAACATGTAATTTTCATTCTACGGAGAATGGCACGAGTAGGTCACTAAGTGCAGAGCCACCAGGAACCCTACAGCACGCCGTAAAAAAAAAACAGGGCTTTGTGAAAGTTATGGGACGGGAGTCCGAGCGACCCGCGGCGAGAGAGAGCACGGCCAGACATGTCTGCTCTAGCATGGGACTCTGTTTTCAGAAAAACAGTGAGAATGATGGAGAGATATAAGCCTAGAGAGCAAGAAAAAAAGAGAGCGAGAGAGAGAGAGAAAAAAAAGAGTAGAGAAAGAGAGGGAAAGAGAGTCTGGTGGCCACATGTCCCCTCTCTGCTCTCCGCGTGGTTATTACTGGGTAGGGTTTCATGGTAAACAACCACAGAGAGGCTGAAAATAACCCCTCTACAAACACAGGGGCAGGGTGGTGGGGACAGGAGCAGGGCCCGAGACCCCCGGAGCTCCAGCACACTCACTGCCTCCGTCTGCTTCTCTTCAACGCCAGTCACATGGGCACCCCCCCCCCCCCTAACCCTTACCCCACTCTTTTAAACATTGAATGGAAACACTCACTTTAAACGTTACAACCCAATGGGAAGAACATGTGCTCGGTCTGCCAATGTCTTTTACGTTTCATGTTACCCTAAGTAACATATTCACCTGCGAGCAAATTCACATTTGTTTCAAGTGTAGCATTGTCAGTCGTAACAAATCTTTTTTTTTTCTTCTTCTTCTCAAGGTGGAATATAATGTCTGAAATTGCAGGAGCCATTAATCTCAGAAAATGTACAAATTTTCAACAGGTATGTGCCCCGGTATCCTGTTGTTCGTGGAAAGCCAATGAAAACAGGTGAAGAGGTTGCTCATTGTTGATGGTCCGTTGAAATAAACCTGCTCCTCCAGAAGACATCCTCCTTCTAAAGTGTAGCCAGATTATGAACCACATCAAACAGGTGGTGTGTATTCATCTGTCAGCGATGAAGAGCTATTACTGTACTACAGCAGCAGAGCTCAGCCTGAGGGCAAAGCCTGTCAGTGTGTTCTGTATAACCTTACCCACAGAGCAGGGCCTGACCAAACTCCTACCCAAACTCCTACTGTACACTGTACCCAAAAATGCAGCACATGACACCGTGCACAATTCACAAGAGAGAGGCTGCGTGCACATGTGTTTGTGTGTGTTTGTGTGTCTGTGTGTGTTTGTGTGTGTGTGTGAGTGTGTGTGTGTTTGTGTGTGTTTATGTGTGTGTGTTTGTGTGTGTGTGTGTGTGGTACTGTGTGTGTTTGTGTATTTAAGAGTGAGTGCATGTAGTGTGTGTACATGTGTGTGTTTGTGTGTATTTGAGTGTGAGTGCATGTATGCGAGTGTGTGTACATGTGTATGCACATACTTCGTGTTTAAAAAGAGAGAGAGAGAGAGAGGAGAGGAGGGGAGAGGAGGGGCATAACTAGATGAACTCTATTAGAACTCTTTAAGAGTATCTGAACCGGAAAAGAGCAAGTGGAAATTGGAAACACACAGTTTCAAATTGCGTAAGTCGTATAAACGCAGCACAATCAATCGCTGCAAACGACAGGCAAAGCAGCTGAAAAACCGGCATTTCCAAACACTCTCCCACCAATGACTCTAAGAGCCTCAGCGATGGGGGTAGTTTTCTGGGTACATCTCACGCCCCTTCCAAAATGGGTCACCATCACAAGGCTTCCGTCCCGTACGGCGAGCGGCTGGAGAGGAGGTGAACCTGTCTGTCATGTGTCAGGATGCTGTCAGAAACACATCTACCCCAGCTGACATCAATATTACCCATAAACCCGTGCTGGACACGCATGTTTTGATTGCTGACGGGCATGTCAGGAGTCAAGTAGAGCCTCTTAAAATGTGGCCTGGGGGTCAGAGGTCACCCACTAATGAGTAAAAGCTTTTCTTTTGTGGGCTGGGAGGGGCAAGAGAATGGCTGTTTCTATGGGGGCACCCTCCTTCACTGGAATGTGTGAGGGGACGAGCGTTGGCAGGGGGTGACAGGGTGACCGGGTGAGCAGGAAGTGGGGTGAGGGCGAGGATTATGGGAATTCTCAGGTGAAGCAGCTTTAATAAGAACAGTATTTACTAGTGGTCTGAGCCCAAAAAGCATGGGAGCCAGAGAGGAGGGTTAGAGGTTGTGCGGGCGGGGCTATCCTACGCCTCTTAAATAAAATGGTGTAAGAGCCCGACTCTGAGCCGTAGTCCGTGTGAACGTGAAGACAGCCGACTTTCGGTTGTTTGTCATCCTGAGAAATTGTAAGGTGAATATCGTTGGCCCTGTGACCCTCAGTTCGCTTGCGTGTCACAACCCCACGCCCCTGTTTTCGCCGTCTTCCGCCCGGCTCTCCGCGTTTTTCAAACCTGGGCGATCCCTCCACGGTGGAAGAGGTTGCCTCTGATTTACACTAACCCCACTGCTGATTCAATCACCCCTAATGAGATTTGCTCGCTCCGTCTTTTGACGACGCTCTGTTCCTGACCATTCCTGAGGAGATTTTATTTTTTTGTGTTTTTTTTTTCAAAGCGCAGTGCGTGCGACTCCGAAAAGGCCAGACACTCTGACCCTGACACGCTAAAATTGATTCACAGATAGGTCCCAGTGTCCCTCTGTGCTGGGGGGTCCGCAGCAGTATATTATGTTTGGTCGGAGAGGGAGAGAAAGCTCCTCTATGCTGGGGGGGTTAACCTTTTAGCGCCGCACTGCTGTGGCCGGCTCTGAGGCGCTCTTTGTTCCCCGCGTCTGATCTGGCCCCTCTTTGGGTCGGGACCGTTTGAAGCCGCCTCACGGCCCCTTCGCTGCGCGCCAGGAAACGTTTGTTTTCTGCATTTTGTGAATTCCTCCAGATGTTGTCATATTTTCTGTGGAAGCATGTTCCAATTAGCGATGGGTAAACTGTTGATTTAAAAGAAACTAAAGCAAACATTTGCAGCCCGTTTCGTTCCTCCTGGTCTTCTAGCCCACTCGACGCGCTGGCTGCGGAGCCTTCTGACGACGGTCGCCATGTTTGTTTCTCCATAAACGCATCTTACTGAAACTCTCTCTGATGATATACTATTCTATATGTGTGTGTGAGAGTTTGTGTGTGTGCATGTGTGTGTGCATGTGCATGCATGCATGTGTGTGTGCTCTTGTGTGTGTGATGTATTATATGTTTACAGTATACAGTATGTGCGGTTATGTGGGTGTTGTATGTGTGTGTTTGTCTGTGTAAGATATGTTGTATATTTGTGTTTATGTTGGTGTTGTATGTGTGTGTATATTTGTATGTGTGTGTGTGCACATTTGTATGTGGGTGTTTTATGTGTGTTTGTGTGTATATTTGTGTGTGTGCATGCATTTGTGTGTGTGTGTGTGTGTGTGTGTGTGTGTGTGTGTGTGTGTTTGCTTCGCAGACAGACATACTGGATATATACTCAGTGATAGTGTGGAACCCAATGGGTTAAATGAGTCTCTGAATTTTTCATGTTTCTTGTGTATATTTGAGTTTCATTATATATTTTTTATGCCCTGTTCGTTAACCCATATCAGCTATTATTTAGTTTTATTATCTATGGTATTTATTGATCTTTATCTCTACCCTTGTTAACGAATATCACATGTGGAATCAATGATAAGAACCATTAGTCCCACATATGCGCACCCTACAATGTGTAATTGGTGGGAGGGTATTTATATACCTCCCGGTGTGTGTCTTGTATCTTCTTTTGACTCTGTGGAAGACGTCAGTCTGTCAGTCTGTCAGTCTCTCAGTGTCCCTGTCCTAAAAAGGCATTTTGCTCTGGGCTTTGTGTGCTCCAGCCCGGGTTAATCCCAGTGAAGTGGTCCTGGTAAGGAATCTTCTTCTATGTTGTTGTGTATGCGTGTTTATGTGGGTGTTGTCTGTGTGTGTGTATGTGTTTGTGTGTATGTGATGTACTGTATGTTGTATACGTTTGGTTATGTGGGTGTTGTATGTGTGTTTGTGTGTATCTGTGTGCTCTTGTGTGTGATGTACACTGAAAAAAACCAAATGTTAACAAGATCATTTCACTTGTTAAGTAAAAAGTAACTTAAAACAAGGTAATATTTTTCACTTTTGAGGAAAAAAAATATGACTTTAAGTCTCATTATCAGACTAAAACACGTGGGTGTTGTATGTGTGTTTGTGTGAGATGTATGTTGTGTATGTGTGTTTATGTGAGTGATGAATGTGTGTTTGTGTGTGAGATGTATGTTGTGTATGTGTGTTTATGTGAGTGATGAATGTGTGTTGTTGTGTGTGTGTGTGTGTGTATGTGTGTGTGTATGTGAGTGATGAATGTGTGTGTGTGTTGTGTGTATGTTGTGTGTGTGTGTTTGTGTGTGTGTTGTTGTGTTGTTTGTGGTGTGTGTGTTGTTGTTATGTGTGTTCAAGTGGGTGTTGTATGTGTGTTTGTGTGAGATGTATGTTGTGTATGTGTGTTTATGTGGGTGTTGTATGTGTGTTTGTGTGAGATGTATGTTGTGTATGTGTGTTTATGTGGGTGTTGTATGTGTGTTTGTGTGAGATGTATGTTGTGTATGTGTGTTTATGTGGGTGTTGTATGTGTGTTTGTGTGAGATGTATGTTGTGTATGTGTGTTCATGTGGGTGTTGTATATGTGTTTGTGTGAGATGTATATTGTGTATGTGTGTTTATGTGGGTGTTGTATGTGTGTTTGTGTGAGATGTATGTTGTGTATGTGTGTTCATGTGGGTGTTGTATATGTGTTTGTGTGATATGTATGTTGTGTATGTGTGTTTATGTAAGTGATGAATGTGTGTTTGTGTGTATTTGCATATACAAAGCGCACAGTGTTGTTTTTGCATTCTCATATCCTTCCCTTTTCTCAGTCCTGGGTTACAATGGTGGTATCTCATCAGGTTCCAGCGTTCACATAGTGTCCCTCACTCTGTAGTGCTGAGCCTGGTCCTGTCTGGAGTCTATCTCATCAGGTTCCAGCGTTCACATAGTGTCCCTCACTCTGTAGTGCTGAGCCTGGTCCTGTCTGGAGTCTATCTCATCAGGTTCCAGCGTTCACATAGTGTTCCTCACTCTGTAGTGCTGAGCCTGGTCCTGTCTGGAGTCTATTCAATATGCGCCATTCATCCCTGAGAAGAAACTGACAACAGAACAGTTATAATAACAGGAAATAGTTCATTTCTCAGCATTAATATGGCACCTGACCAACAAACATACAGTAAGTTTCCTTATGACAAGGCTAGTTAACGGTTGAGACGTTCACCTTAGATCTTTTTTTTTTACTTTTGAAAGTACACGCACATGAAACCCTTTTTGATGCCAGTCTAAAATGTAAGATATCTTTGTAACTTATCCGGACGCGCAAATATCCTGTTGAAAAAAAAACAACAAGGCTGGTAAATGTAAATACCTGGATGTGCCTGAAAAAAGCGTCAAGGAATCTCTATTCATTCCGTAGTCAAATGGTGTCAAATACAATGAACAGGCCAGCCTCCCAGGAAATGTCAGAACACAAATACCTGCATGGATCTTTTCCACAGGACCAGAACAATGGACCGGGGACTGCGGGACAAGCCGGCCTCTTCTTCATCATGCTTCTTATCTCCACAAAATCGTCTGCCATCTTTTTTTTTTCATCATCTTCAGTAAAGTTTAGCCAGAGGCCTCTGAACAACAATCCCTCACCTCTCCACTGTGAAAAGGAGGGAGGGGAGCAATCCCTAACCTCTCCACTGTGAAAGGAGGGAGGGGAGCAATCCCTCACCTCTCCACTGTGAAAAGGAGGGAGGGGAGCAATCCCTAACCTCTCCACTGTGAAAGGAGGGAGGGGAGCAATCCCTCACCTCTCCACTGTGAAAAGAGGGAGGTGAGCACACACAAAGATGCCAGCTCATCCGACTGACAGTGTGATCAAAGGCAATAAAAATCTTTTTAATTTTACCAAGTTTTCTCTCTCTCTCTCTCTCTCTCTCTCTCTCTCTCTCCCGTCAGCTCGTCTTGGCTGCCAGAAGGCTCGTTCAAAGGGCCCTCCGCAGAAGAGAAAGTGAATCTGTGCGAAATGAAGGACAATCATGTCCAGAGCGTTCCCTTTCATTAATCTCCTATAATTGCATATACACGTATATTGGAGGTGCATTTTCATCTCAGCCTCCACGGTACAGTTTCTCCTTCTTGGTAAGATGGGATTCTGGAAGTTTCCAGTGATGAAGAGCCGTGACCCCCGGTGTGCAGGAGGACGCACCTCCTGTCACGAGTTCACCCTGCACCATCCCGGCCAGGTGGTGCCTGAATGAGCACCTCCTGGCACCTCAATGAGCACCTCCGTTCCAGTCACTGCTCTCCACGTCAGCTGTAGCGCACATAAATGTGACCCCCACACAATCCAGATGTTCTTTTAATGCATGTGTGTGTGTGTGTGTATGTGACTGTGTTCATATACCTGTTTGTGTATTAGGGTACATGTGGGGGTTTGTGTGCGCTTGTGTGTGAGTGCGCGTGTGTATGCATGTGTATGTGTGTGTATGTGTGAGTGTGCATGCGTGTGTCAAGGCCTTTGTGTTGGCAGGTGTGTGTATCCCTGCATGCGAGAGTGTGTGTTCCTACGTCTCCCATGTTAAAAGGAATTTCAATCTCTTTCTCCTCCTGGAGAGCCACACTTGAGCTGTGACCTCATTCGCAAGCGGAGCACCTGTGGAGTGCAAACAATTATCCTATTAGTGCTGAGAGCCCCCTCCCTGACGCCCCACGCCCACTCCCAAGAGGGCTTTGTTGCTAGCAGCTCCCCACATCTGAGGCTGCGGAGTGGGGTGGGAGGTGGAGCCGCAGTCCAGAGGGAAGGAGATCAATGCGCCTTCCTCGGTTGACAGCGTTCAGACAAAAAAGCCTTTGAGACAGACGGTCCACCCCTCACACACCTGGACGGCGAGAGGAATCACAGGGAGACGCGCGGCGCTTCAAAGCCGGCGTGCCACCTGGGCCAGGCAAGGGGCGTACTTACAGTACACTGCAGGAGAGCATCAGTACTTACAGTACACTGCAGGAGAGCGTCAGTACTTACAGTACACTGCAGGAGAGCGTCAGTACTTACAGTACACTGCAGGAAAGCGTCAGTACTTACAGTACACTGCAGGAGAGCGTCAGTACTTACAGTACACTGCAGGAAAACGTCAGTACTTACAGTACACTGCAGGAGAGTGTCAGTACTTACAATACACTGCAGGAAAGCGTCAGTACTTACAGTGCACTGCAGGAGAGTGTCAGTACTTACAATACACTGCAGGAAAACGTCAGTACTTACAGTACACTGCAGGAAAGCGTCAGTACTTACAGTACACTGCAGGAGAGTGTCAGTACTTACAATACACTGCAGGAGAGCATCAGTACTTACAATACACTGCAGGAGAGCATCAGTACTTACAGTACACTGCAGGAAAGCGTCAGTACTTACAGTACACTGCAGGAGAGCGTCAGTACTTACAGTACACTGCAGGAGAGCATCAGTACTTACAGTACACTGCAGGAGAGCGTCAGTACTTACAGTACACTGCAGGAAAGCGTCAGTACTTACAGTACACTGCAGGAGAGCGTCAGTACTTACAGTACACTGCAGGAAAACGTCAGTACTTACAGTACACTGCAGGAGAGTGTCAGTACTTACAATACACTGCAGGAAAGCGTCAGTACTTACAGTACACTGCAGGAGAGTGTCAGTACTTACAATACACTGCAGGAGAGCATCAGTACTTACAGTACACTGCAGGAAAGCGTCAGTACTTACAGTACACTGCAGGAGAGTGTCAGTACTTACAATACACTGCAGGAGAGCATCAGTACTTACAATACACTGCAGGAGAGCATCAGTACTTACAGTACACTGCAGGAAAGCGTCAGTACTTACAGTACACTGCAGGAGAGCGTCAGTACTTACAGTACACTGCAGGAGAGCATCAGTACTTACAGTACACTGCAGGAGAGCATCAGTACTTACAGTACACTGCAGGAAAGCGTCAGTACTTACAGTACACTGCAGGAGAGCGTCAGTACTTACAGTACACTGCAGGAGAGCGTCAATGGCTGTTTCTGTGCTGTCTCAAACCCCCCAAATGTACATACACACACACACATAAACACCACACAAACACACAAACACACACACACACACACACACACACATATACACACCACACATACACACCACACACACACGCAAAAAGACACACACACACACACAAGCACATATACAGCACACATAGACACCACACACACGCACACAAACAAACACATACACACCACACACACACACACACACAAATACCACACACCCACACACACACAAACACATACACACCACACATAGACACCACACACACACACGCAAACACACACACACACAAACACATACACACTACACATAGACACCACACACATGCAAACACACACACACACACACACCACACGCACACACACATATGCACACATACTCACGCACATAGACATGCACACACACACACACATACACACAAACAAACGCACACGCGCACGCACACACACGCACACACACAGCCCTCCCCGCGAGGAATCGATCAACTACAGCGAGCGCTGTCTGGTTTTGGATCATTACATGTTCACGTCTACAGAGATTCTCCATCTTCTGCGTTCCTCAGCACAGGACAGCCATCCCCCCACCCCCCCCCACCCCTTCGCTCTACCCCTCCGCTTCACTCCCAATCTACGAGCCCATCTCTGTGGCTGGGAACCTCACTGTAACGCCACAGTAGAAGCTGTTTGAAGCCAGCTGTCACAACCTGACAGGCTGTTGTTTTAGAGGCCTTTGGTATGGCCGAGGGGCCGAATAGAGAAAAACAGCACCAGGAATGTGTACAAGTCAGGACCCAACAGTAAATCCTTCGTCCGCTTCCTTTCTCCCACCACAGACGCCCATGGGAGGGGGGGGGAGGGGGGGGCGTGGGAGAAGCCCCGTCTGCAGGGCCACGCCACGGACAGGGCCCTGTGGGCCTTCGGATTGTTAATCTTCCACACACCAACACAGACGCACACACAGACGGACACACGCGTGTGCACGGGCATATGTGCACGTACACACTACGCATACGTGCACACACAAATACAAACATATAAATATATGCAAACACTCACACGCAAACGCGATCATGCAAATTTGTGTGCATAGATCCACACACAAAACCAATTATGTCCTCATGGTTAAGAAGAAAAAAAAACATCCAGTTATCCCCTTGCATTCTGGGACATCAGTGCTCTCACACACCTACCCCAGGCTGTAGTCTCTGGTCCCCCCCATACACACACACACACACACACATACACACACACACACACTCTCTATGCCCAAAGGCAAGACTCTAAAAAGAGAAACAAAACCATTTGTAACAACCATGAACTGTCAAGACACCGAAGATGTGGAAAGTGTCAGGGCAGCAAGTTGAAGAGCGCTGTTTCTCTCAGCTCAATCTCTGACAGACTGGACACACACCAAAGCTGTGTTCTGTGACCCCAAAGGTCTGTTAAGAGCTAAACACCAATATATCACCATCTTTAACACTGTGATCACCCTTTTTCCTCTTTGAACTGAACACGGTTCAACTAGAAAACTACTGCTGCCCTATTGGGATACATACGACCATGCTGAAAATCACCAGAAACTATGTGGTGAAATTTTATGGGACTCTCTACGGAAAACTCAACAGATGTTTCAAGGGGCTATTTTTTTTTCAGATCATTTTGTGGCTTTCTTTCTATAATACAGTATATTTCAGTCTCTGGTTTTATAGTTCAATATCAAATTACTAAACGCTAATGTCTGCCAGCGCACTATTCTGCCAAACATTATTGCGGCTACGATCCGCATTCATAAAATAACGTTGGACCTTTAATTTGAGGCGCTGCGCTTTAAATCACATCTCATAACGTTGCCTGAGGAGGTCCGGCAACTGATTACGTGCCTCAGCAAACCATAAACAAGTTTGAGGGGGGGGTTCACTAGACAAGCTGATATAAAACAAAAGGCCCGATGGCATAAAAAAAGGACTGAACACACCTGAGCACCATATTCAGTCCTGAAAGTCATTAACATGGGCCTGGGTATGGCAGGAGAGAGAGAGAGAGAGAGAGAGAGAGGGGAGAGCGGCAGCATGCGGAGAGATGAAGAGATAATGGGCGCATTCCACCCCTGCGAAGCCCGGGCCTGCAGCAACGGCGCACTCGACAGCATAAACAGTTTGTTTTCGATGTTCAGGTTCTTCTGGGAAGCCGCGTTCGGGGGGATATCAAAGCGTTTCCAATTGCGGCCGGTCCGCCAGGGTGTCACAGCAGCCCGAGGGGGGGGGGTTAGGAGAGGGGAGGTGAGGGGGGCGTGATGCTGAAGGCTCTACCATGGGGGGCCCCTGACACCACAGGAAATGGGGATCAGAACAGTCTCTCAATAAGCATGTTCCACATTCTTTCCTGTCAACCCCAAATGACATCTAGGCCTGAGAGGAGTAACAACCAGCCCTTTCCGAACCTCCCGTGAGCTCCCTCTCCTCCTGCCGCGTCGACGTTCTTTTTTTAAAAACGTCGCAACAAATTTTCAAAGCGAGTCAGTCAGCATTTCATATGTAATTCAGCTACGCGGAGCAGAATGCCTAATAAAAAAAGACAGTTCCAGAATTTCGCAAGCGGACGTAGTACGCATTTAGGCCCGACTCAAAAAGCACGAGACAACAGCTCTGACAGTGCCACTCACCACAGCGGATTACATAAGAGCCTCAGATTGCCAACGCCCGTCTACTCTGGACCGCTTCCACCGTGAGCCAATTTCCCTTGCCAAAACTCAGTCCAGTTGGCGCGTTCTCATTTGAGGCGAGCGAAACTATTTAACTGCAATGTTTCTTTTTTCTGAGCAGGTAATCACATCCACTTGCAGAGGCCGCTAAGAATCCACTTGCAGAGACCGCCCGCCTAGCGCGAGGCCTTGATTGGATGTCACTGGAGCAGCGACCGTGCCAGGATTCAAAGCCGGGAGCCGCCGGTCTGGCCCCCGTCCCGTGCCCTGCTCTGTGGCCCCTCCTCAGCTCAGCACCACGGCCCCTGGTTGCTCCCTCCTCTCTGGGGCCTTTGGGGGGGGGGGGCTAAACGCTGCCCTGGAAACACAACCCGTCTCCCGGTCTCACTGCACTACTTGACAGATAATATTTTGCTGAATCTGTGTCTGTAATCCCCACTTCCACACCGGGATCCCATTACGTTTGTCTTGAGTGGCCCAGCTGTTCAAACACGGTGATTAATTAAAGGAATTCTGTTTGTAAAACAATCCTCACCTCTCCTCTCCTCTCCGGGCCCAGCCTGTGAGGGCTTGGCATTATTAAGAGCTGGGGAGTCTGACGGGCCAGTCTCCTTGCATTAAGGGTGATTCTCCCCGAGGTATCCCACATTAGCAAGGCAAACATTTCGGAGGGGAGCTGAGCTTCTCCAGAAAGTGGAAAAAAGGGGGGGAGCGGCGAGGGGGTGTGTGTGGGGGGGGGGTCTGTGTTTTATTGCCCCACGCTGGAGCAGGTGAGCTCTCATGTTGCCGATTCTCAGGCGGACCGCGCTCTCTCTCTCTCTCTCTCTTTCTCGTTCTGCAGGTGCTCTCTATTCATCATGCGGAGACAGACGCTTAAAATCCCATTAGAACGCGGCGCGCCCGTGACCCGGCTCGTTCACACCATCCAGCGGTACCAGGCCGGGGGTCACATGCGCTCTCTGCCAGGGCCGAGGCGGCGCAGGCACACGTTCGAGCGCCAACGCAGCTGTTCCGCCGCGAAGCGAAGAGGAGAGAAACCGACACCAGCGTCTGGGGCGGGACATTAACCGCTCTAGCCTAACCTAAAAAACAGCAGAAAGAGAGAGTGGAACATTAACCGCTCTAGCCTAACCTAAAAAACAGCAGAAAGAGAGAGTGGAACATTAACCGCTCTAGCCTAACCTAAAAAACAGCAGAAAGAGAGAGTGGAACATTAACCGCTCTAGCCTAACCTAAAAAACAGCAGAAAGAGAGAGTGGAACATTAACCGCTCTAGCCTAACCTAAAAAACAGCAGAAAGAGAGAGTGGAACATTAACCGCTCTAGCCTAACCTAAAAAACAGCAGAAAGAGAGAGTGGAACATTAACCGCTCTAGCCTAACCTAAAAAACAGCAGAAAGAGAGAGTGGAACATTAACCGCTCTAGCCTAACCTAAAAAACAGCAGAGAGAGAGAGTGGAACATTAACCGCTCTAGCCTAACCTAAAAAACAGCAGAAAGAGAGAGTGGAACATTAACCACTCTAGCCTAACCTAAAAAACAGCAGAAAGAGAGAGTGGAACATTAACCGCTCTAGCCTAACCTAAAAAACAGCAGAAAGAGAGAGTGGAACATTAACCGCTCTAGCCTAACCTAAAAAACAGCAGAAAGAGAGAGTGGAACATTAACCGCTCTAGCCTAACCTAAAAAACAGCAGAAAGAGAGAGTGGAACATTAACCGCTCTAGCCTAACCTAAAAAACAGCAGAGAGAGAGAGTGGAACATTAACCGCTCTAGCCTAACCTAAAAAACAGCAGAAAGAGAGAGTGGAACATTAACCACTCTAGCCTAACCTAAAAAACAGCAGAAAGAGAGAGAGTGGAACATTAGCCGCTCTAGCCTAACCTAAAAAACAGCAGAAAGAGAGAGTGGAACATTAACCGCTCTAGCCTAACCTAAAAAACAGCAGAAAGAGAGAGTGGAACATTAACCGCTCTAGCCTAACCTAAAAAACAGCAGAAAGAGAGAGTGGAACATTAACCGCTCTAGCCTAACCTAAAAAACAGCAGAAAGAGAGAGTGGAACATTAACCGCTCTAGCCTAACCTAAAAAACAGCAGAAAGAGAGAGTGGAACATTAACCGCTCTAGCCTAACCTAAAAAACAGCAGAAAGAGAGAGTGGAACATTAACCGCTCTAGCCTAACCTAAAAAACAGCAGAAAGAGAGAGTGGAACATTAACCGCTCTAGCCTAACCTAAAAAACAGCAGAAAGAGAGAGTGGAACATTAACCGCTCTAGCCTAACCTAAAAAACAGCAGAAAGAGAGAGTGGAACATTAACCGCTCTAGCCTAACCTAAAAAACTGCAGAAAGAGAGAGTGGAACATTAACCGCTCTAGCCTAACCTAAAAAACAGCAGAAAGAGAGAGTGGAACATTAACCGCTCTAGCCTAACCTAAAAAACAGCAGAGAGAGAGAGTGGAACATTAACCGCTCTAGCCTAACCTAAAAAACAGCAGAAAGAGAGAGTGGAACATTAACCGCTCTAGCCTAACCTAAAAAACAGCAGAGAGAGAGAGTGGAACATTAACCGCTCTAGCCTAACCTAAAAAACAGCAGAGAGAGAGAGTGGAACATTAACCGCTCTAGCCTAACCTAAAAAACAGCAGAAAGAGAGAGTGGAACATTAACCGCTCTAGCCTAACCTAAAAAACAGCAGAAAGAGAGAGTGGAACATTAACCGCTCTAGCCTAACCTAAAAAACAGCAGAAAGAGAGAGTGGAACATTAACCGCTCTAGCCTAACCTAAAAAACAGCAGAGAGAGAGTGGAACATTAACCGCTCTAGCCTAACCTAAAAAACAGCAGAAAGAGAGAGTGGAACATTAACCGCTCTAGCCTAACCTAAAAAACAGCAGAGAGAGAGAGTGGAACATTAACCGCTCTAGCCTAACCTAAAAAACAGCAGAGAGAGAGAGTGGAACATTAACCGCTCTAGCCTAACCTAAAAAACAGCAGAAAGAGAGAGTGGAACATTAACCGCTCTAGCCTAACCTAAAAAACAGCAGAAAGAGAGAGTGGAACATTAACCGCTCTAGCCTAACCTAAAAAACAGCAGAAAGAGAGAGTGGAACATTAACCGCTCTAGCCTAACCTAAAAAACAGCAGAAAGAGAGAGTGGAACATTAACCGCTCTAGCCTAACCTAAAAAACAGCAGAAAGAGAGAGTGGAACATTAACCGCTCTAGCCTAACCTAAAAAACAGCAGAAAGAGAGAGTGGAACATTAACCGCTCTAGCCTAACCTAAAAAACAGCAGAAAGAGAGAGTGGAACATTAACCGCTCTAGCCTAACCTAAAAAACAGCAGAAAGAGAGAGTGGAACATTAACCGCTCTAGCCTAACCTAAAAAACAGCAGAAAGAGAGAGTGGAACATTAACCGCTCTAGCCTAACCTAAAAAACAGCAGAGAGAGAGAGTGGAACATTAACCGCTCTAGCCTAACCTAAAAAACAGCAGAAAGAGAGAGTGGAACATTAACCGCTCTAGCCTAACCTAAAAAACAGCAGAGAGAGAGAGTGGAACATTAACCGCTCTAGCCTAACCTAAAAAACAGCAGAGAGAGAGAGTGGAACATTAACCGCTCTAGCCTAACCTAAAAAACAGCAGAAAGAGAGAGTGGAACATTAACCGCTCTAGCCTAACCTAAAAAACAGCAGAAAGAGAGAGTGGAACATTAACCGCTCTAGCCTAACCTAAAAAACAGCAGAAAGAGAGAGTGGAACATTAACCGCTCTAGCCTAACCTAAAAAACAGCAGAAAGAGAGAGTGGAACATTAACCGCTCTAGCCTAACCTAAAAAACAGCAGAAAGAGAGAGTGGAACATTAACCGCTCTAGCCTAACCTAAAAAACAGCAGAAAGAGAGAGTGGAACATTAACCGCTCTAGCCTAACCTAAAAAACAGCAGAGAGAGAGAGTGGAACATTAACCGCTCTAGCCTAACCTAAAAAACAGCAGAAAGAGAGAGTGGAACATTAACCGCTCTAGCCTAACCTAAAAAACAGCAGAGAGAGAGAGTGGAACATTAACCGCTCTAGCCTAACCTAAAAAACAGCAGAGAGAGAGAGTGGAACATTAACCGCTCTAGCCTAACCTAAAAAACAGCAGAAAGAGAGAGTGGAACATTAACCGCTCTAGCCTAACCTAAAAAACAGCAGAAAGAGAGAGTGGAACATTAACCGCTCTAGCCTAACCTAAAAAACAGCAGAAAGAGAGAGTGGAACATTAACCGCTCTAGCCTAACCTAAAAAACAGCAGAAAGAGAGAGTGGAACATTAACCGCTCTAGCCTAACCTAAAAAACAGCAGAAAGAGAGAGTGGAACATTAACCGCTCTAGCCTAACCTAAAAAACAGCAGAAAGAGAGAGTGGAACATTAACCGCTCTAGCCTAACCTAAAAAACAGCAGAAAGAGAGAGTGGAACATTAACCGCTCTAGCCTAACCTAAAAAACAGCAGAAAGAGAGAGTGGAACATTAACCGCTCTAGCCTAACCTAAAAAACAGCAGAAAGAGAGAGTGGAACATTAACCGCTCTAGCCTAACCTAAAAAACAGCAGAAAGAGAGAGTGGAACATTAACCGCTCTAGCCTAACCTAAAAAACAGCAGAAAGAGAGAGTGGAACATTAACCGCTCTAGCCTAACCTAAAAAACAGCAGAAAGAGAGAGTGGAACATTAACCGCTCTAGCCTAACCTAAAAAACAGCAGAAAGAGAGAGAGTGGAACATTAACCGCTCTAGCCTAACCTAAAAAACAGCAGAGAGAGAGAGAGTGGAACATTAACCGCTCTAGCCTAACCTAAAAAACAGCAGAGAGAGAGAGAGTGGAACATTAACCGCTCTAGCCTAACCTAAAAAACAGCAGAGAGAGAGAGTGGAACATTAACCGCTCTAGCCTAACCTAAAAAACAGCAGAAAGAGAGAGTGGAACATTAACCGCTCTAGCCTAACCTAAAAAACAGCAGAAAGAGAGAGTGGAACATTAACCGCTCTAGCCTAACCTAAAAAACAGCAGAGAGAGAGAGTGGAACATTAACCGCTCTAGCCTAACCTAAAAAACAGCAGAGAGAGAGAGTGGAACATTAACCGCTCTAGCCTAACCTAAAAAACAGCAGAGAGAGAGTGGAACATTAACCGCTCTAGCCTAACCTAAAAAACAGCAGAAAGAGAGAGTGGAACATTAACCGCTCTAGCCTAACCTAAAAAACAGCAGAAAGAGAGAGTGGAACATTAACCGCTCTAGCCTAACCTAAAAAACAGCAGAAAGAGAGAGTGGAACATTAACCGCTCTAGCCTAACCTAAAAAACAGCAGAAAGAGAGAGTGGAACATTAACCGCTCTAGCCTAACCTAAAAAACAGCAGAAAGAGAGAGTGGAACATTAACCGCTCTAGCCTAACCTAAAAAACAGCAGAAAGAGAGAGTGGAACATTAACCGCTCTAGCCTAACCTAAAAAACAGCAGAAAGAGAGAGTGGAACATTAACCGCTCTAGCCTAACCTAAAAAACAGCAGAGAGAGAGAGTGGAACATTAACCGCTCTAGCCTAACCTAAAAAACAGCAGAGAGAGAGAGTGGAACATTAACCGCTCTAGCCTAACCTAAAAAACAGCAGAAAGAGAGAGTGGAACATTAACCGCTCTAGCCTAACCTAAAAAACAGCAGAAAGAGAGAGTGGAACATTAACCGCTCTAGCCTAACCTAAAAAACAGCAGAAAGAGAGAGTGGAACATTAACCGCTCTAGCCTAACCTAAAAAACAGCAGAAAGAGACAGTGGAACATTAACCGCTCTATCCTAACCTAAAAAACAGCAGAAAGAGAGAGTGGAACATTAACCGCTCTAGCCTAACCTAAAAAACAGCAGAGAGAGAGAGTGGAACATTAACCGCTCTAGCCTAACCTAAAAAACAGCAGAGAGAGAGAGTGGAACATTAACCGCTCTAGCCTAACCTAAAAAACAGCAGAAAGAGAGAGTGGAACATTAACCGCTCTAGCCTAACCTAAAAAACTGCAGAAAGAGAGAGTGGAACATTAACCGCTCTAGCCTAACCTAAAAAACAGCAGAAAGAGAGAGTGGAACATTAACCGCTCTATCCTAACCTAAAAAACAGCAGAAAGAGAGAGTGGAACATTAACCGCTCTAGCCTAACCTAAAAAACAGCAGAAAGAGAGAGAGTGGAACATTAACCGCTCTAGCCTAACCTAAAAAACAGCAGAAAGAGAGAGTGGAACATTAACCGCTCTATCCTAACCTAAAAAACAGCAGAAAGAGAGAGTGGAACATTAACCGCTCTAGCCTAACCTAAAAAACAGCAGAAAGAGAGAGTGGAACATTAACCGCTCTAGCCTAACCTAAAAAACAGCAGAAAGAGAGAGTGGAACATTAACCGCTCTAGCCTAACCTAAAAAACAGCAGAAAGAGAGAGTGGAACATTAACCGCTCTAGCCTAACCTAAAAAACAGCAGAGAGAGAGAGTGGAACATTAACCGCTCTAGCCTAACCTAAAAAACAGCAGAAAGAGAGAGTGGAACATTAACCGCTCTAGCCTAACCTAAAAAACAGCAGAGAGAGAGAGTGGAACATTAACCGCTCTAGCCTAACCTAAAAAACAGCAGAGAGAGAGAGTGGAACATTAACCACTCTAGCCTAACCTAAAAAACAGCAGAAAGAGAGAGTGGAACATTAACCGCTCTAGCCTAACCTAAAAAACAGCAGAAAGAGAGAGTGGAACATTAACCGCTCTAGCCTAACCTAAAAAACAGCAGAAAGAGAGAGTGGAACATTAACCGCTCTAGCCTAACCTAAAAAACAGCAGAAAGAGAGAGTGGAACATTAACCGCTCTAGCCTAACCTAAAAAACAGCAGAAAGAGAGAGTGGAACATTAACCGCTCTAGCCTAACCTAAAAAACAGCAGAGAGAGAGAGTGGAACATTAACCGCTCTAGCCTAACCTAAAAAACAGCAGAGAGAGAGAGTGGAACATTAACCGCTCTAGCCTAACCTAAAAAACAGCAGAGAGAGAGAGTGGAACATTAACCACTCTAGCCTAACCTAAAAAACAGCAGAAGAGAGAGTGGAACATTAGCCGCTCTAGCCTAACCTAAAAAACAGCAGAGAGAGAGTGTGGAACATTAGCTGCTCTAGCCTAACCTAAAAAACAGCAGAGAGAGAGTGTAAGCTGTAAATGTCCACTGATCCCAGTGCCGATTTCATAAAAATTATTGTGATCACATTATAGAACTACTTGTAGTTTGTCACGAGAAAATCCCGCCGGGTGTCGAGAGAACACTCAATTGAGAGTCCTGTGAGGGTCCGTGTAGCTCCTAACTGCAGAAGCTGAACTGCTTCGGAATGACCCAGGTCCACTCACGGATGATATTAGTGAATGAAACCTGACCTGTTGTATGAAACACAGCTACAACCTGCTTCACACTGAGGTGACATAACCTAGAGCAGGATAGGGCATGGGAAGTTCTTAACAGGGCTACCCCCCTTCCCGAAGGAAGAATTTCAAGAAAGGACACCCATTAGAACAATGGGAATGGTAAGATGGTACGAATTATGGAGAAAATCAGAAGCATCGGGATTTTCGAACGATTAGTTGTGTATCGTAATTCACTCCATCTTCCTAGACTGTCTGTGAAATCCACTCTCATTTCCTTAATGTGTAAGGACCAAAGGACCCGGCGTGTGAAGCCGTCGCTAAGTTGACAGATGCTAACGCAGAGAGTTGGAACTCGTAGCGGAATTACAGAGTTCCAGAGTGGCTTACTGCGGCCCAGCTCTTCCATAGCGAATTCCTGGATTCTTGGGCGGTATTAGATGACTAGAAGCGGAAATCCCCTCTCAGTGACCGCTGGCGTTTTTTTTTTTTTTTTGTGAGCCCAAGATGGGTGGCAGTCCAAGGTCTCTTGGTTCCTCGGAGGGGGGGGGGGGGTTGCTTGTTCTGCCTTCATGCTCAGTT
The DNA here is from genome assembly GCA_022702515.1 of Ilyophis sp. 1 JC-2022. Lineage (NCBI taxonomy): Eukaryota > Metazoa > Chordata > Actinopteri > Anguilliformes > Synaphobranchidae > Ilyophis > Ilyophis sp. 1 JC-2022. Next base: position 44,280,023 of record CM040406.1, read on the forward strand.
GGCATCATGTGTAATTGCCTCGAGTTTGGAATCCACTCATTTTTGCCTGCTGCTCCAGCACTAAATAGCTGAAGGTGTTTTGCCACATAAATGGTTGAAAAGGGCCTTCTTATGCATCCCAATCACGCAGAGAAACCCTTTGGAAGATGCAAGGCAAACTTTTAACAAAGGACAAACTTCCTTAATGAGTCTTAATGATCTCTCTCAACAAAATAAAAAAAAAACCTGCTAAGGTTTAATTGTAAATTACAATTAAGGGCTGATAAAAACGAACAGCAAAATAGATTTTTTTTTGTATGTGGAGCCATGGCCCTGACCATACGATGTTGATTTACCCCTGCACCGACCCGCCTGAAAAAAACATCTTGCGCTGGAACAGTTCCCTCATCCCGGCCAACCTCGTCTGCACCTGCGATGAAAGCCCCTCGTGCTCTGCGCACACACTGCGTAACCTGACATGCGAAGGGAGAGGAGACGATAACGGCATACAGTCCGCACCCCCCCCCCCCAAACCTGTAAATCCCGACAGTGCTCAGACAGTCACGCAGAAACATCCACCCCAGTTTACCTCTGAGGGTCTCGGAAAAGGCGGGCAGCGTTCCTGAGACTCCCCTTTCCTCCCCCTCCTCCCCCACCCCTACGAGCTCCGCACATTCCGCAGTGTGTTTCTTCCATACAAGATGTTGTTTTAAATCATAATAGTAACCAGGCTGTAATCACATTATTGCACACATGGTGATTTTGACAAGTGGACGGAGTCATGTGCTGGAGATTTGGCAGCTCTGGCAGCCAGTCCCCCAGCTGTGAGCTCATTGGCCTGACAACGTACTGCACCGTGCTTATTATTATTGTTTCTGAGTACGTCAGGCCTGCTACAGCTAACAAATCCACGAACGTTGTTCCAATATATGTGTGAGTAGACAGTGTGAGTGATGGCGTGTGTGCATGTGTGTGTAAGTGTGTCTGTGTGTGTGTGTGTGTCTGTGTGTGTGTGTGTGTGTGTGTGCATGTGTTCCCGTGTGTGACTGGCAGAATGGGAACGACCCGAAGCTAGCTTCTTGTGCCAATTGAATGCAGCATTCTAACCCCACACCAGGTGTGCCTATGAGCAGCCTGTGTCCTCACTATGAGTCAGTCCTCATTTCAGTACAAAAACAACCCCTCCTCCCGGACTGCCGTAAGGCCGAGCTCCTAAAACATTCAGGGAAGGAGAAACCTCATTCCTCAATCTCACCCTCTCGAGTGTAAAGCATCATTATTTTTTACGATGGCTTTCCTGTGTGTCTATGGTTTTCCATCACCTGACACTGAGAGATGAGTGACAGTGTCGGTGTGGTGAGTGCTTTCAGAAAGTGCAGCTTCTAATCCAGACGGTTCTCCTGCATCCCAAAACCCCCCGGCATCAAATGCAAGCTCTTCCACATAAAAACCTCAACCACTCATTTGAATGGGGCTATGACAGAAATCAAGATGGCGCCAATGAATTGGCCACGTCTCTCACGTTACTGCGATCGCTGAACATGGCATGTCCCTACATTTATATATTTGTTTTTATTCTTGAGCTTCTTTGGATTGGCAACCAGTCCAGGGGGTATTCCTGCCTCTCACCCAATGCATGCTGGGATAGGCTCCAGCTCACCCACGGCCCTGACCAAGAAAAAGAAGATTAGATAATGGATGGATGGATACATTTTTATTCTTGAGAGTTCTTGTTAAAAAAAATTCCAATCCATGTTTTGTATCAGAAACATGCTGATTAATAATCTCAATTAATAATTTGGACAGGGTCTCCTGTTGTCATGGTGATGCAGTGGCATTAGTCTCGTCAAGTTCACTGAACACCAAGAAATGGAGCCCCTGCTGTACAGCAGTGCATTCTGGGAAGGAAAAAAAATCATGCATGTGATCCCTGCTCCTCTGAAACAGCTGTGTGTGTCGTGACCATGATTTGACAAGGATATACGCATGTCGATGCCGTCAGAACTAAAGAAGCAGGAGAATTAAATCAACCCAGAGTCTCCACGCCTAAGAATAACGTGAGATGGGGAAATGACCGGAGCTAGCAGCCTTTGCCCTTATTTTTCTTTTTAACGTTTTTTATATTTTTTTGAGGTGTGGCTGCAGTTACTACCGCGCCGCTAACGACATCAGGCTGCAGCGAGGTCGTCCGCCAGCTGCGCTCCTGGAGGGGAGCTCAGCCTGCTCCAGAAACAGATGGACGGACGGACTGATGGACTGAGCTCCTCACATCACCAGAGAGAAACTCTTCGTCCTCTGAGACTGTGAACATCGTCTCTGCCTTTTATTTGATGCACTTTCTGGCCACTGATTTATGTTTGGCAAGGAGGATTCTGGGAATTCCCACTGCCCCCCCCCCCCCCCCCCATCAGTATTGTCTCGGTATTGTCTGGATGTGCTATGGTTTTGGTCACTGGAATCCAAGAGATTAATATTTACTAAATAAAATAAATAGAGCAGATGTACTCTGATCTCAGGCCTCTAAAAAATACCTAATTCCTGAATCCTACCACACAAATATAATTTAAAAGAACCCCTAATCGATATTTACAAATGAAACATTTAATAAATTTACGCAAATCAGCGTTTTTAAAACTGCCTATTTTTAAAAAATGACTTTACTCCTCTACCCCTAGTTTTTCTGTAAATTCCTTCCTAACCTTTAAACCATTTCCAATAGAATCTCAAAGACCTGGTTTTGTTTTATAGTATGATGGTCAAAACAGCAGATAAAGAGCAGGAATCTGCGGAATGGTTTTTGTTTGACTTCTCTTTCAAGGGGAAATATATTGTGACGATTGTTGGAAATATGACGCCTACATTTGCCTCACATCTCTGGATACCTGAAGGGCTGAAGCTTCAGATCCGCTATCGCCCTTAATAACTCCACAGATAAGAAATGTGCTGTTGGCACAGTGAGTCTATGAAGAGTCTGTAATACCCTGCCCTCGGATAACGTTATCTTGTCTTTTCCACAGAATTGCTGCTACGAAGCACGTGGTTAATCTGCGATAACACATAAAACATCTCGCAGGTATCACGATAAGTCTTGAATTACATATCCTTATCAGCGCATGTGGGTCTCTTTGCTGCCGTCAAAATTGTACGTTAATGTAAGGGAGGTGATATGGGGGGGGGGGGGGGTTGTAGTTGGAAACTGGCAGGAGAAACAGACACGTTGCTTCACACAGGGCTCTCATTTTGTCCTTTTCCTTATTTTACAGGCACCTCTAATTCACTTCAGTAATACTTACAGCATAAAGACTGTGTGGTCCCAATAGCCACATGTGCAAAATTATACCATTGCCACCATAGATATAGGCTGCCCTATACAGTGGAAGCAGAGTGGGTGGGGCCATCCAGGGACTGCAATAGTGAAGGATTACAGGCCCTTTCTGTCCTTCTTGATGGGAGAGACTTGGAAGCTCTTTTTCCTCTAAAGATCCGGTCCAGGTTAACACGAGGTAGATCCAAAGCTGACTGAGCCAGTACATCTCTGAAGACAGATCTAAAGCTGCAGCTCATGGCATTACGTGCGATGAGTGTCTGGATAGTCCAAGGATCAATTTAAGAACGAAATAACACTGGGTCGTTGTTGTTTGTGGCAATTAGCGTTGGCGGAAAGATCCTCTCGCCATTTTTTGCTTTTCGCTATCAGCAATGACAAAGCAAACTGACACAGTAAAATGTCCAGTGATAATTCAACTCTGAACAGAACACATACGAGTCCAACTGGGACCATTTGTGCTCTGTAAGAGTTGATTTAACGCTGAACATTTTACTGTGTACTCACGCAGCCTGCCAAATCCGCCTGCAGCCCTCTTGCGCGTGTGCCAGTGTGATTAACACCAAGTGAGGTGAGCTCACAACAAAAAAAAGCAATGGAAACCCACCCAGAACCTGAGCTATGCAAGCCAGCCTCTTTCCAGCTCTGTGAAAGAAAACAAGAAAGGAAGTGTGTGAGCTAGCAGGGAGAACACACATTCTCACACACGCTCAAAGCATACAACTAAAACTGACACAGAAGAGAGAAAAGAGACAGAACGTTACACGGGTTCCCTTTTTGGGCATTGAGTTTTGTTACAACAACATGCGAAGAGAATGAGGCAGCGTAAGATAACGACAGAGAGAACAATGTAACAGGTTTTTCTTTTGGGGCATTTAAGTTTTCAAGAGCAAGAGCAAAAAGGAGAGAGGGAGAGAATCCATGCTATGACTCTGCCAGGTCCCTGTTTGGGCAAAGACTGTAATTTCTAATCCTTTTGAAGTGTGTGGAAATGGTCGGCCGCAGAGCTCTGGGGTAGATGCATAATCCAGGCCCCTGTCCTTCAGCGTGCGTTCCAGCCCTGTGTCACCGCTCCTCCCTGCACTTCCTGCCCAGGCTATTTCTGAGTTCAGACGTGCAGGTGACTGCACGTCGCCGTGGAGACGGGCCCGGGGGCGTTTCGGCTTCCCTCGCTGCCCAGTCATCCCCTGCACCTGCGTCCCCTCCACATCATCACGCCAAGTCATACGACAGACGCCTTCCTGTCTGTCCGCCATCGCTGGCGGCCTAATGATCGGAGCTGAATCACTGGGACTTGCAGCTCTGAAAAACCAGGCGCCCAGGGCGGGGGGGATTATGGGGCAACTGTGCGAGGCCACTCTGCGGGTTCGGTCCCACAGAATCACGGCACATCGCCGTCTACTGGACGGCTCGACTCTGCTGCCTATGGCACTCTGAAGGTCCCGCTCCCATTTACGACATACATGTATATGACACACACTGCAAGCATTGGACATATATCACACAGTGCGAGCATTGTACATATATCACATAGAACATACAGTATATCACACACGGCAAGCATTGGACATATCTCACATAGAACATAGAACATACAGTATATCACACACTGCAAGCATTGGACATATATCACATAGAACATACAGTATATCACACATGGCAAGCATTGGACACATCTCACATAGAACATAGAACATACAGTATATCACACACTGCAAGCATTGGACATATATCACATAGAACATAGAACATACAGTATATCACACACTGCAAGCATTGGACATATATCACATAGGACATACAGTATATCACACACTGCAAGCATTGGACATATATCACATATCACATAGAACATACAGTATATCACAAACTGTAAGCATTAGACATATATCACACAGTGCGAGCATTGTACATATATCACATAGGACATACAGTACATCACACACTGCAAGCATTAGACATATAGCACACACACCGACGGCCATCCGTGTGCGCTCATAATGTGATTGCAGCAGGGGTTGATGGGAAAGCAGAGCGAAACCGAGACAAGTTGGAGCTTTCTCTCAGAGCGGTGGATCCTCTAACGAGTTTTATAGCAAACAGATTGTGGGCAGGAAGCAGATGAAGATGGTGGTGCTTAGCAACCATGGCTCAGTAATACCAATGTGTTATTATTTAAATGTTTGGCTCACATGTAATAGGTAATAGCTATGAAAAATCGCTCACGCTCTGCATAGTGGATTCGGTCCCATTTTCAGACAAATTAGTTTGTAGAAATTTTGCAATGTTGAGCAGCACGCTTGCATCTTGCCAGTGTGGGTACGGCATTGTGTGTCTTGAGCACAGAAAACACTACATTTCAACATTGTGAAGCCAAACTCTAATTTTTATAATCTTTTTTTAGTGATATATCAAAAGTGATAAAAGCTGCTTGAGAATCAGCAATATGAGACCTGGGCCCATATTCACAAAACATTTTATCTTACCACTAAGAGGTTTCCCCAATAGCAGTGAAACTTTCTAGCTAAGAGTTTCCTCTTAAAACCTATTCACAAAGCTGCTGAGATCAACTTTTACTAAGGAATGGGGAGAAATCTTAAGCTAAGAGAAAGGGCGGGGTTGACCTCGTTGCTATGGATGATGTCATGTTTCATGAACAGTGATTGGCTGATAGGGGATTTCATCATAGAAATACTGTAGAAAAAAGTATCATGTTGCCATATTCATATAAAAAATTTTTTATTCTACGTGGTTATTCACAATTAAGGTGTTTGTGTGACAAATATAATTTAAAAAGGAAAGCAAACATTTTGTGTGCTTAACTGTTGTAATTGTACTGAGTTCCCGGTTGTGGGTGGATGTAAGGCGTGAGGAGCCACGTCCTGCAGGGATAGCCACTGTCCCCCACCAAGTGACATCCAGCTGGGACATGATGCCTCTCAAACAGCAGCTTCAGGCCACTCTCCTGTAGGATCCGGAAGTCATGTGTTGCACCTGGCCACTTGGCGAAAATGTCAAAAATATTGTAGTTGGCATCAAAAACCACCTGTGTGTTGATGCTATGATTTTTTTTTGTTGACAAATGCGTGCTCATCTTGTGATGGTGCAATAATTCGGACATGTGTCCCATCTATAGCACCAACTACACCGGGTAGTCTATGGCCATGAAGTGGGCTTTGTTTCTTTGTAGTTAGTGAACATCAAAAAGAAACCGTATGAATTGTCGGACGATGTGGGGTCTGGAGAGGGCATTTATTGCTTGATGTAATATTCTACTGACAGATGACTGAGGTATACCTAGTTTGTCTGCGCTGCATAGCTGCCTTTTCCCTGCGGCCAAGTAGCGTAGAGTTGTCAGAACATTGATCTCTGGTGTTATTGGGTTGTTTTTGTTTGTTGGTGAAGTGACTGCATCCCTGACTAGCTCTACTATTATCACAATACCCTCGTGATTAAGGCGATACCTTTTTAAAAGATCAGTATCATTAAATGCTTCTAAAATGTTGATGCAATTACGAGGCGGATAAATGACAGCAGCCACTTTCAGATTGTTTGTGATTTGGTCTTAGTGATTTAGGAGTCCTCTTGACTACCCCTAACTATTCACAGATTTAGAAGCTGGTTTTAGCGCTAAAACGTTTTGTGAAATACTCTTAGACCAAAAATTTAGGAGTCCTAAAATTTTGACTGACATGCCCATTATTTTTAAGAGTTTCTCCTAAATCAGCAAGTTGGGAGCTACTTTTAGCCTTCAGATGTTTTGTGAATACGGGCCCAGGAGCTTATCTGAGATTGTTTTCTACATAAGCACAGTTCATTTCTATTCTGCATGTATCTTTACTGACATTACTATTTTCCACATGCAACTAGCATGGATGGAATGACAAACACGTGTCTCACTTGGAGAAACTGGTAGCCTGTAGGTACATAGAGAAATGCTAGCGGGCGCTAAGGCAGTGGTATGCAGTGGTACCCCAAGGAACCCTAAAACCTAACCCTAACCCAGGGGTAGGCAACCCTGGTCCTGAAATGTCAGAGACAGTCCTGGTTTTTGCTCCACCCAAACCTACACAACTACATAACTGGATTCATTTGAATAAATCAGGTTTAATGAATGCAGTAACTATGTGCTGGAGGCACACGGCGTTTCACCGTTCAGAATCATCAGGCTCAGACTTTTAATCACCTATCAAGCTATTGTGATCAAGCTCAGATGGAACAAAAACCAGGAACATCACCGGCACTCCAGAACCAGGGTTTACCTACCCCTGCCCAAACCCTTCACCAACAGGACAAGGGCTCCATGTCATAGCAGCTAATGACATCGCCTGCACTCAATTATAACTAGTTATATCAAGGCTATATGGATTCTGCGCTTTGAACAACTGCAAGGGAGCGAATCATCATCGCCAATCCATTAAAAATAAGCCTAAGAGAAGTGCTAGCATCACAGCACTAAAATAACCGACGTTTTCAAATTAAACTGGTTTGATTGAATTGCTCTTGAACATAGTAGCCAAGTAAGCATCAAATACCTCTGATGTTAATTTCACAACCTGAAGGCGACGGTGGATTTTTGAACATGACCGTGATTATTGTTTGTTTGTGCAGTAATGAGGCGACCAGGGGCGAAGAGAAAATTATGTGTAGAGATCAACTAATAGCACGAGCACACAAAAATACAAAAGCACAAATAATTAATACAAAATTTTTATAGGACAAATGCTGTTGAGTATACTGCTATACAGCCTACTGCACAAGTATTGTGGGGGTGTGATCCATCCTGAAAAGTGGACTGTACAGTTATGTGTTACTGTCGAGAAAATGCCACAAATGTGAACCGTTCAGTTCAATTCACACATGGGCTCAAAATGTTCCGTGTGCCATAAAGGTTGGAGAAGAGTCACTGGTAAAAACTGGAATGCTAGATATGAAATCCTTACATCTTAATCACATCACATCACATTATCTCTCCAGAAAAATGTGCAAACATTCACACATCCTTTTCCCACCCCAAAATGTAAAAACGGCTCAAATTCCCTCTCAGCAGAGATTAGATTCCAATGTCTGGTATTCTCTGACTTTGGGGAAGATAAACCGTTTGAGAGAGAAGAAAAAAAGGACATTTTTGCCAGCCGACCATGAGGTCCGTTACGTGACTACAGACCATCTTCTCCAGAAGAATAAAAAAACCGGGAACCAGACTGATACACAGCAGAGGTCCTAAGATAGAGATATAGAGATCAGCTCTCAGCTCAGCTCCACATCTTAAAATCACTGTGGCCCTATGACAGGGGTCTCAGTGACTTAAATTAAGCACTTAAGTATAGGAGTGCATCAAAAACCAGCAGACTTGATTTTGATAAATAAGACAAAATATCTGCCAGTGGGGTAAGATAATTTCACTTGTCAAGAAAAAAGTAACTTAAAACAAGCTAATATTTTCCCCACAAAAATAAGATTTTAAGTCTCATTACAAGACTTGTTAAGACAGACATTTTTTGCAGTGCACAGCGGCCCTCTGGGATTTGAGTTTGAGATTCATGCCCTACAAAGACTTCTTGAAGATTTAGATAATTTAAGAACTACAGTTTGATTTTCATACACAAGTGTCAGGCAAAATAACATATGTGACCTGCTCTACAAAAATGAGTCTGAGGTGGCCAAAAGAAGAAAGGGAGTTATTTATATGGCTTGAAAGAGCATAAAATAAGCTTCAAATTGGTGTATGTTGGAGCGCTCTAGGGTATTGCATAAATCTTTCATAATTTTTTTAAAATAATATATTTTTCACAAATGTCAAAAAGCCACATAAGAGAAAAACAAGCTTTTTAAACCACAATATTGGCCCCATATTTGGACACAGGAAGGTTGCAGCTTTCGGTTGATACCAAAAATTGTAACGGGGGTGAATATAAAGACGATCGCAAGAGGGGCGAAAATGCGCAAATTTTACACATCACAGCGAACCAAAGAATGAACTTGAAACAAAAAAGTCAACAAAATCCTTTAATAAAACAACTTTAGGAATCAAAATCAATATACTTCTTTCGGTTTTATCTGAGAATATGGATATAAAAGAAGCAACACAAACTAATAAAAAATTTATATTTTTCAGAATAAAAATCACCTCACAACATTCAATCGTGTAAACATTATGTGACATCCGACTCATTATTGCAGAGCGGGTCACATATAGTGCAGTTACAGGGTTGAGGTGTACAGTGTTCGTCTGCCTAGTTGTTTTTTGTTTGTTTTTTACGTCGCATTTGTTTTTGTCCTGGGGAACACAACATCGCATTTTAAAATCTTCCATTTTAATCTTATTTTTGAATCTGTACACAAAGTGAGTTATCTGGCAGGAGGGCATAACGGTAAGCGTGGAGTTTCACAGCTCCGGCAGGATTATCGTGGGTCCGATTGAAGTTTATCTCTCTGCAGGGGCCCCGGAGGTGCTCGCCACGCGATGGGGACGCCCCCCGCCCTGGCACTGCACTGAAGTGGGAGGGACCAGAGCGTGCCCAGAGCATCACACCAGATTGGGTGGAGATAACAAGTTTTCTTGGTGTAAAAAAAAAATATGAGTGAGTGATAGGCTTGTGGATTTTACATATGTGTGGAAACCAATTGCTTCTGCTCATCGCCCATCAAGAAAAAGTTGTTTTCCGAAACAGCGCCGTTTTTTCATCTAGTCATTCAATTAAATATCACGCCACATTACCGGGGCAAGAGATTGGGCGTGGCCCGCAAGTGTGGCTGTAAGCATGAAACATGGATGGCAGGGAGGAGAGGGCATTTAGACCACTGGAAACCCTGCGTATTTCACTGAAAACCCAACGTATTTCACTGGAAACCCAGCGTATTTCACTGGAAACCCAGCGTATTTCACTGGAAACCCTGCGTATTTCACTGAAAACCCTGCGTATTTCACTGGAAACCCTGCGTATTTGACAGCTGCAGCATTTTGGGCAACTCACTGGGGGCTGGCCCAGAGCCGACTGTCACCAGACAGGAATTCTGCCAAAACTATGTTTGTCCTGGGCTGTGACCGCGGCTTGGCCCTCCGCCCCCATCTCCCTGGGCTCCACTGAGGACTGCCCGACTGCGCTCACCACCATCAGCAAAGCCTCCACGTCAGGCCTGGCCTCCCAATGGAGGGTTTTAGCACTTGGATTTACACCGTCCTCCGTGCAATCCTCAACAGCCCCTTATCCACAAGAGCTCTAACTCAATGGAGCTCGGGGCAACTTTTTCCATTTAGCCAGCTAGCTCAGTAAAAAAAAAAAAAAAAAAAGCCATCTTTTGTGGTTTATTAGCATGTTTTCTTTTCTTAGAAAAAGAGGTCGTATGAGAAGTTTGGCTCAAGTTGTACAGGCTACTACCTTTCTGTGATATCTGCGTTCTTGCTACCAATTCACAAAGGTAGCTAATGTGCACAGCCTGCTTATTAGGTAGCTAGCTAGCTATGTAGCGGCTCATGAACAAGTGACCATTGGTTTAACACTGATGTTCTCCACTTTTGTACGTCGCTCTGGATTGCAGCCAACTTTTAAGTGATGTAATGACCAAAGCAAAGTGACTAAAAAGATAAATCTTTAAAAATTTTGTTCCTTGTATTCCACCCGTGCAATGCAAACCAATGACAATGGATCGTTCCCTTGGGTTGAATGTTGTGTGGCCTCAGATCTTGTTTCTGAGAGACCATGGAAGCACACCAGCTCTTTTTGGACGTTTGCTTGGTGAGTTTTTGGCCCCATGGTCCTAGAGACAAAACTCACCGCAGTGAAATAAGAGCGAATAGATGCTTTGCACTTGAGGTGTGAGAGAGGCATGTGCTCCTCACACATGTTTGTATTAAAAAAAAATCTAACTGGATCATGTCTTCTAAAAAAAATTCTAAAAGAATTAGATCAGCACAAAAACATATCAGTGTAAAAAAAACACTCCAGCTGTTCAATTCTGCTGAAATGCAGAATCCGAGGCTGGGAAGAGAGGGGCGAGTTTGTAAAATGACGATGGGAAGAAAGAGCATATCTCCCCTTGAAGACGAACGAAGAACATCTCTCAGTGGATGTGTGTAAAACTCCGGGGACTCTCTGACTGTAGGGTAACCCAGCCCCGCAACATCACTGCATCTGAAAGTGTTTACGGACTGACTCTAAGTGGGAGTCATTATTGGCTATTTGAACACACTTGTGCTGATAGCTCTGGTGCTGGTCCCAGCCCCAGTCAGTAGTGTTGGTGGTCCCAGTTTGGAAGAGGAAAAAGGGGGAGCGAGAAAGTGAGAGAGGAAAAGAGAGAGAGAGAACACATGAAAGAGGAGTACAAGCTGAAACAGTGGCCTCCACCCTTCCCCTTTTATTCCCCCTGTTGCAGATGTGGTCAAAGAAGAAAAACTACAACCTTATAATTATCCACATCAATGTTGGCCAAAATTGAAAAAGCCACACACACACACACACACATGCACACACGCACACACAAACACACACACGCACACGCAGACACACATGCACAGACACACACACACACACACACACACACACACACACACACACACACACACACACACACACCACAGAGGTAACTTCTAATATGTGTGATCAAAACGCATAAATGAGCTATGTTCAGCTGTACCCTGGTTCTGTCTGAGATTAAGGGAAAAATTTGGGATAGTCAATGGGTTTCTTCTTTTGTTTCTATTCCTTCTAACAATTTGTACATATTAGACATCCAGAATGATGTTAACCCTTAAACAGGCAAGCTACTCACCTGACACGACGGTGACACAATTTTTGTTGCTTTGGCTCTGTACTCGAGCACATTGGATTTTAAATAAAACAATAAATAAGAAGTTAAAGTGACTATCCGCTTTAATTTTAGGGTATTTATATCCATATCGGGTGAGCCAAATTACTGCTCTTTTTATTTGTAACATTTTGTCTCTATCCCAGTACTTCTGCATTTAATATATCTGAATATGCATGATTGGAATTAGTGTGTATCAGCAAGTATCTGCATTGTGGAGAGCAGGGGTGAAGTTCTTCATATGGGTGCACAATTGCCCCCTCTTTTAAATGTTTTAGCATCCAGAGATAGTGGCAGATGGGGCAGGATTGTTTTTATCTCCGAATGAAGGGTCCAGAAGGCCATGGGGTCCACTGAGAAAAAGGACAGGAAGTTATACTCAACTGATATCTGCTATATCTGCTATAACATCTTCTGTGACCCAGGCCGCCTGCCTGACTATTGTTTGACATTTTGTAATATGGGCTTGTGCTAATACTAGGGATTTAGAATATAAGCACACGCGCCTATGAGTTTTTCAGTAATAGGTTTGTGTGTATCAGTATTAACCAGTGCTGGTAACATTTGTATACAAATGTGTTTGTTCTGTCTCTCGCCCCCCTTGCTCTGTGCCAAATAGTCAGTTTCTGGCATGAAGTCTTGGCTTTTCAAGAGGGGAGAAGGTTGTGAAAGTAGCTGGACTCGCTGAGCAAGCAAATGGAGAACAATCGACCCTGATAAAGAAAGTCTGCAGCTTATCTATGAGAACAAGTTAAAGAATAGGCTTGTGTGATCTTTGCCCATATAAAGTATTCAGCCAACAAAAACATACATAATTGCATAGCAGCTCTATATGTAACCAATGTATTAGGGTGAGAAGGACTTTCCCGCCCACTAAAATGTGCATAAAGATCTATGACTTTCTTTGTTTGGAGAGATTCTACTGACAGGGCCATGAATAAACAGGGGAATCGACCTGCAACCTGGTGTCCATCATCCCTGAGTTTGAGCTGAAAAATGCCTGGGTCAACAGGGCGCTACGAAAGGCTTTGCTGCCTTCCCCACTGATCTGCGTTCTGACAGGAATTTCACAATCAGCTTTGCAGGAACACGCTATAATATTATATTACAGGGCTATAATGTACATCTTAAAAATATGTGGAGTACTTGTGCCTTGGAGTAAAAAGCTGCTCCTTTTCAACGCAGGGTGCAGAGCCTCAGATAGCCTGCAGATATTCATATGGGGCTTCAGATGTGCTTACTGTTGTTCATCCACAACTGGTTTGTATCAGCGAGGTTTAGTTAACAGTATATTTCACTTCAGGACATTTCCAGAGATAACTAAATAAACCTTTCAGCCTGGAATGTTCCATACAGCTGCCAGGTTCCCGGTGAGACTGGCCTTCGCCAGCTCTGCCCGACCAGGACGGGTTTCGGTCCAAGCGTCGGACCCAGACCCGGGCCCGGGCCCTCCCGGTCGCAGAACACGGAGAGCGCAGGGGTGCGGGAAGAGATTTAGGATTCAAAGAGGGGTGGGTCAGAGGGAGAAAACAGCCGCGGCGTTTGACACGGTGCCCAGAAGAGCACACGGAGAATTCAAACAACCTCAGCTGTCAGATGTTCCGCTTCCTCCTAGTAAAAGGGCAGGAATTCTTTCATGTTACAAGTGCTTTGTTTTATTGCTGCGGTACGAGGAGTGGCTCCCTGCCTGGTGCGGAACCCATACCTCACAAATTCCTCCAGAAAGCAACCTCCTTGGGGAGAGACAGAGATGACCCTCACCGGCCACTTCATCAATCTTAACACTGTCCCTGCTTTAAACCAGGATCCTGCTCGCTCCGAGCCAGCGGGAGATACATCCTTTCGCAAAAATGATAACAAGAATTCCTGACTTAACGGCGCGCCCGCGCGCCCACGTTTTTTTACGACGCGTCGTTCGGGCAGTACCTCCTTGAAGGCTTTATCTCAGCTGTTGCCGTTATACAGGAAGCTGACGTCATATCTGCAGACTGCATCACTTCCTGCTTTCAGCGTCTCAGCCGGGGACGAGTCACCAGGCCTGACCGACACACACAGAAAGAGGGAAATAATCAGCCCCACAGATTGGTCTTGATTTCACAACTGGATAATCACAGGCCTTTACTGCATCATTACGGCTCCTTTTTACAAAACCTTCTTGTGCAAAACGTACTCCCAACTGGTATTCTTTCCCTCCCTCTCAACTCTCTCTCTCTCTTTCCCTGTCTCTCTCTTACACACACACACACACACACACACACACACACACACACACACAAACACACAAACACACCACTCAGAAATCATTTGGCATGATTCATGTGCTGAAAAAAAGCCACAGGTTTTTTCAGAAGTTCTCCAGTCAACCTCTGTCTTATCATCGCCAATTGAAAGTAAGCAGGTGAGCTCACTTCCGGGGGCAACGCTTTTACTCGACGCTGCTGGGTAATGCAGTCGCCATTGTCCATCGGTCCCTTGGTACGTGGCTCTGTTGGAGGACCGCGGAGACTGCAGAGCTTTGAGGCGGGGAGCCCGAGCGCATACAGGAGTGTGGGGAAAATCAGTCCTGGAACTTGGCAGGCGGAGAGGTAGCCCTTGAGGAAGAGGATGTTATGGTTGGAAGCCGCCACAATGCAGGACAATTTCATAACTATGAAGGGAACAGCCACACTCCAGACCCTGGGCTAGATTTCATCACAGTCCTCCATACTCCGTCCCCCTCCCCACCCTAAGAGCCCTTACCCAGGCACCTCTCCGAATCCGCATCCCCCGGCTTTACCCGGGAATACCGGCATTTCCTCACAGTCTAACTATTTTCACTGGAGCTTACAGAAAATGAATGACAGACACTAAGCATATGGATTTTCTATTTTTCCACATTTATACCTTGGCTATCTTCTTCTATCCAAGGAAAATATACAAGAGAGTGAGGGAGAGACAAAGAGAGACATACAGAAAGAGAGACAGAGAGAGGGAAAATTTGGCACAGATCAAAGACACATCCTGGGGTTCAGGTATCGGAGGACATATACTATCCGCAGACCACTGTTGTTTTCCATCAGGTTAGCAAGCTGAGAAAGATCACCGTGGCTACGGTACTCTCTGAGGGAACCCAGAGCATGCAGGCAAACTCCAGGGGATGAAGATGAAACGCTGAAAGAATTGTTAAGCTCTTTGAGAGCCAACCCAGCTGACTCGCTCACACCTGCCTGCAACCCAACAGGTAATATAAGATTCAACATTAACACGGACTGCCGGGATTTGGGCTACACTTCAATGGGCTGGTGCTTCACGGCTGATTTACAGAGGGCTTCATTGCAATCATTTCTAAGAAGTAGGGGACATGATGAGGGGGAGGGGCTGTCTGCCAACTCTCAAAACAACATTAATCAAACAGGTGTTTCATTTTACACACAGGCCTAACCGACAACGCGGGCCTGTGCCAGGTAATTCCACACAGCCTAAATTATGGAAGCGCATTTCAGGCGGGAAAGAAGAAAAGATTTAACGGAATTCCAATATTGCACGGCTGTGGTTAAGTCCATCACTGGTGGCGCTCAATGTAATATTTCAGCTTTGCTGGGTACATCACTGGGCGTACATGACGGAGCAATGGCTGTGTCATCGCGGGCCAGTAAGTACTGCCACACAGCATTATGGGCCGAGTGTCCCCCAACCCCCATTCCAGCGAGGGTCGCCTCGTTCTTCTTCAACCTGATTGGACGTGTGGGGCGCTGCGCTTATAGGGTCCCCGTTGCTGGCCAATGGAACCGGCGAGAAAGGCGGGGGCTGGGGGTGATTGACAGCCAATTTAATCAATTTGTCTTTGATTAGGGCGGGAATGAGAGGAAGCCCAGCCAATACCCACAATGCACCCCTCCTAGTACTCCTCATCACTCTCCTGTGAGCACAGGTCTACTCCTCTCTGTATACTGGCATCATTATAGGAGGACTGTATTCCACACAGGAGAGCCTCACTCCCATTTCAGTCCAGTAAAAATTGGATCCAGAAAACACAAAAAAACAGTCAGATAAGCGCTTGTTGATGAAGCGCACAAATAGCGCATAATGTTGTCGAATGAGTCAAAGTTGCTGTCTCGTCCCAGACAATCCAGCCTTCGCCGCGATAACGAGCGGTTGCGGTCGCGGTCACGGTCGCAGTCTCACAATGGCAGCAGGTCGCTATCGGGCCGGTCTGCTGGACTTTGGAATGCGGCCCCCCGGTCCGTCTCCCTGCACCCGGACCAGGATGAGTCAGTCCAAGAGCCCAAATGTTTATTCTGCTAGCGCAACATCCACTTTGCCGACCAGACCCAGCACATCTTTCTCTCTCTCTCTCTTTCTCTTATGTGTCCCTTGACCAGTAGCACACAGGCCTGACAGCCCCAAACTCTTTTCTGTGTATACAGCGCATCGAAAATATCGTGATCCGTGCTCTTTCCGTTCATCCCATCTGCTCTATCCCTGCTCTCCCGCATGGGGATCGGACCTTGTCCTCTCTTCCTTTCTTTTCCCTCGTGTTTTTCAGGCCAAGGCTCGAGATAGAGAGGCACAGAAGCTCCCAGAAGCAGAGTAGGAATGTGGGATTCGTCTCCTCTCCCTTGTCTAACATGAATCACGTTGATTTGATGAAATTCAGCCCGAGCCAGTGTAAGCAAAGACGTGACGGGAAACACCAAAAGCTGTCAGACTGCTGAAGCTCAGTCAAAACCACAGCTGTGTATAACATGCAACTCTGCCTCACTAATTTTGAGACATCCCCCACCCCCCCTCGCTCTCTCTCTCTCTCTCTTTCTCGCTCGCTCTCTCTCTTTCAACCCTTGTCCCTGTAATTTCTCATAGGAAAAATGTAAGAGCCACATACACATCATTTTTATTCTCCAAGCATCCAAATGTTCTTGTTAAAGATTCTCTCTCTCTCTCTCTTTCTCATCTCTCCATCCCTCCCTCCATTCCCTGGATAGAATTGATACCAGCCCGTTCCTGTGAGAGTTACTGTACCCAGGGTCCCTAATGCGCTCCAGACTTCTTAACTTCCTAATGACTCGTAGCGCTCCGAGCCTTTCCGGGCACGACTGTGGCCAGCAGCCACCCTCACACACATGGCAACCAGTCAGCGGGATGGCCTCCCCTGTCCCCCTCCTTCTCTCCCCTCCTACACCCCTACTACACCCAGGGGGTGGGGTGTGTGTAGGAAGGGGGGGTATGTGGGGGGGTCGGGCGGCGCACGTACGCACCTGATATCACACACTCGCCGGAGTTACAAAGCCACACATTAACTCACGTTAGTGTCATAGCAGAAGGGAAATGAGGACTCCCGGTATGAGAAACCCACTACCTTCCTCACAATACTCCCTTCCCCCACGGCAAAGTGAAATGCCCTTATACATCTGAGTAACATTCCTCTCCTGCAGCCATGTCTGGTCTTCATTAAGCCTTTATTTCTTTGGGATTTTTTTTTTCTTTTTCCCTCCTTCTCTTAGTTGCTTCTCTTTTCAGTTTCCCGCTAATGTTAGGGCACATTACGCTGCTGGAGTAAACAGGCTATCCATCTCTAAGATTGGTCGGGACACTGCTGGATAGATTTTACATTTGGGCAATTACTCAATGACTCCCCCCCCTCCTTCTCCCGCATCAACCCCCCACCCCTCAAAAAAAAAGAGAGAAAAAGAGCAAATCCACAGCAACCTGACAGCGCTAACTAGCACCTGGGATCCCATCCTGGTCCTGCAGGCACATTTAAGCAGAGCTGCCTGTGCTGCCATGGCGATGGGCTTGTTTGTTTGGTCTGCTGTTACATTTTTACGATTGGCTGGATTGCTTAATTGGCAGTTTGTGTTGTTTTTTTTTAATCCTTTCTCATGGGCCCTGTCTGAAATATTCACGGATGGTGAAAAAACGAACTGCAGAGTATTCCTGAGAAGGCCGTTAAATATAACATCTTGTCCGTATGTTTTCCGTAAACTGCGGTACAGGTGCCCAAAAACGTTTTAAGATGCGTAAGGCCTTCAGCCACAGGTTGTGAAGCAATCGATGTCAAAGATGTCACTAGATAAGAGGCCGGGGTATTGGTTCTATGTCCCAGAGAAAAAACCCGTGAGGGGAAAAAGCCTTTTGAAAATAATTTGATGGCAGATTACATATAACTGCGAAAGGGAATTATTATTTTTTTCAAGTACGTACACAGTAGCGTGAATTAGCCAGCGCGTTACTGTCAAACACTTTCTACTTTAAGCTTTCTACTATTCATCTTAATTAATTAAGTTCTTTGAGATCATGTAAAATTATTATTTTCTACAAATTCAGTGAAATTGGATGAATGCTCCTTACTGATAATAGATAGGACTGTTGGGTTAAGTTCAATAGTAAAACTTTTGACTGTGTGTGTCTGTGCGTGCATGCATGCGTGTGTGTACACATGCGTGCGCCTGTGTGCGTGTGTGGGGGGGGGGGGGCGTGTGTGTGGTGGGGGATTAGAATAAATTAATAAAATAATTATCTAAACCTGATACATCCTGTATATCAGCAGGGATAAAAGTATGTTGAGGATTTCAGTATTTTCAGAAATTAATTTGATTAGACGGATGAGCAGCTTAAATGCGATATACTGTATATTAAATTATATCAAAGATGTGGGATCAATTGCATGCTTCTGTGAACACCGTATTAGATGCATGATGTAATCTAAGTGAATCTAATCCTTCCACAAAACTGCACAACCAGAAGCCTCAAAAGACAAGCATATAAAAGCATACAACTCAAACTTCACTTCAAAGGTACTGTTTGTGCTGATGCATTATTTCACAAAATTAATGTTTATTATCATCTACTTATATTTCTCTACCTTATTTGTTTTACCCTGATGGGATTCTGCAACTTGTTGTCTTCCTCATAGCATTATATGCAGAGTAAAATATAGCAAATATTCTACAGTGAATTTTAGCTTGTGGTTTCTTCATTAAGTTGCATATAAATGATTTTCATCCTGTTCTAAATGCATTTAACTCCTACTGTCCGTGGTGTTGCAACCTGATCTTACCCTTGAAAAAAAAAAACATTCTATCCTCTGGCACTCAAACAAAGTCTAAAAATCCTAAACAAGAAATAACAGCAAGAAAACCCCCCAAAAAACGACACAGTTTCATTTTAATGAGTTTGACATTTCTCAGATGGATGCCAGCTTCGTGACATTGTTCTGAAGTCAGTTTCCTTGCCCATAAAGACTGAATTAGAAACACTGAAAATCTGTAATAGATTTACAAGAGGAAACTACATAGTGAGTTTCCTAATGTTCTCTGCGATTCTGAGAGTCAGCATCTTCTGGAACTCGCCATATTTATATACAAGCAGTTTCTGTTTTATCTTCAAGTTCACAGAATGGGCAGGGAAATCAACTGCTAATTTACCCAGACCTCCTATTTTCCTGCATTATCCTCTAAAGTGCAGATGTTAGGTTACAACTGTTGTCCCTTACAATTGCACAAAACCATTTTTGAAACTTTATGCATAATATTAAGAAAATGTGTCATAAAATAGATTATCTCAAGCAGCAAGATCTCTTATTGAATGCAGGTATTTGTTTAAAAAAATTGCCAATTTCCAATTACATTTTAATAATATTTTTTTCAAAGGCAAACAAAACCTGCATCAAACAGGTAGAATATATTTAGATGTAAAATCAAATGATACATTTCAGCTTTCAGAAAATGTCTCGCTCATTATGGCCAGAGGAGGATGGGCCCCCTTACGGAGTCCGGTTCCTTCCAAGGATTCTTCCTACGTCTTCTTTTCCCTGCCACTGTTGCCTCTGGCTTGCTCTGTGGGGGCTTAGGCCAGGATGAACTGAGAAGCGCATTGTGAGAAATCCATTAGAAAATGTGCTAAATAGAAAAAATTTGATTGATTAATTCATACCCATTGCTGGAACTGGGATAGGATTGGAAGTAAAACTGTATGGTTTCACCGCAAACTGAACTTCTATTTTAAAGTCTGTGAAGTGCTATTGCCTTGCTGGTTTTAGAGCTTAGGAAGGATAATAACCCAATCAGCTGTGTGTTTTCATGGGGCTGGTCCCTACATGTTAGTATGCAGATCATTGATTGGTCCACAGCTTCAAGCAGGCAGGATTTATTTAAATCCGAACATTCTTTTGTAGGAGTTTGGACACATTTTCCATCCTTATTTTCAAAGGTTGAAAGTGTTGAACATTTTAACTATATTTGAAACTGTGGCACATAGTGGTTCCAATAAAATAGTTTAAGAAATAGTAGAATATATGTAATATTTAATGTCTTGTGATACAAAGTAATTTTTTTCAGGGAATTAAGTATGATGAACAACAGTGAGCAAGGATACAATTATTTATAAATACAAATACGATTGCAATATCTTAACGTCATTGTGCCCCATTTATAGAAGCACTTACACTACTCTAGTGCACAAATGGCTGGGATTTTGTCAAAGTGGATGTACACTTTTGTGTACCCTGGAGCACAGTGAAATGTTTGCAGTTCACTCCCCTTGCCCCAGATCTCTTTATCAGATAAAGTAATCTCCAGGTTTCCGTATTCCGGCATCTCAAAATTCCGCAGCCACGCGTACGTCACACGGAAAGATCAAGGTCCACCACAATGAGACGGTGACTCCAGGATCTGGGATCAGAGTGCATAGTTCCAGGATTTGTGCATTGCTGCAGATCTGCGTTCAGTAATGACCTATACAATCCGAGCTTAAATAGGGCCCTGTCCACCAACGTCCCGTTTGACCCTTTCTTTCCTGCGCCGGCCTTCCTCTAATGTGGCTTAGCACTTCCTTATTGTTTTATCTGTGTACGCAGCAACATTCTTGCACATTACGGTGCATGTTAGCAGATCCCCCATGTTGTGAAGAACATGTTTAGAATGAGGCTTACGTGCATTCAGACTCAAGCTCCAAAGTCACGTTTCTCATGCTCTCAAATCTCAAATCTGACCTCTAGCACAATATTAATCCTGTTTATCTTTTATTGCTCGGCCTTTTGTTATTACAATCTCCATCTAGTTCAGACTTCACATCTTATGACACGGATTGTGTTTTTCTTCCCTTGTTATTCTTTTCTTTATAAAACAGAACAGCGGTTCCACTGCCCTCTCCTTCACAGTGCATTCCAGCTGCAGGTGTCTATAGCCTGGGTCCAAACTCCAGTACACTGAAAACACCCTATTTTTGAAAGGGACGCTGTTGTTCTTGGCACAACGCTGACGTCCATTACTAACTTTATTAAAATTTACTGCGCTTCTTAATTATGCGCACGGTTGCAGGCCAAACTCCCACAGCCATAGTGAGAGATACTCCTACCAAAGGGCTCGGGGCTGTCTTCGCCCTTCTGCTTTAGCACTTGCCTTGGACGTCTCGCACATGGTGAGAATCTCACTTTCATAGCCATTTGGCACTGGCCCGCCTTAGCTGTCATTTTATATGCCCAACACGGTGGTTTGTATTTCTCTAGACTTAAGTTTAAACTCTCTGTTCACATGTTGCTCAACTTGGAATATTGAGTTTGGCTCCTCTGTGCTCCTGCCCACACCCACCTGTGCTGGCAGAAACACATGTATCTCTGCCCATTAACTTAAAATTGCACCAACAACAAAAAAGTTATAATACATGTGCATGCTTACATTGTTGTGGTAAATGTTTTGGGATTATATGTGAATTAATGGGTACAACATGGGAGGTAAATGTTTCTTTGTTTATGACTGTGAAGTGTCAATGATGCATTCTCTAAACCATGCCGTTTGGCCTCGAGCGAGCGATATTCAAGATATGACGTGTGCCATTTTACGACGGACAAACGCGAGTGCTTGGGTATTTAGATTTTTATTGGTTGACACGCCTCAAACAAACAAATGTAAAATGAGTGTCATATCTGAATGGACCAATAAGATGTCAGCATGAGGCAGTCTGGGGTGGAAAGTCCTTCAACCCCCCCGCCCCAATGTAACTGACCCATAGGGAAGGCAGGTCAGTAACTGACCCATAGAGAAGGCAGGTCAGTGGAATCACATTTTCCACCAGCAGAGGGCGCCTCACATAATGAGCCCTGCAACTGGACCCGGCATTTCCGTCCGCTTGTCACGACGACCGACTAATTAATCTCCAGTCACTTTACGACAAAACAACCTTTTGTGCAACAGCCGATTGTCCTTGCAATCACAGCAGCAGCCCTCGCTATAGAAGTGAGGAACTGGGAAGCCCCTGCGCATTTCTGACAATCTTTGAGCAGTCGTACCCCGTCCCGCTAACGGAGCACAAAAGACTCTCCCTCCCTGTCCCTCTCCCCTGCTGACACCGCAGCTGAAGAGCACACTGAGGTCCGGGACTCTGCTCTCCAGCCAGATGTCTCTTAAGAACCAGACTGGAGCCATCCGAAAAACTGCTGCATACAGGGTTTTTTCTTATTATGATTATCAGTTTTCTTTTTTATACTTTTCTCTCTGCGTTGAATTCCTGACATTTGTATCATATTTGGCCGCTCCGACACAAAAGCAAACATCTGTTTGCGGCTCTGGGGAGCGAGAGCCGGGCCGACCTGCCGTCACACCGTTTGAGGCCTGCGGGCCGGTGTTGATTTAAACCGCTGCTCCTCCAGCCTCGACCCCCGCTGCCCCACTCCCGGCTCCACGCCCACACACACACCGGCCCGCCTCGACCCCCCACCATTCCGCTCGAACAAAACACACAACTCCGGGCTTCGGTGTGTGTCCGAACCCCCTACGATACGCCACAAACGCAGGTAACCCAACAGAGAGAACTCCTGGAGGAAATAACAATACTTAATGATAAATACAGTCACACCAAGGCCTCCATACTAACCCTAATCCTAACCCAATCACCAGACCCGATTGAAGAAATGTTTTAAAAATCACAAGCTCATACGCTTCAATCGTGGTATATTATTAAATATTATTTTCAAAAATCTTTGTCTTCATAAACACATAATTTTTTACAATTGATGTATAGAAGATAGTGTACTCATGTGCACAGTCTGCACACATGTTCACGCTCACAAGCACACACACACACTACTCCATCCCCTTCCTGAATCTTGATGACACCTGGGTCTTTGGTACAGTTCAGAGAGGGAAATAACCAGACCCCTACACCCCCCCCTACCCCAACCCACCCACTCCTACCTCCTCTGGTGCTTGACACATCAAAGCCCCCCCAGTCCATAGAGACAGACAAGGGAGGACCCAGGGAATCACAGGAGACAAAGGAAGCGATTAACAGATAAAGATCAGTCTGAGATATGACATTTCATCCCAGGCAGATCCGGTGGACACACTCCTTTCAGAGCGGAGCGGGAGAAGAATACGGCGGCGCTGGGGAGGGTGGGCGGAGCCGGCCTCTCCTGGTCCCAGCTCTCCGAGCGCTCTCTGTCTGCAAACATGGGAAAGGGCTGAATGCGCTCCTACAAACAATCCCCGTAAACCCACGTCTCCCCTCACCTCCCATCCGCTCGCTCCCGAAACGGGAGACACAAGGTGACACCACTTCAAAGGGGAGCGAGAGCCCCAAAGCCTCTCTCCTCTGCTCCCGGGAGAAACGCGCCCTGACACACTCTCAGCATCCACCCAAATAACTGTTTTCTTCTTCTTTTTTCGATTTTTCTTTTCTTTTTTTTTGTAAATGCCCTCCGCGCCGCCACAGGAATTTAAAAAACAATTTGTTCCATGTTTTTTAATTGACAACAAGAGACATTTTTTAACGTCGTTTCCAGGGACAAAAGAATGGGGGAGAGGAATGGCTCTATTGTGGCCTAATTGCCACAAGGTTACGTTACAGATCTGGTTTCATGTCACTGCTTTCAAACTGTAGCCCCATGACTCTGGGCACAATCCACCTGCCTCCTTCTCTGACAGACAGCAGCACATTAACATAGAGAGGCTCTATTCACGGATTAATGTGTAAATTCAGCAAAAAAAATAAACCGGCTTTGCATTTGTGCAGTGTGGGCATAAGGTCAGAAGGCCTTTGTCCTCATTTTCCCATACATCAAAAATAACGTACATTTCATTCTGTATGTTTTAATTTGTCAAGCTCATGATGAGGACTAAAAGGTATGTGTTGGGGTGGGGGCACACAGACACTTTTACAGTAGGTGCCTACAACTGTCCCAATTATGTCTCCTGTGCCTCTCAAGCCCCTGGGAATAAACCTAAGGCTTGGGCTATGGGTGGGAGGGGAGGGGTGGGCAATTTGGCTGCTGGTTAAATTCCTCCTGTGGGGAAATGAGAGGCCGAGGGGGGCCTGGCGTGGAAGACGCACACCTGTTGGAGCGCTGCGAAGACGCGGGGCCTAAGTACAGGCCAGCAGGCAGGTGTACGGGCTGGGGCGGCTGGGAGACATCTTTTCATTAGGCCTCCTCTAATGAAACTGGGCTGCCATGACAAAAAAGCTCCACTGCTGCGCCTCCTAGCCGCCCAAATTACTCCTCACCCAACAACAAAAGCTCTCTGGCCACTTAGCAACACCAGCACTTAACACCTGAGTCCGTCGTGCAATAGCACTGCCCCGGTGGAAATTTCCATTATACGTTGTTAGGCCTCGCATAACTCTTTCTAGCTACCCTGCGGAGGCCAACCCAAAAACCCACTCTCTGTATTACGGAGTCTGTAGCAATGCTACTTGTGTAGCCGGGACTACGTTTTTACTGCGGAGACACTGTGTGCTTTTTTAATTACTTCCCATTTTCTTTTTTGTCGTCGTACGGGGAGGTTTTTTTTGGTGCTTATTTTGTTCCATGTCTGGAAAACAACCGATCCCCGTTATTAGATGTAACAATAAACCCTCAGCAAAGGCTCCATTACATCAATCTGACGGCTGGACACTCAACAGGCTGCCCAAATTTTTTGGGGATGAAATTAGCTTTTTTTAGCATCATTCGTGGTGGATATATTACACCTACCGCACAATCCTGCGTGCGAAGAACAAAAATAACTCTCTAGAACAGAAGAATTGGTTTCTCACATTAATTCCAATGTTTTCCTTACACTCACACTAAAGGCAAACATAACTACCAGTAATGATCTCCAGCCAAGTATTGCAATATTGTTTGAAGAGCTCTTCGGAAACCGACATATAGAATTTTGGCAGGACTGGGCTAACTAGTATATTATATTAATTGGTGAGGTCACATGTGCTCAAGGCTTATAGGGTGGTCCTACAGGGTGTTTTTTTAACTAAATAAATTAAGCTGCATAAGTTTTCCCACCTCTGTTCTACACTGCACTTTATATCGAAACGAAACAAGCTACGTAAAAGTTTTCCTACCTCAGTTACACACCTGGATGCTTATGAAAGAATGCCCAGAAACATGCAGAACGCACATCCAGCATAAGCTAGGTTATGACAGGGCAGCGATACAATGGAGAGAGGTATAAGACAGGCTGCCATGAAAATAAATCATAAAAATAGAAACACCTCGTGCTTATAGTGTCACTCTCCCACTCTCTCATTGCTTTATGTTCCACCCTCTTAAAAATGAGGTCTTGGGTCACGCGGTGAACTTTCTCACCCCTCTCGTCAGAAAAGCCCAGTGACGGGGCACGGTATCGGTCGCACTTTGACCATGACCAATTCACCTGTGTGAACCGGGGGATGACCTCCGCCCGCTGAATGGCGGGGCTGTGCGGCCGCTGAGTGCGTTTCTGTAACTGCATCTGTGACTATCACAATGCCGTGCCGAAGCTGACCCCGAGCTAGTGCCTGGCTCTGATGACAGCGCGCCCCACCCCCTCCCCAACCCAACCCCTCTTCCCCTGTCTCTTTTCTAGAGTTACAGTGAGCGGGGCGTCCTTCGCTGTGCCGGGCTGGTGCGGACAGGTCCCGGGCACCGTGTGGAAATTCGGAGGTGTCACTGACGAGTGGGGAGAGCGGGGAGAGGGGGAGAGCGAGCGGGAGCCAGTGTGACTCGGGTGACCCCCGCAGATGGGCAGCGGTTGGCTCTAACGTTACCCCTTCTCCAGAGCCCCGGGAGCGTGTGTGAATGGCGCTCGGTGAGTGGCGGACAGAAACGAGAGGCCTTGACCTCCAGCTGACTGACAGTGACTGTCAGCGCCCGGACCCCGATAACGAGGGTGGCGCGGGCGGCGAGCGCACGATGAAACAGGCCGAGGCCAGGGACCGCACAGTGAGACGCCCCCTTCAACAACAGGGGCTTTTAAGCGCCCAATCTACCGTAGGAAAGCGCTCTTTTTATCTGAAACGGCCGCTTTCAAACAAATCAAGTGACTTATTAAGTCGAGCCAAGCCAGGTGTACAAGGGCTGCCATTGAAGTGCTTGGAGGAAGGGAGGCAGAGAGACAGACACAGAGAGAGAGAAAGAGAGAGAGAGAGAGAGAGAGAGAGAGAGAGAGAGAGAGAGAGAGAGAGAGAGAGAGAGAGAGAGAGGAAACTAGTAAAGAAACAATACAGCTTCCATCAAATGTAGGATAACTGGGTACTGTTATTTTCTGACAGCTATAGAGAGATAAAATGTTATATGTTCCTCTATTACAAACACCGTTTTTCTTATAGAATTGAAAGGGTTCTGTAGTATGTGCCTTCTTTTTATCAGCTGTTTATTGCCTTAAACCAATAGAAACTCCAAATGACTGTAGCTAGTTCTGGATCAGGGAAAAGCAATGCCAACCTTGGTGGTCTCTCGTAAGCTCGAATCAAGCTTTCAACAACCTTTATCTTTAAAAAATACACTGTTGTCTTAAACAACTATCAAATAAAAAATTATTTAGACAGAAACATATTGTTCTTTCAAAAACGTAACCAGTGGCTCGCATTACCCTGACGCTTCAATAGCTATTTCTGTAAACATTTGTCAACGTCGTCGATAAGCTTACATCCTGACATAAACCTGAGCGGTAAAATCTTCAGCGTCGATTCAAGGCGGAGTTTACACAAGTACAAAAGGGATCGAATTAATTTACTCCGGTAGTATACTACTTTATCAGAATTTAAAAAGTGAGCATTGGGCTCTATGGCATGCCAAATGGCTAATCGTCTGACCCTCTTATTTCCGAGCATTATCATGGCGAAGCTAGAGTGCTCAGTGAGGCGCGCCTAACAGGGCCAGGCCGTTGAGATCCTCTTTATTTGTCCTTAAAGAAGGTTTTATTGTCAATAAACGCTTAACTTTAAGGGCAGAATGTTTGAGTAAAAGCTTTTTGAAGAGTTCACTCCTACTTCATTGAGTCAATTAGTCGGGATGTCAAAAGATACAACGCGTAATGACTCACCAGTAATTGCGTGAGAACAACCACTCAATGGAGACAGATGGCATACTGCATCTGAATAAGAAAACGCTATCTGATTTCCATATGCGTTTCTATGCCAAGATAACAACAAAAAACATTCTGAAAACAAAAACACATTGATACCAATCTATAGCCTGCATTTCAATAGGTTAGTTTACCTGATTTTGAAATAGGCCTGCCTACCTAGTTTCGAAATGTCCCGTGTTCCAAACACCCCCCCACTCCGAAACACACTCCGTGAATTAACCCTTTTGAAATGTCGCACCAAGCCTCTTACAAAAACAGAAAACGAAGCCTAAATGGGGCAAATGCGCAAAGCTTACACGAAAATGTTACGACTCAAGCCGCGTTTCTCTCCGGGCGTTTTAATAAACGTGTGTCCTCTTTGTAGAGGGTAGGTGGGATAATGAGCAAGCAGACAATTACCATAACTCGCTGATGTTATCTAAATGCTGGGAGATCAGTTGAAATGTGTGTAATTGCACTGTCAAGCCGCTGAAAAGACCCCCCTCCCTCCCCGCCTTCAGCCACTTCAAAATGAAATTCTTTTCTTTTTTCCTCTCTCCGGCAAGGCTACGCCTGATATGCAGGCATCAAAGAGAAAGCCAACAGCCGCCACTTCCCCCGAGGCTGCGATAACTTTACCGAGGTGAGGTGAGCGGACTGCATGCTTAAAAAAAACCTAATGATACGGACTCTCTTCAAACCCAAACAGCGCACATGCCATTGTTGGCTTTTTAGCCTATCTGCAAAACGTGCACCATATTTAGTAGCCTAGGCTATGACGGAAACGTTTACCAAAACGTAGCCTATAACGTACGTTAACCTAACACGATTATTTATATATCAAGACGATATAGAATAGGTATTTGTGTGAATTACCAGGCCAAGAAAATCTCAAATGTAAACTCCTCGAACATTGACCAGTCAAAGAAAATAAAACTCCCGCCTTCTTGCCTAACCCAAAACATTCGGCAACCTTATGTAAACCCACAGTCTGCACTTGGAATTTGTCATTCATGGTTTATGTTGCTTTTTGGGTAGTCTTAACGATGTAACTTGCCATTGCTATGGGGGTAATGTTACATCCTCCCCTCTTGAACCGCGTCCATTAGCCTAAATGCACACGATGTTGGTTTTTTAACAGCCTGACGAGTCGTCCAAATATTTGGTAAAATGTCCAGTTAAGAACTCTTACTAATTATGACCATACTGTGAGTTGCAATTAAATGTATCTTCATGGGATAATGTAATAATAATTTGCAAAGGATGACCATGTCTCATGTCTGTGCAGTTAATTTGGGTTGTGATAAATTGACCAGTGAGTTGAAATTATTATTGTAGAGTTGATGTTGACAGCCAGGTCAATTATATTTTTATCCAGATATTATGCAGTTTTATTTCTGTATTGGTATTTTTGTGTATTCTGTTGTTCATGCGTATTATTATTATTATTATTAATGAACAACTGATCTTTGTTTCTTAAGTCATTGCACTTTTTTTTTTCTACCGTGGAGGCGGAAAATAACACAATTTCAGATGTTTTCAGTGGCGGACATGATGCTTTTGAGTGTTATCGTGCAATGCGGCTAATCCGCATGTTTGCGAGTTAGTGATGTAAATATCTATTGTTTGAAGGGGCACAGGTTGGAGACAGGCGGCTATCTTCACTCGGCAAAAGGTCCGTGAAGACAAAGGGGACGAGACAGTCGGTCTAAGCTTTGATTCTTTTAAAGACACGAATCGCCCGTCTCGATGCATGTCGCGTCTTTATCCAACTGATTCCACGACCAAGTCGCCAGCTTCAGCGGGGGGTTAAACCAACATTAAATAATTGCTGCCCGCCATCTTTTCCTGTAGTCCAACCTCCACCCCCATCTGATGGATATACACGTTGTGTTGCCGAGCTCCACAATGCCTCTAGCTGGTAAGTGGTACAGACGACACAAATACAATAAGTTGGTAAGGTATTATGATCACTTTACTGGCAAAGACATCACTTAGTGGAATAGTCCAAATAAAAATTCTGCAGAACAATTGGCTAACTCGGCGAGTTTACCCCCGTATTGCAATGGATAAAGCAGATTCAGCATATCGCGTTAGTTATCATAATGATAAAATAGACACGAGTTCACTCCAGATGCTGCCTGTTCGCAAATAGAAGTCTGGAGGCTAGCATTTGAGACCGACAAACACATTCATAATTTTTTTTTGGGGGGGGGGGGGGGCATAGCCTACAACGACACTGATAAACTTTAGCCTCAGAAATGTGGAACTTCAATATTTGGTTGTCTCCATTTAAACGGCAGGTAAATAAATATCAGCTACACAAATGTTGGGTTAAAACCAAAAAACAAAATAAAGAGGGGCAATTGAGACTTCTTTCTCCAACAGGACATTGCTCCTTACAATGTCCTCAAAGGTACCGAAGATTCCACTAGATTTTTCTCCACATTTCTGGAATCACCAGACTAGAATGAATGAAGAGTGGTAAACTAGCATAGATGTACTTTTCAGATTACTCGAATTGATTTTGAGAATGGTTTCAACTCTGTAATCAATTCACACAGTGTCCTTATTTAAGTACACATAAATGTTTTTTCATCCATTTTCTTCTCGTCTGTTCAAATGTAATAGTGGAAGGCAATGTATTAAAATCTTTTTGGATGTATAATGTATATAATATGGAAGCAATAAATATTACCAGTATATAAACTTAACTTTTTAGAATTTTTTTTTTTTTTTTTTTTTTTACTATTTTCTCATTTTAAAAAACCATTATACAATCTAATATACATTATGAAAAGTTGTACAGCTTTTTATTTATTTATGTTTAAAATAAGGACTCACTTTTATTTTTAATATGTAGTTATAAATATATATATATTTTGTCAAAATATATGATCATATTGTCAAAGGAACAAAAAACTGAGACAAACATACACCGCAACATAAAAGTTATAAATAAGGATCCGAGTGAGGAACACATCTTAAGTTGGACAAATTAGTTTAGTGTTCTTTTTTTCGGCCAATCAGCGGCAGCCGCAGCCCTCCACGACCATTTCCTGGTAGTTTTTGAGAACCACCTTGTCGTGTTCGTCCAAGTACAACATGGAGATGGCGCTGAGTTCTGTGGGCACGCAGCAGGCCTTCGGGATGTTGGTGTTCACGGAGTTTACTAGTGTCTGCACAATGGCGTGGTTGGTGGAGTTCAGGTGATCCGCTAGAGGGAACGGACACTCCCCGTGGCAGTAAAAGGCCTGGTAGCCGGGGGGCGCCACTATCCAGTCGTTCCAGCCCACATCGCTGAAGTCCACGTAGAGCGCGTGCCGGCGGCAGTTGCGGTTGCGTTTACGTCCCCGCTGCTTGGGGCTGCGCTTGGCCCGGCGCGTCAGCGGGTGGCCCTTGCCGTCATGGCCGAAGGTGACCAGCAGGGGGCGCAGCTGGTCCCAGTCCTCCCCGGGGGCCTGGTGCAGGGAGCGGCTGACGCGGACGTGGCCCTGCTGCCGGCGCGCGTGGTTGAGGTGCAGGACCTCCACGGCCAGCCCGTGGTTGGGCAGTCTGTCGCGGGTCCAGCGGAGCACGGCGGGGCTAACGTCGAAGCTCTCCCAGCTGGTGGCGTTGTGGTGGACGAGCCGCGTGTCCAGGAGCCGCGTGATGAGCTGCCCGGGCCGGGGAGGCTTCAGGACCTCGTACACGTTAATCCGGTGGAACCCCTCACCGTCAGAGTGCCCCACAGCCTCGTCGATCTGCTGCCGGTACAAGCGCAGCTCCGCGGACGACAGGAGCTCCTCTTGCGGTATGCTGCTGAGGTTGAAGAGGAAGCGCAGGGGAGCGATCTCCCCCTCTGGCCCGTCTGACATCACCTGCTCCATGTGTTCTGGAAAGAGAGAGAGAACGTGAGCACTGTATCCAGGGTAACCAGATCCAGCTCTGGGAAGGAGGAACCCAACGGTCCAGAACTGTGCTGCTCATAATGCCTTTTCTCTCACTCACTCACTTCTCTGTGAAACACATACATGCTGCTCCTTCATTTTTTCTCTCAAGTAAATGCAAGCATTAACTTTTCTTTTACTGTACTTTGCCAAATTGTATTTGGAGAAGGCTTGCCACATATCTAAGTTTTCCAGTGTACATATTTCTTCTGTATCACAAGATTACGGCCACAAAGTTTGAACACTTTCCCCCTGGGAGAAGCTTGTGAATGGAAAATGCACCTTATGATATGCATCCTGACATAATTCAAATGCTAAATTAAAAAATATATACATTTTCAGCAATAAAAACGTCTTGCTCTGGACAGCGTCTATTATTATGACTACAAAACTGCACACTGTACAATTCCGTATTCACTCATCCTGACAATCCAATTTCCTACAGGGCTGTTTTTTTACACCCTTTGCTGAAACACACATTACAAAGAGAGCAGCCATTACTGTCCCAGAGATATAAACATCTCCATCACTGTACAAAGGGGCACCATTCCATGTACAGCCTGGAAGTTTCTGGCAAGAAGGCAATTGTTCAGAAAAGTGTGTTGTGTCTACCATTTTCTCATCAATCCGAGTCTGTTATTTCACACCCAACCCTTAATCTTCACCAGGTGGTTCTCATTATTAAAACCGTGTGTGTTTTTTTTGATTGGATCTGCAGTTTCTTAACTGGGATATTTATCATTTTCGTCATGAATAATCGTTACTGATTTAGACTGAGTGATCTTAGGTGGCAGAGAAATGCGCCAACATGGTCAGCAAAAAAATTTTTTTCCTATCATTTAAGTTCCGCTGGGATTTACTGGGTAATTTCAACTGAAAACTCTTCTGGGTTTTCTGCTTGCAATTATGCAAAATGCATTTTTGTGTTTAATTATTTTCACATTTCATTTTCATTTCCAAAGCATACTTTGTCTTTACAGCATAGTTTCAGAGCTGAAGTCAGAGAAAAAGTAAAGTCGTTCTGATATATCCTGAATTCAAACAAGTCAAGAAACCACCAGTAGTGTCAACGGTTCAGCAGAGTTGGCCTACGTTTCATAACCTGACTTGATCCACCTACTGCTAACAGCTGCATAATCAGGCCACTCGAGTGCTTGAACCGTTTCCCCAAACATCATAGTGCTGTTAAACTGAGGACCGTGTGAGACGAGCCTCATTAAAACTGACTCATCTTTCCTTCCTCCCTGAGGAACGGACATCTTCCTAAGAATGAGTCTCTCTACTTCCTGCCCTCAAAGAAAGATAAACTTGTTCGCTTTTTTTTTTTGCACATGTCTGTGTCCCTATAGTCGGCCAAAGCATTTCTGATCTGTTATCTTTAGTAATAAAAGATACACAAGGCTGAAAATTAGCCTAGTTTTCTGCACATTGGGTTAGGGCTCTTGTCCAACACCTTACTTTTGGGAGTGCATTTTTCCAGGCCTACTAGCTCATTGTCTGCTCGGTGCCCACATAGTTGGCAGTAGGACTTTATTTAGATGGGTGCACCATAGCATTAAATATAATTACATGTCAAGAAGGTCCCTCTAAAGATCCATATAACTGGAGACGGGGGCATATTTCTCCAGAAACCTTTTTTAGTTCTTGTGTGGGGTGGGGTGACGTGTAACTCGGTAATAAGAAGGAATGCCTTCGTCTAACAGTAAACCAAACGAGTAACAACCTTTCCCTGACCACATATCCACCCGGCAAGTGTAAAGACTTTCTGGCTTGACCTTGGCCCCTGGCACCTCCTCTGACCACATGCTTAGATTTTCGGTTTGGGAGAGGTTGTCGGTCATTAGAAGTTAATTTGTTTAGGAAACGTCCGAGTTACATTTCACAGTCCAAACATAACGTAGCATTATTCCATTAGAGCCTTTCAGTATAAGAGGTGTTTAAAACATCGGTTTTCATTAATGTCCATTCATGTTCCTTGCTGAAACACACAGTTCGACTATCCACAAATGGGAAAATATACGCTTGCCTAACTGCAAGCCCAGGATATAGAGCCAGGTTTAATTAGACATTTGACTAGGTTTAAAATAGAGCCTAGTTGTCATTTTGTGATAAGCACCTGGGTCAATTCCAAAACAGGATGGAAACAAACCCTGGAAAGGCAAGTATGTACTTCATACTGCTTGTAAAAATGGTTTCTTTACTGTCTATTGCATTTAAAAAGGTTCTTACATCACCTGCTGTGTGTAAACATCCGATTTTTACACTGCTCGCTGTGTGTAAACACAAGGCTTTGAACAACTGTGTAAATACTAGGTTTTTATACTGCACGTTGTGCGTAAACACCAGGTTTTATACAGAGTACTGCGCGTAAACACTCGATCTTTACCCTCCGTGCCGCATGCTAACACTAGATTTTTATACAGCGCACTGCTTCTGAATGCTGGGTTCTTATACAGCACAGTGGGTGTAAGCGGCTGGTTTTTAGACCTCACAGTGTCTGTAAATGGCAGGTTTTTAAACCTCACAGTGTCTAAATGGCAGGTTTTTAAACCTCACAGTGTCTGTAAGTGACAGGTTTTTAAACTTCACTGTGTGTGTAAATGACAGGTAAGTGACAGGTTTTTAGAGTACGCCGTGTGTGTGAGTGGCAAGCTTTTGAGTTGGCCCAATACCTTCGTGGTGGAAGCCTCTCACAGTGTTGGCACGGCTGGTGGACCTCTCGGGGTATTCAAAGGTGGTTTCCTGAGCTCCGGACTCTTCGGCCTCGCCCGACTGTAGCCGGTACAGGTCCAACAGGTACTTGGGCACCACGGCCGAGTGGCTGGGCCGCGGGCGCCTCTGAAGCCCAAACATGTGGAGCAGCGTGGCCTCGAAGTCCCGCAGCAGTTCATGGCTCTGATCCAGGTGACGACCCTGTAGGCCTGACACTTTCTTCCTCCCTTCCTCGGGTATTAGACTAGCATGGCTGCTCTCTCCCAGTAGGACTTGGCATAATAAAATGACCATCAGCATTCGATTACCAGGAATCATGATGTCTCTAGACGGAGTCAGGAGAATGGAGGAGGGGAGGGGACGGGGGGGGGGGGGGGGGGGGTAAGAGAGAGGATTTATTTAAAGTGTGCTCACTATCCCACCCACCCCCCGCCCCTCCTTACCCCCCACCCAAACCCGGGGTAAGAAAAATAAAATGCCGAAAGCTAGACAACAGTTCGCCCTCAAAACCTCTTTAATTGGTAATAATTGTTCTCTCTGGCTTGTTTACAGTTGAATAGCCCTGATCAGATATCCGCTGTCCTGTTTATTTCAGCCCATGCTCTAAAGCACAAACATCTGGGAAAGAAAGGGGGGAAAAAACTTCCTTTTGAATGGAATTTGAAGCCCCATGTTGAGCACCTCCTTCTTCTCCACCAAGATGATTGGACAATTCAGTGAGGACAAGCCTCTGGGTCAGTCTAAATTCTAACTCAATAAGGAACGGGAACTATACGAGCCTGACCACCTCGTAGACCGAAACAAAGAACCGTGTGCCGCAAGAGCACGAGTTAAAACTATCGGGCGGCAGTGTAGTATAATGGTTAAGGAACTGGACTTGTAACTGAAAGGTTGCAGGTTCGATTCCCAGGTAGGACACTGCCGTTGTACCCTTGAGAGCAGGTACTTAACTGCATTTTGCTTCATATATATCCATGTATATGAATGGAATAATATAAAAAAAGTAAAGTAAAGTCGCTCTGGATAAGAGCGTCTGCTAAATGCCTAAAATGTAATGTAATGTAATGTTAAAAGATGTTTTTTATTTTCTGGTATACAACAACAAAGAGCTAATATTGGTTCACATGCAAAATATAACTAAGCTAATAACCATTTTGGATGTGGAGAATGGATGTGTCACGTGACCCAAATTGAATTAATGTGGTCTACTTACTGACAGAAAATAAAGCATGGGGAAACAGTCCATGATTCTTGGGATCCGATTGGTGGACGTGTTTCTTGAGGAAATATTACGTGGTGCTGGAGGGCTGCTTGAGTACGGAGGGATGAGCCTGGTCCTATGATTACGGGGAAAAAAAACACTTGAGAGATCCAGGGAAAGGAATCCTCTGATGCTCTCACACACACACACACACACACGCAATAATTCATGTTCTGGCCCAGCTCTAAGTGGCTCGGAAGAAAAATGACTTAAACAATTAAGAAAACTGTAAATATATTCAGTAAATGTAACAAAAAATTAAGCAGCACATTTCCTTAACCTAAGCAGTTTAAGTTGGTTCTGTTTTACAATCAAAAGATCCAAAGCCACAGACATGAGGCAAACACAAATACATATTTTTAAAAGAAATGAATCATATAACCACCTGACTGAGTTTCTTATATGTCAATAAACCACCAATAAGCACAGCCTGGATATACAACACGTGAATTAAGTCTAATGATTAAAAATGTCTTAGAAATTCTTATATTGTCCATATTCTTTAATTTTGAATAATGCTATCAACAGTTATACAGTGTGGAAGACCCTAAATGTGTTTCTCCTTCATCGTAATATGCTGCGGATAAGAGCCTCCACAAATTTACTAAATGTAAACGCAAAGTATGTAAAAAATGTGTTGTGAGTGAAGAATACCACAGATTAAACACAATTACATTTGAGAAGACGGCATTGCATTAGCATCAGCGTGCTAACGGCTAGCCCTGGTGCACCTCAGGGCAATGCCTTTGGAAAACAGGCCCAGTGCTGCCGCTGTGTTTCCCAGGTAGAAAACCCAGACGTTTCCCCATAAAAGAAGGCTATCAAATGACACATGATAGCCAGGTATTGATCAGGGGATCAATCTGCATCTAAAAGGGAATTCTTCCTTCAACAAAGGCTTCCCAAAGGGCTTTCTCAAAGATCCGCAAAACGCAGCATTGATCACCCATTTAAGCGTACCCATCAAAAGAGTGGCCGCCCCTCAGATCACATAAAAAGGCTGTGCTTAGGAAGAGGCCGACGACAGGCTCAATGCTCTGTGACATAGTGCTGTCATCACTACCCAGCCATCGTCAGTACGGCCCTAGCAAAAGCCTTACTGTTTGTAACGCATTGAGCAGGTGTATCATTTGAGCCAAACCGGCGCAATAAAGGGGTGTACTGTCCGAAAACCCTTAATTAAGGAAAGCGGAAATTCCCCGCTGACTGTTCCAAGATTTATAACATCGATTATTAATTCACACATGCCATATAAATACCCACAATCCAGCAAATCACAAGATCTCTGCTTGGCATGAATACTAACAAGCCAAGCAGAAATTTGGAGCTTGTAAAAAGCAAAGTGGAAATGACAGGAAGACCAGCTTTTCCAAAAAAAGGTCTCAACCATGAAAATGCATCTAGTGAAATACCTTCAGGGTATCAATAAGAATGGCAATCATGTTGACTTAACCACTACAGCAATCACTCCACACCAAACATGGCCTTGAATGAACACCCTTCTGCAGTCGCACACAACCACACAACTAACCTCAACAGGTGACTATGACGAACAACACAACTTGAGGGATTTGGTCCAATGAATCTTTATTAAAAGGTATAGTGGTGAATCAGTCTAATGAAATTAGGAGAAATCGTTTGGGAAATAATAGGGTTACAATGGCGGCACGCAATGAGCGAAAACGATGTATAGGATTGGCCATTATTTGGACCCAGTTCTACTGGAGATAAACCAACCACCACTGGAACCAAACCAACCATTACAGCAGAACGATGCACATTAACATTGTGTGTGTGTGTGTGTGTGTGTGTGTGAAAGGGTGGGGGGTGGATGGGTCAATGCCTGTATTTGGCCTTCAATTTTTCATTTACATCCAGAAAGAATGGTTAAACACAAACGTGCTATGTGACTGCAGTTTGAAGGCAGCACTGTGGAAATAGCAGTGGTACTGACCCAGCTCTATTACCCATGATCCCTTCAGGGAGTAACGTGTGCATATGCAACAACAAATGTACTTCTTTTTTCTTTTTCTTTTACAAAAAAGGCCTTTCCCATGACTGCAGCCAGTAATATTGTTCAAACAACACTGACTAGAGGCCATACTGTACCAAAACAAACATTTCCCTTACAAAATAGTGACTCAGGAGGAGAGTTCCACGAGAGCAACTTCCAGCAGAGGCTCTTGTTCGCTCTATAACATATCTAAATGATATATCCAACATAATACGACTTATATACTCCATATGATGTGGAAATCATGGGCTAGCTGAAGTTACATTTACAAGAGTTTGGGCGGTAAGAAATGGCGCCATATTGTACAGCCCGGAGACCAATTAGGCCATTAAGAAAGTTTTCTTCTCATGGCTTGGCCTCCCTGTGTTGACTGTAGCTATTCTCTCTTTAACCAGAGATAATGTGATCAGACTGTGCACATGGCCCTTTAGATGTGTTTCCCGAAGAATTTCACGGGGTGGGGGGGTGATGCAGGTTGTCATGGGAACAGACAATATTCAAGGCCCCAATTTTAGCCTTATCTTTCTAATTTTCAAGACCAAATTACCAATTTTGTTAAGTGAATTAATGTTGTGGGTTTTTTGTGTGTGGCTTTATCACTCAGTTACAAAATAGCAAAATCGTGTGATGAAATACATTTAAGGAGATTTCTATATAGAAAGTAGTAATAATGCATGTGCTTAACAAAACTTTTTCTCTGGATCAAGCTAAAAAGATCCCGGCATGAAGGCGAACCTGCTTATCTGAGCACAGTAACATACCCTATAAAAAAAGGTAGACTACAGATCAAACCCAAACGTTTTCGATTATTATCTCCTGTAATGCATTTTTATCAGTTCTGAACAA
This sequence comes from Ilyophis sp. 1 JC-2022, assembly GCA_022702515.1. Taxonomy (NCBI): domain Eukaryota; kingdom Metazoa; phylum Chordata; class Actinopteri; order Anguilliformes; family Synaphobranchidae; genus Ilyophis; species Ilyophis sp. 1 JC-2022. Next base: position 44,318,190 of record CM040406.1, read on the forward strand.
TAATTAAAACATTTCCAACGCGTACAACGGATATAGCTATGGTTTACGCAAAGGACATTTCAATGTACTTGTATGTTTGTCCGTCCTCTAAGGTTATTAATTCAATGGATGAACGCATATAGCGTTTACCATTTGCTATTGTTTGTACAGCCTTATCATTTGCATTACTTTAACATTGCATAAACGAAAACTTACTTGGGAAATATATTTCAAGTAACAGTGAATTTATAAAGCCCGCTCTGTATATTCTTAAATAAGTAGGCTATGCTGCAGTTCTTCACAAACCATGGCAAACTTGAACGTGTTTTGTCCGATTTTGTGAAACTCTTGTTCTGTAAATTACAGGCTTCGAACTATTTTTTTTCTCCAAGAAAACCAACTTCATTTCATTTCACAATGGAAAGGGAAAAGCGCTACCCTAACTGATGAATTCATATTAATTTCACTCCATATAATCTGTAGTTCCAACGATTTAGGCGAGACCAAGTTTCTTTCGATAGATTATTTTAATTTTTCACACACTGCGGTTGTTCCTTGTATGACGAACAAAACAGAACAAACCAAACAATTCGGTTTGGCAATGTCAAGTGCTCTATTACACATTTCCACAATACTGTCTCGGTGCTCCCAGTAGTTTGTTCTGATATGTGTAACCGTTTACGATCCAATTTTAAAATCCGCTTCTTCCTTTTTTCCCTTCCGAGGCACTGACATTTAAGCCATAGCACAACAGTGTCTGTTTATACTTAGCGGGGAAGCCAACTTTTTAAAATGAAGAGCAGAAACACATCCCTGCAGCCCACAGATTGATCAAATTCACTTAAAATTCGAAAACTCTGCTGTTTTCTGAGAAATAAGTGCATGAATAAAAAGTTAGTAAGACAAAGGACGGAAAATTGCTGCAAAGCTAGAAATTTAATACCCACTTATAGACTGAAACGTTTAAAAGAAACGGGTGTCGGACAGTTGCGCACGCATTTCGCACAATACAGTAACCTTACAGTGACCGCAGATCATTTAAATGATTCTTTCCTGCTAATAATTCCTAATGATGGTGTCTGCGAAAGGCACAGCATTTGTTACCTATTTAATTGTATTTTCAGTTTTGCCTTGACATTCATCACTGTCTACCAAGCAAAATATTTGCTATTTATGTAATACTAACAACATTAACAACCAACTTTTTTAAACTATGTTCTTTTTGATGTTCAGTTGCTTTTATTATTCACAGTAATGGTTATGCCTGCTGCTTTTAATCGGCCTTTTCGATTATTGGAACGAGACGTGTTGTAAAATAAGCACGAACAATAGGAATGTTGCCGAGGCCATTACGCGACACGAAGCTGTGCGCATTCAACAAGCTGAATTAGACTGTGCTGTAGACTGCCATCAACGTGTGGCAATTTTTTCCGTATTTCAAGACAGGATAGGCTAGTATATTACTCTGTTCAACCTTTTTCTTGAAATGCATACGCACTTAAATGATAAATCAACGTATACATGTATGGGAAAATCCAGGTTTCAAAATCCAGGCCTATTATAAACCGCATTGGTATTGGAGAAAGGGGAAGAAATAAGACACAACAACCGTATAAAATACCTGCAACATCTTTCCATAAGACAAATACAAACGGTTTTGTTTTGTCCCGAAAGGCAAATTAATTGTCTTCCAGACCAAATGGATACCAGTGAAAAACAGTCACACCAGTTACAGCACAGGCAGGTGTAGACAGGGGCAGTAGGGAAGGCAAAATGTGCTTAAGTCCAACAAACAACTATCACACACTTTTGACTCACAAACACGAAAGACTGCGTAATATGGAGCGGCAAGATGAGCCTCGTGCCATATGCATCTTCTGGTGAAAAATAACTGCTATTCAAAACAGCCTAACGTTTTGCCTTCGAAGCCCATCGATAATTGCGCGGAACTCTGGGTAGCTCTAAATTTAAACCATAAATACATGTATTTATAATTATAACAGACATAGCTAGTGATTACACAAATAAATAAAAAATAAACAACGAATTATACATATGCGTAGAGAAGGAGAGATTCAAGCAATTGTTGTAATTTTTGTGACTGTGAATGTTAAACTTAAATGAGTTAATTTTTACGGGCTATCTTGCAAAATCCGAACACAGCTTTTTTTTATAATAAGCGCTCAACACACGGGATATAGGCTATGTCCTTACTATTAAACGAAAAGTTATCAGGACACAGTGTTCTTCTCTCCCTACAATAGTCTGAAATGCGTATTAATTTATGCATCGATAAGAGTCATTTGGCACAGAAGTATCAAACCAAAAGTGTGTCTTTTATGCGCTTACCATGAGAAGCGGTCCAGGTATTATCCTCAGGTTGAAGTGTAAATTTGACAAAAAGGGAGGAAGGGGGTTCTCCACACGCGAAAAAAAAGTCCAGGTAAATTTGAATATACCGAACGAAAAGGCCCTGCGGAGAGTTATCAAGGTGCCACCAAATCACATAGTTTAATTCCTTAATGTCGCCCCCGAAATGAATTAGAGAGCGAACAGTTTAGGTAAATGTAGCACGTGCAAAGATGCAGCGGGGTTCCTATCTCCAGACGTTTCTAAGAGCAGAGCACTGCGCGCACAGGCAACCCACGAACTGCTCAGGCATCTAATGCTACATGCAGTTTTTATGCGTCCGCCCAATTTAGCCTCCCTGCCTCCTCCCCCACCCCTCCCCCCGCGCGGTTAAAACACCTAAGATATAACCCGGTTCTGACGCAAGCGGGGAAAACACAATGCATTTAATAATGTTTGCAACATAATGATACACGAGCAGGTATCAACGGTTGGAAAGTTATTTTAAATTAGCTCGAAACATTCCCGACCAAAATACTGATATTTATTAATGAGCATATTGCCTACCACAGGCTATTAACACCCATCTACTGCATCTTTCAGCATGCCCGCGTGCATCTAAAATCGGATGCAGTATAATAATAATTACTTTACACGAAGTGATAAGCTTATTTCAATTATGCTTTTGAAAATAATTTAAAAATATGTTTTTTTAGAGGAAGTCCATCTTGTGTCAAAGCAACATTTAAAAGATAAAAAAATGCATTCGTGTAGTAGCCAGTAAGTGTGACGCTTATAAGACATAGGCTAAATTAGGTCTATCATACTGCTAATGAGAGCATTATTACTGGTCCATTAGGTCCTTATATTTCATATGCTAATGACTTGTTTCAATGATAAAGCCTGTGTCTTCATTCCTGAGCCTTTCTGTTTATACAGTATATTGTGTTCCTATGGAAACGATTATCTGGGGTTCAGGGAAGATTCCAGTGTTCCATCTTCAGCTGTCTGTTATAGAGTGTACGTCTGAGAAATGAGTGTGCCAAGTGATCAGTAAGCTTGGCCAATCAATGCTTTGAAAATTTCAAACGTAGAATTTCCTTTTCTGAATATTTTTATTTTTTAGAAAGAGCACTAACACAACGATAGTATAAAAATGTTTTTAAATGCTCGGTCCCAAATACAGTTTTGGTTTTTATTTAATTTTGCGGTTGTGGAATATGTTTGCAAAAGTGCAGCTTCAGTTAAACCTTGTCTGCTTTCAGGACAAGTAAAGTCCTTAAGACATCGTTTTTAGGCAGTAGAGCCTCACCGAATCCTAAAGCTCTAAATCTGCTCTGGATCTCTCTGGTTCTCTCAACAGGGTCACACAACCACCCTGAGAAATGCACTCATGTTGAGGGGATTAGGGTGAGATTGAACAGTGGTCTAAACAGGAAACGTTTGCAAGGGACTTAATGCAAATGGCCAAGCTATTTCTCACAGTTTATTTACTTTAATTTCCCTTGCATAAAATTACAGTAACATCCACCGAATGACTGCGGGGCTTAGAATGTGACCTTTTCTGTCAACACAGTAACTTTATCTGTCACTGACACACAGACGCACCCACGCAGATACATGCACGCACACACACACACACACACGCGCAGTGTGTTGTGTGTCTCTGAGCTATGTGTGCAAGCTGGATGAATCTATTCCTGATGACTACTTCAGACAGATATTTACACACAACAAGTAGTTCTTAATCAGTACATTATGCGTTACGGGGCATTTGGTTTGTCAAAGGACCACACAGTGCTCAAATGCGCCTTGCATTCTGCACAATGGCTGTGCCTTGGCTTCTGTGAACCTCGATCGATCACACAGCTGCACTGCTCTTGTGTGCTCCCACAGTTGCTTGGCAGCATTTGGATGAACATTCTAAAGTGTACCAAATTGATTTCACCTTCAATCCGGACAAACCCGATCAAGGTAATCTAAATGCTGCATAATTCACAGATTTATCTGACTGGGAAAAGATACTGATAGACACTGAGAAGATAAACCAGCTTGACTCGTTTTCCTTGAGTAACAGAGAGATGCAGAGTTTGGGGAAGGTGTAAGGGGAATGCCCTTTCTCCCTCACTCAGAGCGGGACATATTATCAAAGGGACAAGCTGTTGGAGACCCCGCCCCCCAACCCTTTCCAGCACGCTGCGACTACTGTTATGTCTGCTCTACGGGTCGCCAGACCACTCGCACAGCCAATGCGCAGGAGTGCAGTAAACGGCGGCGCTGCTCAGTCCACTCCTCGCCATGGCAACGCGCCCAGCGCGGCGAGGTGTCAGCAGATCCGGGCTGTCCCGACGCTGGATACGTCGCTCCCGAGTTCACGGCCGAGCGGCTGCTGTCGGGACCGTCTCAGATTCACTCTCACCCTCCGGCACGCAGGCAGCCATGTACACACTTTATCACCCGGCTCGTCTTCCGCTGCAGCCGGGAGGAGACTGGACAGAGCTGGACTTATAGGGCTCTGCTGCAGCTACGCTACAAATTCACTAGCAGCTACGCTACAAATTCACTAGGCCCAGGAGAAAAGCCCCACACGCAATTTCCATCTGCATTGTCTGAATCATGACAATGATTACGCATGAATTTTCTGCATCCATTTTCTAAAACTCCTTTGCAGGCAATGAACATACACATCCACACCACATTCACGAGAGACTGACACGAGTGTAAAGGCATGGAGGGTCTCGGGTCTCACATCACAATGCTTGACGACTCGCAAGCTTCAAAGCGATTTTTCAAAAATACATTGTGCAACCAGAAGCTCCTGACCTGAAGGGAAATAGCTAGATGACTCATTGAGTAATACTGCTAGTGGACAAAATAATGAGTACGTTACATATAAATATATCGAGTGTGGATGTGTGCCATGTGTGGTGTGGTTGTAAATAACCAGAACCATTTGTACACACGGTCCTGGTGAGACTGGAAACTTTGTGGAATTTTGAAGCGGTGACGCAGAGGCCATTGGAGGATGGCGATAAATGGCCGGTGGTAGACTCTGTGGTGGGGTCTTGTGGCGACAGCACCTGTTGGGCTCTAATGAAGGCCTGCTGTCAAGTGCTGACCAGGCTTAGCCACGCTTAGCTCCTGAGATCTGGGGAGATTACCTTCCCCGGTGGTTTGGCTGCAGGCGACGCGCGGGGGATCCTGAGGAGGGAAGAGGCTTTTGCAGCGGAGCTCGCTCCTCCGTGTCTACCTCGGAAAGAAACATCTGTCATACGCAAGTACCCACAATCCTCCTCTTTCCACTCTCTCCGCCTTCATGTACTCTAAGCAAGTGCCGCACTGACCTCTGGAAATGAAAATTCACCTTAAATTATTACCCTGCCTCCCCTCACTATGAAACACACACACACACACACACACACATACAAAGCAAGAAAATACTTCACGTAACTAAGCAACTCTAAAGCAGCTTCTACAGTGATGTTATGTTTCCAGAGGCTGTGCATTTTAACAGATTTATTTTATAGTGTTTATTCACAATTACAAACAGAAATCCCAGTTTTTAGATTGTGCCGGTACTTCTTTCCTTGAAGGCAGGTTGCATGCTTCATAGGAAATAAAATTAAACATATTTTTCGGAAGAATAAACGGATAATATACACACACACACACAACCTGTGGAGGCATAATGTGACTGTACAAGCCGCTTTGGAGTTACCAGAAGTATGTTTTCCTGCTTCAGTCCACAATCCTCTGAATGGCTTATAGCTGCCATTATAAGACCAGCACATCTTAAGAAGCTTCTCAAAATATCAAAAATATCCTTTATCACACAAAAAATGCCTGGGCCAATCAAAAACATGCACTAAAACTGAAATGAAATTTTTAAAAGCGCATAAAATGAACGATCCCTTCAATGTGAAGACAAACACCAGCAGACCCTGCCTGCAGTACTGATGTAAGGGGCTGAAAAAAATCCTTTACTGGATCACCTTCACTTTTAACTTCTTTTAACAGCCTGTGTCTGTAACATATACGTGGAACCCAGTTTGAGTCGGCCTCACCATTGAACAAAAACATCCATTGGGCAACACCGAAGGCAGTACCCCCCCCTCTCACATCAATACCAGGGTGCGTGAAACACAACGGGCGGCGTTTACTCGTACGGTCAGGGGTTCGAACGGGAGCTCAGAGCTGACCCGGGGTGACTCACAGCACACCTTGCTGTGGCCCAAAACCACTGCGTAGAACCCATCGGCACAGAGATGCGCTCCAGGGTCACGGACTAAACGCAGTGTTCACCGGCGTTCTCCAGCATAACCGCCCCATGCCTTTCATAAGGTTCTGAAATATAGAACACACTGCTGTGCATTCTCTTAACCCAAACCTCCCCCCCCCACCCCCCACCGAAAACGTACCCTCCTGAATTCTCAGTCCATGTTTTTCAAAGCCTGTCAGTTGCCGAGAGGGTCGGAATCAGACGAACCATTTTAATCCCCGTAATGGAATTGGCATGTAAACTCATGAAAGTAGAAGTAAACAGGACGGAAAACAGAGAATGGACGCGGGATTGGCCGGGCTTTAAGAATCGCCATTACGCTGAAACTCAAGTGTGACCCAATGACCCCAGAATCAGAACAAAGACATCACAGGCTCTTCTCCTTCAGCCTCCATTAACAGAGAATATCGCTAAATAAACACGATCTCTCCACTTTTACTAGGGCCGTTTCATCTTACAACACCAGTTCTTTTTGGTTTTGTCTGTGCTCTGCCACATTGGCATGGCGCCCCACTATAATTTGGACCAAAGCAGACTAATCAGACCTATTAACTCTCAACTCAGTCAGTGTATAATTACGCCATGTCACATATAACCCTTTGTAAGGGTTAATAAATTCCATTCATATGAATCTTTATATTGTTTACTCTTCTGCTTAACATTTTATATTCTTTCTTTTTCTATCATGATGTGAATTTGACGTAGATTTTTTAATTGATTTTCTTTGACGCTTTATGTGAAACATGATTCGACTGTAATAGTAATAATAATGGACAAAAGTTATATGGCATCTTTCATTGATTCTAAGATGCAGTGTATTTCAAATGCGAGGTTTGTCTGCTTGGGCCTGATGGTGTGTACTTACTTATTTTCAGCTTTTATTTAAGAAAAAAAAACGAATGAAAAAATTGAAGAGGAACCATAAAGTCAGTTTGGGGTAACAGTTTTGGGAGCTTTTCCTTGTACACATTTCTCACACATGAATGCTGCCGGTATGAGAGAATTAAGTGTGCCAGACTGCGCCGGGTAAAACGGGGCGACCAGAAAAATTTGTTTCCCTTACGCCACGCAAGCGAGAGCTTTTAAAGTCCTGATTTCGTCTGTTATTTGCGTTCCAAGCTTGCACCTTGCACACGTTATCAAGGGGAACTGGTGAGTGTACAGCTGCCAGGTCCTTTTTTTAGTACGGTCTTCCAAAGTGCGCCGAGACGCTGTTGCCACAACACTGTCCAGACCCTGTGTGAGTGGGCTAATGGGGAGCTGCTGCATTCTGCCGGTTGCAACAGAAAACGTTCAATCGATTAAAAAGCTTGTTTATCAGCGACTGGGTCGGGCTCTTAAGGAAACCCTCTCCTAATCAGAGAGTATTGATATGACCTGGACTAAGATCCATTACGGTCGCGGCATGGCGCAACGTACATCATCTTCACTTCCCTGGCGTCTTGATTTATCGGCGCTTGTGCATCTGTAACGTGTTATTCGCCTGTTTCCGCTTCCTCTTGAAAAGGGCCCGGGCAGAGCCTGTACTGTTACATTATAAAGCGCCGCGTCTTTTCACGGGGGGTCCGCGTTCATCTGATCTAACCATCTGCGGCCTCATCCTTCCCTCCTTGAACATTAGATACAACACAGATGAGGTGGGCCTCTGTTGAATCTCGTGTCAAAGATCACAGAGTGACTGATGATGTGTAAGTTAACGCAGAACATTGCAACGCTCTGAAATGCTGCATGTACTATATTGACAAAAATAGCCCAGATTCCAATCCCCACGTTAATTTTCTCGAGCCAATCACAGCCCCCCCCCCCCCAACCCAAGACCTTTCAAGCAAAGAATACTGTACTTGACACACTTTGACCCGGAATGCAAAAAAAAAAACCTACGGCGACTGGAAAACGTAGAGCACGTTTAAGTTATTTAAATAAATCAAGCCGAAGCCATAAACAGGGTATTCGCCTTGCGCAGCCATAAGATATTTGAGCAGTGGCATAGTGAAGGCTTTATCACTTACTGAGAAAGCAGGCTTTCAGAGAGTCAACACATGTTTTATAAGACTTTGTGCTTCTTTAGCGACTCAGAGGGCAACTAAAGCTCCAAGAGTAACCCTTTTCAGATACAATTCCTCTCACTCTCTTACCCTCTCTCTCTCTCTCTCTCCATTTCTGACCATATTTATTTTTATTACAAATCCCTTCCCCAAAGCTCTCTTAGCATTTCGGGCCATTGAGAAGCTCTTAAGTGGATGAATGAGTGTTAACTGTGTCTTTTCAAACCCCTGACATTTAATACTTGATATAAATCACTCAGGGGACCTGTTATTCTTTCAAGAATGTAATTACATACTTTAAAATAAAACTTGAAAGAGCCCAACAAGTTTTAAAACGCAGTGTGTGCTCACGAGAAGGCAGGAAGGAATTCCAAGCAGTCGGACTATGCTAACATCCCTGTGTAGGCTCACTCAGGGCACTGGAGGAGGATATGGAGCGGTGGTCAGTGCCGCAGTACAGACAGACAGACAGACGGAACAGACATCGTTACAGAGCGGGTAAACACAACAGGTAAAGAGGCTTTTCCGTTTCACACTCATGCAGGGCTAACGAGTCACTGCTGCATTTAAACTCTCCACGTCTAAACTTTCAACCCAGTATTCATTAGTATTATTATAAAGTTGTTTGTTAAATATGTACACACACACACACACACTGTATATATAGTTGTATTTTAATTCATTTTTAATTGTTTTACTTTGTTTTTGTCGTTTATTAAACTATGCTCCCATTTATTAAACTATACTCCCATTTATTAAACTATACTCCCAGAAAAATAAGACACAATAATAAAGTATAAAGACACTGCAGATTTGAAATGTTGAATTCGCCCTCAGTTGGTTTCAGTACCACAGCAGAGTAGTAGTCCGTCTATGCATAAGAAAACACGCCAGCAAAATAAATGTAAATTAGAAGCCTATATTGTTTATAGATTCATCTTTACTAATTCTGACAAGACCTTCACTTTGTAACAACTGAGCAGTTTTCTTTATTTATTATTCTTCTTTCACACGACCCAGCTCTGAAAATAAAGATACATGTGTTTTGCCCCAAAATAAATACTTTGTCTACACCAGATTCCCTTAGGTTGACATAAACATTCTGTAAGCAACTGCAAGTTTGTTATGCTAGCCCGCTGTATTAATACAACACAAAACACATTCATCAGAAAAAAAACAAAAAGATATATTTATTAGACAGCAAAGGAAACGAGTTGTTTATCAAATCAACAAATCCCCGCCTGACATGTTTGTATAGTAAAATATGTGTAGTATTAAACATGCCGTGTGCATCTGTCAGAGAAACCACATTAAGGGAAAAATAAGCTGCGACTATTTCAAAAATGTTTTGTTTTTTTAAATTGAAACCTATTTTTATAGTTTGTACAATTATATTATGAAGTTATTCGTCATACTATGAGACAATTAAGACAATTTTGATACATTTTGTCCGCAGCAGAAGAAAGAGCCTTGTGCGTAGCCCAGTGATGATTCACTCACGTGCCACGTGACCTCCAGATACAAAATGGCCGCGACATTGGCACGTGGGACGCTCAGCGGCTTGGTACTCGGCGTGACGGTGGGTGGTCACGCAGTGAGCTCATCTTCCGTCTCCCAGGCGACGAGGACCAGCCTCCGCCAGGCCCTTCCGTTTTTGTCTCTTTTTTTTTTTACGTTGTTATTTTTCAGCGGAAAACAATGTGCTGAATGTGTGCGCCATGGAAAAAGAGCGGCGGCCATGCGCCTGGGGTCTGCCCAGCCCAGCGTAATTAAACAAGGGTGGGAATTTTACTAACTCCGCGCGGCCCCGCTCCCATGCCTTTGCCTTGCTTCTGCCAGCGCGTAATTGCTGTTGTTAGAACCGCTGTAGTTTTTGGGAGTGGTCAGAATATTTTGGCGGAACTGGTAGTAACTGATTTCCCCCTGTATAAGTGAGGAGCTCTTTGAAAAAGCTGAACATGCACACTCTATGAAAGGCCTAAACACACACTCTGTGAAAGGCCTAAACACACACACTCTGTGAAAGGCCTAAACACACACACTCTGTGAAAGGCCTAAACATGCACACTCTGTGAAAGGCCTAAACACACACACTCTGTGAAAGGCCTAAACACACACACTCTATGAAAGGCCTAAACACACACACTCTATGAAAGGCCTAAACACACACACTCTATGAAAGGCCTAAACACACACACTCTGTGAAAGGCCTAAACACACACACTCTGTGAAAGGCCTAAACACACACACTCTGTGAAAGGCCTAAACACACACACTCTATGAAAGGCCTAAACACGCACACTCTGTGAAAGGCCTAAACACACACACTCTGTGAAAGGCCTAAACACACACACTCTGTGAAAGGCCTAAACACACACACTCTGTGAAAGGCCTAAACACACACACTCTGTGAAAGGCCTAAACACACACACTCTGTGAAAGGCCTAAACACACACACTCTGTGAAAGGCCTAAACATACACACTCTGTGAAAGGCCTAAACACACACACTCTGTGAAAGGCCTAAACACATACACTCTATGAAAGGCCTAAACATACACACTCTGTGAAAGGCCTAAACACACACACTCTGTGAAAGGCCTAAACACGCACACTCTGTAAAAGGCCTAAACACACACACTCTATGAAAGGCCTAAACACACACACTCTATGAAAGGCCTAAACATACACACTCTGTGAAAGGCCTAAACACACACACTCTGTGAAAGGCCTAAACACACACACTCTATGAAAGGCCTAAACATACACACTCTATGAAAGGCCTAAACACGCACACTCTGTGAAAGGCCTAAACACGCACACTCTGTGAAAGGTCTAAACACACACACTCTGTAAAAGGCCTAAACATACACACTCTATGAAAGGCCTAAACACACACACTCTGTGAAAGGCCTAAACACACACACTCTATGAAAGGCCTAAACATGCACACTCTATGAAAGGCCTAAACATACACACTCTATGAAAGGCCTAAACATGCACACTCTGTGAAAGGTCTAAACACACACACTCTGTAAAAGGCCTAAACATACACACTCTATGAAAGGCCTAAACATGCACACTCTGTGAAAGGCCTAAACACACACACTCTGTGAAAGGCCTAAACACACACACTCTGTAAAAGGCCTAAACACACACACTCTATGAAAGGCCTAAACACACACTCTGTGAAAGGCCTAAACACACACACTCTGTAAAAGGCCTAAACATACACACTCTGTGAAAGGCCTAAACACACACACTCTGTAAAAGGCCTAAACATACACACTCTGTGAAAGGCCTAAACACACACACTCTGTGAAAGGCCTAAACACACACACTCTGTGAAAGGCCTAAACATGCACACTCTATGAAAGGCCTAAACACACACACTCTGTGAAAGGCCTAAACATACACACTCTGTGAAAGGCCTAAACACACACACTCTGTGAAAGGCCTAAACATACACACTCTGTGAAAGGCCTAAACACACACTCTGTGAAAGGCCTAAACACACACACTCTGTGAAAGGCCTAAACATGCACACTCTATGAAAGGCCTAAACACACACACTCTGTGAAAGGCCTAAACACACACACTCTGTGAAAGGCCTAAACACACACACTCTGTGAAAGGCCTAAACACGCACACTCTGTGAAAGGCCTAAACACGCACACTCTGTGAAAGGCCTAAACACGCACACTCTGTGAAAGGCCTAAACATGCACACTCTGTGAAAGGCCTAAACATGCACACTCTGTGAAAGGCCTAAACACACACACTCTGTGAAAGGCCTAAACATGCACACTCTCTGAAAGGCCTAAACATGCACACTCTCTGAAAGGCCTAAACATGCACACTCTGTGAAAGGCCTAAACATGCACACTCTCTGAAAGGCCTAAACATGCACACTCTGTGAAAGGCCTAAACATGCACACTCTGTGAAAGGCCTAAACATGCACACTCTGTGAAAGGCCTAAACATACACACTCTGTGAAAGGCCTAAACATGCACACTCTGTGAAAGGCCTAAACATACACACTGTGTCAGAGGGAGTCTGAGTTCGAGTGTAGGTGGGGGTGGGGGTGGGGCTAAACAAGAGTCCCCAGTTTGCAGGATGTCCTATGATCTTTTTTTTTTCTGGACGGTTGACTGAAAAGTTAATTTCTAGCTTGGCTTGTAATTGTAGGTAATTTTGCATATGAGCGGAATTTGAGTTTGATAAACGAGTTCCTCCTTGTTTGATAAACGAGTTCCTCTTTGCTCTTTGACTGTTTATTTGCTGTGCTTTGATTTGAGCGATCTGCGTGGAGGGCGAGCTTCAGAGAAGTTCCACACCGTCGTTCTGCCCATCGCTCGCCGGCACGCGTCTCCCCGGCACTGGCACAGCACCCAGCGACCGTCGTCGTGAAAGTGGGGAGAAACTATTACGCCGACCGCCAAAAGAGCATTCAAATCAGCAAAGATAGGAGCTCCACAAATAGCTGGCAGAATATGCATGAGACTGGCATAAACAACGGCAACAGGCCGTAAATGAGGTGGGAGTCTAGTAATGAAATAATGCAACAGGAAAAGACCCACGATGCTCAGTCTGGGACGGTGAGTTAATCTCGGCGAAGCATGACGGCAGAGCATTAACAAAGAAACAAACAAACAAATCCTTTTTTTTCTTCTTTTTTTTTCCGAAAGCGGTCGAAAACGACGGGCCCCATTTTTATACGTTGGGAAAATTTTTATAAATGCATGGGTAATGAGCCTGGCTAACTAGAGCCACATTTTACTGCGTGCTGCAATTCCGCGTAGCTAGGCCCCTGGGGCAAGGCTAACATGACACAAATTTTCCGCTGTCAATAAAAAAATAAAATAAATAAAATTAAAATAAAATGGCGATTCCAAAATGACTCACATGCATTAAGCCTGGTGTTTTTTACTATAAGACCCCAGAGTGGGCCACAGCTGTAGATCACGTAGTGTTTTACAATGGCAAGCCTTGCAGATGAAGGGGGGGCTGGACAGCATTCCTGGAGGCAGAGACAAATTAAAGCTGCCTCAACAGCAAGCCCCAGTCAAGGTGGAGGTGGTGCTGAGTGCTGTCGAAAAATGAGCTCAACCTCTCCCACCCAGGGCAGTGGAAACACCATTTTTTCCCCGCCACTGCAGCAGAATTATTCCCATGCAGCTTAGCGCCTCGAACTCGCACTGAATTTTCTGGCAATTGCAAGCAGGGTGTCCCTTCATGACTCTGTCACACCGTAGATGGCAAACATGTTCTGTGTTAAATTAACGCTAATAGAGTAACTTTGACCACACCCTGAGCTGACCAGACGATGACGGGCTCTGCCCATTGAGTCTGTCGCCTCTCATGGTTTCTTCCTGTGTGCCTCCAATGGAGCTCATGCTTGCCACTGTCTCCCTACGCTTGCTTTTGTTGGGGTTTAAGCCAGGGACTGTTGCGAAGCCTAGCATGACGACTCCTTTGTCAAACGTGCCGCACAAATACATATTTATTTCATGTCGTGATCTAAGCTGGACGCAAATAAACTTTGTGAGAGTTGAATTAACATGAAATATTTGACCGCATCTACGCGGTCGGCGGTGGTTTACTTCTGCGAAATTCGTTGGGTGAGTCCAGGGAGACGTACCACACGAGACGCGGAATCAGGGAGTCGTGGCTGCAATTTCTCGGGTCCTACCGTTTCGCCAAATAAACAGCGGATCAAATAAACAGCCGTGTTCTCACCGCCACAGCAAACTAATCTCCTGGGCTTCCTCTCCCGTCCGACCTGTGGTTTCTGCTTTGGTGCACGTCTTGTTGCCGTCGTGCCTTTTCTTCTTCCACACTTCTCTCACTTCTGATTCTATAATAAACAGAGAGCTGCCGGAGTTATTCTTGGATCAGTGGTCTGTGGAAGATTTGCTGTTCTTGAAACCATCTGGATGTGGCTCATCCTCATTGACCCGCTATGGCAGCCAATCTAAAGGCCTTAAGTGTGAGTGAATCTGTGCAGAATCAGAGCAGCACCGATGCCAATGTTTGACTATAAACAAGGTTTTTGTTGAATGGGTCTCTTACACTGGCCTGTTGGCAGATCTTTTTCTGTCAGTTCAGTAGAGGCATACTGACTGATGGAATCCCTAAATATTGTTTAAATAAATATATATTTTAAAAATACCTGCTTAGGAGGAGGCCCAGTCCTTAAATAGTGATCATTACTTGCCAACTTCTGTCCTCATCGGAAGACTCACCATTTAATCGTTCCATAGTTTCCATAAAGGCTAAGTAATAGACACATTACTATTGCTATTTTTGAAAACCACGGGTGAGTTTACGTAGGGTGAACCTGACTCACAATGCAGTTGAGTTTCTGTGGAACGGATGTAGTGTGAGCAGTTTTGTAATCATAGTGCACATCCCCACCTCAGGATTAACCAGCAAATCCTCAGCAATATGGTGCTGTCATTCACTCAAACACACACAACGACATTGTCTGTTTATATCAAATTGCCAGGGTCCATTTTGTAAGTGAGGTAGGTATGTTGTGGTAGGCGTTTGTGAATGGCTCAAGTAAACCCTGGTACTTTCAGTTTTTTTGGTTTGGCAGTCACTCTTAATTTTGCCATCCACAGCATTCTTCTTCCACTAACTGCTTCTTAAGCCCAGTTTACTGGACAGTCTAATTCAAGAAACTAGATTTATCCAAATTTGGCATCAGTTCTAGCATGTGTGCTCATGCGTAAGATAAAAAAAAACATTTTTCAGCAAGGACATTTTGAAGACTGAATTTTTTTTCCCAGTCAGTTTTATTCAGATGTTGTCAGTCATCATGTTGCCTGTGTGCAGCTTGGCGGGGCAAAAACCAAAGGTGTCAACCAATGGCGAAGCAAGTTTTAGTCACATGGATTGCTGTGTGAATTACTCTGTCTTAATTCAAAGTTGTCATGTTGGGAATGCCAAAGCAGAGTCCCGGGGCCGTGTGAATTACGTACATAGTAGCTCTCAGGTAAGTTCACACTTCACAGCATGACACACACGGCCGAGAGAACCCTAATTTTTAGAAAAATCAAAGTTGGTCGTGGATTTGAGATGAGAGGGCCTATTTGAGAGTCTAGATTTCGTCACTTTACTGTGTATCTGCAGGAAACAGCTTACAGAAAACAGCTTCTTCTTGTCGGCACGTTACGTTATTCCACGGTTATTTTTCATTGGCTGTTATTTTTCATTGGCTGAGCAGTCCCCAATGATGAAACCCAACACTGAACATGATTCGACAAAAATGTCAAGCACGCTAGAAATTCAGTCACAGGTCGTATTGCTCGCAAGAGCTATTATCGCTGTTTGAAAGCACCTGATACTCTACAAAATATAAGGTGTTGAGCCGACATACAATTTCAGTGTGAACACGCTAAATTTCAACAAGAATTACATCAACCTCTTAGGAACCAATTGTGTGAAAGTTGGGTCCGTACTTAAACATGATACATTGATCTAGACTTGCACTAGTACATGTTTATGTCCAGTAAGCCAACTTAAAGACATCCCCCAAAAATCAATTGGGGGAAATAAAGTGTAATAAATACTATATACTTACTACACTCTCAGAAATAAAGGTCATAAAAGTTACTGAAAAAGATACACTCGTCACTAGGGTGGTACCCTATAGGTACATAAAACTGTACCCCTAGCCAGCAATACATAATTCATTTGTACCTCCTTTGCTTGTAAAAGGTACTTATTAGTACCCAAAGAGAACATTATTGTACTTCCAGGGTACATTTGGGAAATGTTTACTCCTTAAAGAACAAAAATGTACACCCAGTGTTGCTTTATTTCTGAGAGATTATATTCATAGGTACTTAAATCCACCAACTGGGAGCTATGGAAGAGCCGGGCCAAGATTTATAACTGGGACAACAAAGGGATAGTCTACCCTTAGAGGCTGATTGGAGTACATGAGGGGGAACAGGGACACACGGTGCAGCCACACAGAAAGGTTGATGGTTGAAACAACTGAATGCTACAATGAGAAAAAACAAACGTCTCAAGTGACAGGAACCCTGTATCATCTCAAGGGAAAACACAGAGCAAGAAGTTTGGGGGGGAAAAATAAAAAATTTAAGTGAGAAATGACCAAAGCCAAGAAAGGGACTTCAATGAAATATTGTGTTATAAGGTCATGTTTATCCCCCATTCTCTTCAGGACATGGGAAATAGTAATAGTAAGGGTCAAATGCAAATATGACCAGTTCCTAAAACAATTACAACATACTAAGGCTTCAGGAATGGCTCATAAACATGGAACAAGTGTCATAAAACAGCATCCTGTGCTGCAGGTAGCAGCAAACGCTCCCAGCGCCAGATTAACTTTCCATAGAAGTAGAAAAACAAGCAGTGTATATGTTCTCATTTGTTTACCACATTGGCGTGTTTATATCCATTTCCACGAACAGTTGCATGGACCAGAGAAAAAATCTCCTCATCGGGTTACAAGTAGTTTCACACACTGGCTCCCAGCAGGGTCAGGAGGCTCACAGTGAAATCATTCAGTGAGTAAAACTGTCCGCTGCCTCCGTTTCCCGCTCTTAATTTCTCCCACCGCAAAGACATATTTTATGAGCGGGTGTGAGGGATTATGGATGAGCTTGATTTTCTGGAAGCCGTAATGAAATAGTTGTTCCGCCCCCCCCCGCCCGCCCGCTCGCCCGCCCACCACTTTGCTAACTTTTCTCCCGGGGGCAACGTGGTGAAAAATGGGAAGCTCAAACCCATCTTGGGGCCTAGCCGTCGTCATGGCGATATATCAAACATGGCAGCGGTTGGCGCTGGGTCGGCTGCCCCGTCGGTTTCCCCCTCCAGTACCGAGCCACCCCAGCGGGGAGCACACAGCCCAGCGGGGAGGGGTGACGGGGAGGGTTCCGGGACCTTCTCAGAGGCTCAGGCCCAAACCGCACGCTGGCTGCGGCCAGGATAACGCCGTTCCCCATGCTGTCTGCCCCAGCAGGGGGTCAGCTGTTAGCAGTCAGTAAAATGGGGTTTATTACTGTGTATCTGTTATTTATTTATCACTCAGAGCAAGAAACACAAGCCATTACCACATTTAGCCTCCCGGTAGAGTGTGAGTCTGACGGGAAAAGCGCATTATGGTACGCTGTCATTTCAAGCCAACTCTTTCTGAGAGGCAGTTCAACCGCCACAAGTAGCTGGAACCCAGTGAGCCACATTTTATTTGATGACGTGCTGACATAGCATATAGGTGAGAAACATGGTGTGTAAAACATATTTATTTTCCCGTCGCCGCTATCAAGATAATGCGACTGTTTCTCAACTGAACGCTTCCAGAATGCAAATGTGCGTCTTTTATCTGACACAAGCTGTAGTCATTTTACAAAGGCATATTGGTATTGATCAAACTAAGGGAGTTTGCACACCTGCATATTCTATTTTATTACTCTATAATTTTATTTTATTTTTAATAGTTGCATGGACTTGTTCATGGCTCTCAACCAGACATTCACCTGAGGAGTGTGGACTACAGTACTTCCTGCTCGTAACTTGCTTGCAAACCCACCTCTCTTGCAGAGGGCCACCATTCGAACGCCCATTCGGGTTCCCTCTGCTTTCACGTTATCCCCAGTAATCTCGTGCAGAGTGCAAACGGATTGACCATTGGAATGCTGGCGGCAAATGTGAAAGCACTCTGAACTACATTTCCCATGGTCTCCCTCAAGAGACTCACTCCTCCTTCATCGTCTATCTAAGAGAAGACCAACAGTAAATGAGCTGCTTTTGGGCCCAAAAGCGATGCAATGATGATGGAATAATAAATAAATACAAAATTTTAAAAGAAGCTTTCTGGCTCTCGCCTGCTGACGTCAGAGGAGTAGCACTGTAATGAAATGTTTATGTGGTTATTTTTACCTTGATTATGTGTAACCCAACAGCGTTTAAGCCTTAAGTAAAGACACTGACATCCATTCGGTTTATCTATTGTTATTATTGCTTGCATCTGTCAAAAGCCAAATAGTGATGGGTGGTCAACTTTCATCATAAAATGAGAAAAAGGTTTGTAATTTCAACCACAGAAAAGGTTGTGTAAATGTTCCGCCGTGATTTTACACTCAACTCCGAAATTCCACTCAACGCACTCATTACTAAATTTACAGTGCCAACATGAAACGGTTAGAGGAGAAAAAAAGAAGGTAAGCGCAGTTTTATTTACAGTATATGCCTTGTGAGTCGTCTGCATTTGAGGGATTTTTTTTTTTCCTGGTCGTTTTTTTGCGAGATGAACCCATTTGACTCTCTAATTGTTGGGCTGGACGGGGCGATCAAGAATCATCTCCAAATTCAGATGGAATGTTAGGTCCCCCAAGAGCCACGTGGATGATTTAAGGCGGGAGTCATGGAATACCGATCTGTCCTGAAACTCTCTCTCGATCTCTTGCTCCCTCTCTATATCTCTCTCTCTCTCTCTCTCTCACTCTCTCTAAACCCACCCAGCAACTACCCCCCCCCCTATTCCCTCCCGTCTCCGGTTGAGTCCATTGGTAGAAAGCGGTCCCGGCCCAGACCCCAGTCGCAGGCTGTGCTGTTCTGGCGGGCCGAGCCGTGGAAAGGGAAGCACGGTCCCCGCAGCTGTTACGGAGGGCCGCACCGTCTCCCAGCATAAATTTCACTGATATCACCACCATCAGAGGCCCATAAAGCTGATTTATTATAAATACTGTTCTGGTGTGTTTACAGCACGCATTCTTGGGCTCGCACCATCTTTCAAAGTGAGCGCTTGCAGGTGCTCAAGGTCCGCCTCGCTGGGGCAGAGCAGGGGAAAGATGGGAGAGAGGGGGGTGGGGGAGAAAAAGACAAAAAGCAGATAACAAATTAAGGCTAAGGGGCAAGAAAACATGGCAGCCATCACCCCATAGGATTTATCTCTGGCAGAGGCGATAAGGATAAGGATAATGCGCTAAGTGTTAGTTATTCTGGCTTACCTGACATCCAACCCCCCCCCAAAAAATACAAGTAATGGAGAGGAGGGCATTGACCCACATTACCTCAGGAGTGGATGACATAGATGACACGGCCATTCTCCCGTTATAATATTCACCAAAAGTCCGACTCCAAAGGCGTTCAAACTAACTGTGACAAATGAACGGAAAAATCACAGACAACAAACATTGCAGGATGTTAATTGGATAAGGGAATGGATAACTATTTACCAACAAAAATATAATTTTTTCTTCTTCTTCTTCTTCTTATTATTAATAGTATTTCCTCCCGTCTCCACAGAGCTAGGGCCTTGATGTATTATCTGAACAGCATCCCTAACCCTGCACACTGTCCAGAGAGGGGTGCGTCTGAAGGGCTGCTGAGGTTCAGCAGAAGACAGCTGCAGGGTGGTACGCCTGCCGGCCCTTGATCTCGGTTGTTATGATTAATCTCTGTGTTGCTACGGTGAAAAATTCATCTTTTCACAACCAATACGGCAGATGGTGCTCAGAGCAGCGTGCATACAGCACACGGTCGCACATAAATACACACATCCCATCATCTCAGACTGTTTATCCTCCAGACCCAGACAGCAAATGGTACCCTCCAGGTTTTCCACTTGTAATGTTTGTTGTGGTCAGACTCAAGGTTTTCCATATGGATGTTGTCCCATGGTCATGTGTAGGATGTTCTTGACTGTAGTATTTCCAGGTCCATCCATGAGGCACCAATCAAGTCACCTTTTCCAGTCCACACTTTCCAATGATTGTTTCCAATGAGCCAAACACCTTCAAAGCAATGATTAAGATTTATTAAACTGCTACTCGAAAAGTATTTCTGAATTCTGAATATATTGACTTTTTACAGTGAATTCCACTGAGAATTGTTTAACTCTAACACATAAGACTTTTTTCTAAGACTTTCAGTGTGTGCAAAACCTTTTAGCACACGTGAAACCAGTAACACAACAAATGATTGGTCGTGGTATTTGTTTTGCACCAATCAATGGTTGTGTTATTAGTTTTGCTTGTGCTAAAGGTTTTAGTAAAGCTTAGTAAATCAGGCCCTTAATGTATTGTTTCTCATATATGGTAATACGACAGAACAGAGACAAGCTATGTACAAATTATATCTTTATCTTACTAAGTGCCTGAATCAAGATGCAGGGCTTTATGGGGGAAAAAAACTGACACATTTCCTTCCTGTTCTGTTTTTGCTGTCGATTATTTTCCAGAAAAGGACAGTAACTGAGGAGCCAGGAAGGGAAATCCTCTGAACGCTGCGTTTTAAACACGAGGTAAATCAGCAATAATAAGAGAGGCAAGAAAGGCGAGACGCTCCAGAAGTGCGAGAGAGCCGGTTGCTTTGAGGATATGACTAAAGTCTGACCAAACTTTCCCCCATTAGGCCAAAGTAATAACAGGCTTGGTCAGGGGTTTCTGCGCTGGTCATCTTCGCAAATGTGCTTACTGGCCCCAACACCTGGTTCTCTCCCTCTCCCTCTCTCTCTCTCTCTGGCCCCAACACCTGGTTCTCTCCCTCTCCCTCTCTCTCCCTCTCTGGCCCCAAGAGTGCGGAGCATTTGCTTTGACTAGACCAGCCACGGCCTGGCAGAAATGAGACGCACAGCGGCCTTGGTTATGAGCGATCAGTCCTGTGGGCAGAAAAGGTGGTGTTGGTCAGATAAATGGTCGAATGATAGAGGCTAGGAGGGCACATTCATTTCACCCTGGCATCAGATCCAAAAAAACGAAATGAAAACATTATAAAGTTGTTGCCTCCCTCGCCAACCTCCCTCTCTCCGTTTCTCTCTCCCTCTCCCGATCACTCCCCCTCTCTCTCACTCTCCCTCTCTCTGAACTGAAACAAGTTTGTTTTATTGGCAGGGCAAACATGCATTTGAATTGAAAAAGTACATGCATTACAGAACACCACAATACAACATCACAAAATGAAAGTACAAATGTGTGTACAAGCACAGGGAGAATTATTGTAAAACAATTATTTGCAATAATACTCCCTTTTTCCCTCTCTCAATTTCACTCTCCAACTTTCTCCTTCACACTATTCCTCTCCCTCTGATCCTCTCATTCACACTCTTTCTTTCCCTCTCCTACCTCCCCCTCTCTCCCTCCCTCCCTCCCTCCCTCTCTTTTGCACTCTCCCACTTTGCCTCCCCCTCGTTCCCTCTTCACTTCCCCCTCTCTCCCCCTCCCTCTTCCTCTCTCTCGCTCTATCTCTCTTCCAATCTCTCTCCCTCCCTCTACCCATCTCTCTCTCCCGCTCTGTCTCTCCCCCTCTCTCTCTTTCTCTCCTCTCCCTCTCTCCCTCCCTCCTGCAGAGTCATGCAGGCAGAACAGCAGGGAGGACCTGTTTAATCAGCTCAACACCTGTTCCACTCCCAAACCACTGCCAGGAGCAGAGGGGCCTCACAGGGTCTGAAATCTCTGAATCCTCACATTTTCCTCCCCGGCCGTCCCACAGCCCAATCCAGCCCTCACACCCCTCCTCTCCCTCTACCCGGCTGTCCCACAGTCCAATCCAGCCCCCACCCCCCTACCCGGCCGTCCCACAGCCCAATCCAGCCCCCACCCCCCTATCCGGCCGTCCCACAGCCCAATCCAGCCCCCACCCCCCTATCCGGCCGTCCCACAACCCAATCCAGCCCCCACCCCCCTACCCGGCCGTCCCACAGCCCAATCCAGCCCCCACCCCCCTATCCGGCCGTCCCACAGCCCAATCCAGCCCCCGTCCCACAGCCCAATCCAGCCACAGCCCAATCCAGCCCCCACCCCCCTATCCGGCCGTCCCACCGTCCAATCCAGCCCCCACCCCCCTATACGGCCGTCCCACAGCCCAATCCAGCCCTCACTCCCCTACCCGGCCGTCCCACAGCCCAATCCAGCTCCCACCCCCCCACCCGGCCGTCCCACAGCCCAATCCAGCCCCCACCCCCCCACCCGGCCATCCCACAGCCCAATCCAGCTGACCCAGCCCCCCTTCCTCCCGATACTGCCTACACACAGACCCAGAGCTCATACACACACAGGCCTGTACGCGCACAGCACCATGAACACACACAGAGCACCCAATAACCCCCCCCACCTCCACCTCCACAGTGCCCAAACCTGGCCTCAGTTTTCCACTTGCATTCTCCATAGAGTGGAAATAGTTAGGCCTAATGCAATACACATTTATCTTCGTTCTTCTGCGACCACAGCCTCTCAAAACAAATACATGGGAGAGCCCTATTCTTCTCTGCGCACAGCCTGTCAGGGGGCGAGCTGGCGATCTGCATGTACTCCGCCCGGCTAACATGCACCCGTAATTACTCCACACGCTGTTTCCATTACACTAAAGTAAGCATCCATTCCTATTAAGATAAATGCACTCAGATTCAAAACTCGGATTGGACAGGTTTTATTTTACTTTAAAAAAAAGAAAAAAGAAAAAAAGATTACGATTCAGGATCTAAGTTCATGAATTACGGGCATGTTTTAATGACATACACTGCATGCAACCTACAGTATTAGCAGTGGAGTTTATGCCAGAGAGAATTCTCCTACAATAACCACAGTTTCACCCTGACTTCCAGAAACCCCTTTGAACTTTTGAATGTTCTGGCATGTTCTGGCATGTATTTTTTTGTTTTAGTTTTTTTGTTGTTGTTTGCTTGCTTGTTTGCTTGGTTTCAAGTGAGGTTGTGTCACACGCGTCCACGTCTAAGTTAATCAAATAAACCGGGCGTAATACGAGCCGTCGGCGCCGATTATTCACCTCACCACCTGATGCGTTTTGCTGCGGAAGAACACGATGAGGTCACGGAGGGTTCTAGAATGCTAAGATGTGCAATGTTTGGAATGTAAGTAGTCCCGGAGAGAGGTTTCGGCCAAATGAATACGTGTAACTGTGTGAAATAATACTGTGTAAATAGCGAGCGGCGTTTGAGCTAAGGCGCTGAGGCCCGGGTCGGGAGTGAGAATCTGGAGGAATACTCAGGGGAGCGGGGCTCTCTCATCGTCGCTGCAAACACAGCCTGAGAAAACCAATTAGCCAGTGTGTGAACAAGGCCTTGTTTATTGACTGAGGAGAACTTTATTAACCTGCAGGGTCCTGAATGGAAGACACCTGCTGTTTGCACTCGGGCCAACACTACAGCTACGCTGGGAGACTAAAGCCTCGGCTCCCTTTGTTTCAAGCCCTCGTTCCAGCAATTGTACAGTATGGCTTCTACTAAAGGATATTGTCTTCCCTCCGTTTAGCACTAAGCCGACAGACCTTACCCTCACTTGTCAGCAATTCAATAACGCCGAACAGCTTCACTCTTTTTCTTTTTATCGCCCCAGTAACGTAAAACGGTAACACTTTGTACCTGTGAGTCACTAAGCCTTCTTAGAACATTAACATTACAAGTCCTGTTTTTTTCAGACTCGTCTCTGACTTCCCTTGTAAAACAGAAAGCGTATAACCATGACATCAGAAACTCTGGAATATACATGAAAAACACACACGTGTACAAAAGTAGCCAAAAGGTAGAGCTGGAAAGGGTCTACCTCTCGGAGGGGAGTGTGTGATTCAGGAGTCACCCCGCGAGTGACACTTCCTCCAAAGTGCCTGGTGTCGAGAGCCAACTTTCAGCAAGACAGATAAAATACAACAGCCCCTCTTTTATCGGCCTCCTCGGAAGTAGACCCAAAATACCATCCGCCAGATGGACAGTGGAAAGGCGCTTATGTGTTTCTGTGTGTGTGTGTGTGTGTGTGTGTGTGTGTGTGTGTGTGCGCGTGTGTACGTGACCTGTATGTCCACTGTAAAACGATGTATGTTTTTGAAGGACTACGTTTATTTGTGTGTTTGCATGTGTATGTATGTGTGCCTGTACATGTGCAAATTTTGAGAATACATACATTGAGTATCTATGCACATATTTATTTGCACATGGTCAGGAAATGAAATAGTTGGATGCTGAGATGTCTCAAAACAATGAGAAAAGCACAGGCCGTTGACCCTTAATGCGTATGCCCAATATGGAATAAACAGTGTCTATTTTTAGGTTTTTTCTTTGTGTATAAAATATGTTCCTTATATTTTATACTTAAACGGATATATATGTTCACCAAAATAATGTACCAATAGCATGTCCAACGGTTACCATGTGAAACATCATTAGCAAACACGGTGGAACTTATTTTTGCACATATTGTGATAGCATCAGAGATTAGCACAAGAGCTATCTGGCAGTACCGGGCTGCGGAGAATAGACTGAGGTATTTAACAGGGGGCTCAGGTCCGAAGGTCTGTTTTTAGTCTCTGTTTATCCTCTTTAAGCCATTGTTTTATCTTTTCCAGATTTGACTACATGCCAGAAGGTGATTTTGTGTTATATTTTCAATGTCTGGTTTGGCAGTGGTGAAGTTAAGCATTGCATAAACTGGTCAATTTAATTTAGTTTTTCTTTTGCTCTTTTGTCTCGTGTGCAAAAGTTTAACTTATTTCAGTAATTCAAATGTGTTATGAACCTGTTTTTAACAGTTAATGACAGTTGCTGTGTTACACTGTCGTCAACATGAAGACTCTGCATGCTTTTGTGTCAGTATATGGCACCAAGATTATTCCCACAAGGGATGCACACAGCCATACACCCAACTGCCTGGAACTATAGTGGTGTACTTAGCTAATAATGCAATCATCTCACCATCACCAACTTTTCCACCAAATTTAATGTACACATTTGAATGTCATGTGAACGACTTCATATATGTATAGATGTATAGCAGTTCTAGCAATGGGAGGCGCCAAAGTCCAAACCTATACAAAGTTGAGGACTTTGTGAACAGCTGTAGCCTCCACAGCATATTGATGTTTTATTTTTTAATTTACAACATAAAGTCCTAAACATGGACTACATTTTTCCCCACAAGTTTACTGTTAGATTTTGGTGAGTACTTGCTGAAAACCCTCAAGGCCTGACTTGCTAATTAATTTAGCATGTGAAAAACCTTTTTTGCACATGCAAAACTAATAACACAACCAATCATTGGTCGTGTTATTAGTTTTGCGTGCGCTAAAACATTTTGCACGTGCTAGAGATCTTAGTAAATCAGGTCCTTAGCGTAGTTTTTCAGTCTGTTATGGGCTTGGGGAACACGTACAAGCTGCGATCACATTTCTAGCGAGCCAGAAGCCTTTTATCGGGGCAGCAATGGCCGTCACGTTTCACGAACCGTGCTCGCAAAAAGAACTGCAAAACAGCCAAAGAAGAATCGCCGTTCACTAACGAGCTTGTCTTTTGGGGATCAAGTGCAGATTGTAAGGAGACCTCTGGCATTAAAGATCAGAGGATCAGTGATCTGTAAAGAATGAAGGCTAAATGATGTACTGACAGGATACACTGTGCATATGACTGGAACATGAGTGAATGTGCACTAAATTAGCAGCAGCGCTCTCCAGCTAGCTCTTCCTGGAGGACCGCAGAAACAATGAAGCCCTTGAAATAAAACACACACACTATGGCAACACATCACCGCTCAAAGGCAACAAGCATCTTGGACAGAAGCAAAACATTTTTTTGTATTTATTGCACTGTGGTAAGAACAGGAGTACTTATTTACACCACTGCGTGTTTGGTAGCATCATATGGGAGAGAAACTGTAGCGATATGTCGAATCTGTATCGATATGTCAAATCTGTATCGATATGTGAAATCTGTATCGATATGTGAAATCTGTAGCGATATGTCGAAATGGTGAGGCGCATATCCAGCTAAGTGAGATACTTGCAATCGCGGTGTTCCTCGTCTGAATTCGCTTGGGTACCAGATAATGAACAGAAATGCGCAGCCACTGAGAACTACTTTGCTATCTCTGAATAAGCTTGGTAGCTGTAATGATGTAAAACCTCTTCTAATTCTAATGTTATAAAGACAACTTGTTATAAAGACAACTTCGATGTCTTTCCCTGAATTCTCAGAATATCACTTCTTGTTTAAGTAGCAGTTTACAAAAGCATACAGACAGCACCACAAGTAACAACTGATCCAATTATTACAGTTAATAGGTAGCCATTAAATTCCATAGCCAAGGATGTGCCTGAGACACCAGAGTAAGGATTTCTCTTTTGTTTCTATATTTTAGTGATACTAGTCTAGTCTAAAAAATACAAATATATGCCTTGCTTGTTATTTTTATTTTACAAAGTTTGGCTAATGTTCGCTGACATGCTTGTAACGCATGTTGTTGGGGTCTCAAACTCCAAATTCATTACCACTGCACAATAGCCCATAAGCTATTAGAACATAAACATGCTTACCCCCCCAGAGTACACACAAATGCACATGGAGTGTGTTACTGTGGACACATTAGGGTTTCCCTGGTCAGGGTGGAATCTGGGAGAAGCAGACACAACTCTAAGAACCAGGGAAGCAAAATACTGCCTCTCTACCAAGCAAGTCAGTCCAGTACAAACCCAACCTCTATAAACGGATAATATGTAAATTGTAGAAAATGCCTTGGAAATTGGTGCCTGTTGCAATAAATGAATAGCGTAATGAAATCCGCAGAAATCCCTCTCTCCCCTCCGCCTCCTCGTCTGAATCCCGTTTCCACGCTCGCGGAATCATGGCGAGGCTGCCCCGGATCGTTCAAGTAAAGCAACAGACACACAGATCATGTGGCAGGAGTTATAAAAATAGAGATTATATGGCAGCCGCCGCTCTGCGCTGTATTTAAAAACTCTTCTGTGGTGCTTTTAAAGGGAAAACCCTTTGAGAATCAGCTCTGACGGGGATTGGGGACCGGCAGCCAGATTCCAACGTAAACATGTAATCATTCTACAGCGTGTATAATTATATCTGGGATGTGAAGGAGCAGAAGGCAATGAGGGGGGGGGTGGGGTGGGGGGGGGTAGGGGGTGTACAGTAGGAAAGGTGCATGAGAGCTGTACTTCTAATTCTCCTTTTCTGGTTTATTACAAATATTACTGTTATTAGGGTTAGACTATCAGAAAGAAGGGGCGCGGTCGCGCTAACGGGGCGATGGCAGGCGTGAGCTCGTTTCTGCGGAGCGAATACGCACACGCACACACACCTTGCACGCACGCACACACCCACACACACGCAAACCACACAAAAAACAGTGGGTGGTTTCAGGGCTGGGGATGTAGACTCTTCGCGAGGCCTGTTCTTTAATCCACTGTCCCTCGTAGAAAACTCCTCCTGTATGAACTCGGAGGAGCTTTTTCATGCGGTCTGCTAACTAGCAGGGTTTTGCGGTCGCCTACAATTCCAGTCGCGCTCGCTGAAGAGAAATTGATTACAGCTCCAATTGGGAAAACAAAATTACTTGCAGGGTTCCTTATCTGTAATTGAAATGAAATTTTTATCCGTCCCAGGCCTCCGAAGAACAAAATCGACCGCAACCACAAATACCTGGTTTCCTTTGCGTCACCTGACGCACTTTGAACCCAAGCAAACCTCTTGTTTTTATGTGAAAGTTTCCCTCTAATTTTCTGTCCCGGAGGGCCCTGGGGGGTGATGTTTTTTGCACACCCTTTTTGCAAATTTTATTTTTGTGTTTTTTTTTTTTTTTTTTTAACCTGAAATTAAAACGTGTAAAACTCTTTCAATTGATGATATGGTCTAAGTTCTTATTATAATTTGGGGGAAAAAGAGAAGATCTTAAGAATCCCTCCAATCTACTTCCTCTATTCATTATGCTGGTGTTTGGAGTTGTAGGCAGACATGTTGCAGGTACATAGACCTTGGCTGTGTCCGAATCAGCACCCTTCCATACTACTGAGTAGGTTTGTTGAGTAGATAGGATGACAAAGTAGTTAAGTAGGCAATAATTTCTAAAAATTTAGTATATACTTAAAACCCCCGTATGACATACTTACTTCCGGGGTTTCGCTGCGTATATTCGAGAGCATACATTTCAAGAAGTACACAAACATTTTGGGTCGCATAAATATGGCGCGCAGCTTCGTTTTAAAAAATGAGGCGCAGCTTCGCTGACGTTTTCCTTCAGTAACAACAAAAACAACACGTGACGGGGCCGCCCGCGCAATGGTTGGAAACATTTTTTTTTGCGTACTGCACTTTGTGTACTAAACAGTACGCATTAAACAGCACACATCTGCCAGTACACAGGAGACAGGATGCAGTAGATAGGGCTCTGATTGGGACACAGCCCATGAGAAGGGAGGGAGGCAGGCAGACATGTTACAGGTAGAAAGACCATACGCAGGCAGGCAGGCAGCAGCAGCAGCTGGGTCAGGAGAAGGAACGTTAATCACAGCAATCATGTCAACAACAAAGGAACAGCCTCAGCCAGAGGCTCCGTGTCCGTCATAAACCCACCCAAGCTATGAGCGCCCGGGATAGGTGTCAGAAGAAAGAGGAAAAACACTGATACCACTTTCAAAAATTTATTTTATAGAAATAATAATGCATAGAAAAATAAATGAACACATACATACATACTGTACATACATACCATACATACCATTTGACACTCCAAAATGTTAGAAAATAGGTGTGATAAAATTAGTTTTTTTTAAAAGTAGCTGGCCTATACTGTTCTGTGTGACACAGCCAAAGAGTTCTCCACATCCTGAGTCAATCTTGTGGTTTCTGCTTAAATTTTTCTCTTTAATTTTTTTTCACAGCTATAATCTGGATTGATTCAGGCGGGATCTGTTCAATGACAGCGCAAAATAAACTTTTTTTTTTCCCCCTTTTTTTTATGCCAGTCCACTCCTGTGTCTGATTTTGATACTTTACATAATGCATCTACTCGAAAGACTGAACGCACTTATTAACCTCTTCCAATGAAACGTGACACTAAGAGTTTGTTCCCCATCAAATGAAAGCATGAGGACTGGATTTGTTTTCCCCAGTAAATCTGAAAACAGAGCCCTGGTGAAAACAAACAGACGTGTTTTTTTTTTTTTTTTTGACATGAGGAAAGACATAGCCGGGTCTCAGGGTTCATGTTATCAATGGCCTTTTTTCGGAGGGAGAGAGCGGGCTTCTCCACAGAGCCCTGGACTCTCCTCCCTTGCCGCTCCGACGGCTCAAACGTGTTGTTTCAAGACTTTCCCGGAGTGACCAGACCGTGACCCCGCCCTGGGTCACGTTACAGAGGGGCGGACATGTTTAGATTTTTCCTCCAAAAGAAAACATCATTAGGAGTCCGAATAGTTTTCGCTTTTCCCTCCTGTCCACGTTTCAACCCTCACCTCCTCCACACCCCCCCCCCCCCCCCACCACCACCTCTCCACACACACACACACACACACACACACACACACACAATCTGACCCCCCTGCCCCCACCCCCAACCCTTACTGATCACCCTCCCCCGTTCATTCACCGTGTGTACCTCTCTCTTTCTTTCCCGTTCATTCTGTTTTCCTCTTCTTGTCCTCCGCTGGTGACCGGCTCGCATCTCAGAGCATCACAACACTCAACATTTTTTGGTTAAAATTGTGTATTGTGTTCTGAATCGAAATGCTATGCCCCCCCCCCCCCCCCCTAGTGTTTTTCACCTTACTTTACCGCAAAGCACGAAAAAAAACCGTCTCTTTAGCCGCCATTACACGAAGCAGCTGGAGGGTCGCAGCTTTTCTACAAGCGTGCCCACATTTACATATCTATTTATAATCAAATACACTGTGGGCCTGTAAAAAAATGCACTGCGGGCTAAACATCCCTCCGACCGGTCACGGGCAGCACAGATCTCAGTGCTTTTCTGGAGCGGGATGAATAATGAAGGAAGTTGATGGGCTGCAGTAACCCTTGGGCAGGAAGTGACATAAACTGAATGACGCTGAACAGCAGTTGTTTTGAATCTGGTAGATTCTTTTGGAACAAGAAAGAGAAGAAGGGAAGGGAGAGAGGGAGGGAGGGAAGTAATTCAATTACGGTAATTGCCTACAGCAGCATTTTCAATTCTAAACAAGTTTGGTCCACCCTCCACCCCTGACGTAAACAATAAGTGACCTATGACCTGTGGTGTAAACATGGGGTGCAGGATAGGGTTACCCCTCCCTCACTCGTGGGGAGGATGGCTTGACCGATAAACAGAGTTTCAGTCACAGAGAGGGGAAGTGCAGCCGTTGAATAAATCGCCCTTATCTGTTTCTTTTTCGGCTCTTTTTGACTAAACGCCGTGGTGGGCACGGAGCGTAAGACAGTAAGACGCACCGCGTGGACTGCGGCCGACAGCGAGACGCAAGCTCCCTCTGGCTGTTAAGTCTCTTCAGCCTGACTACCGCCAATCCTGCCGCTTACTCTGTTGAACGAGGGTAAATGCGTGGCGCTAACGTCGCGCGTGGGCAGTCGCGCGTGGGCACGCACTGCGGTTCTGCGTGCGTAGGGGGGGGGGGGGGGGGTGAGTTCCACTGGCCAGTGAATGGGCCAATTAGCTGCCTGCTTTCCTTTCCTGCACCCCAGCTGTGGATGTCTGTACCCCCGAAGAGCCTCCCACATCTGCAGGGGCGTGGCATCACACGGAGGAAGGAATAAAGCGAAGGGCAGGGTGACCCGCCGAGCGGAGGAAGACCCGGGGTGAGGATCAGAGGCGGGCCCGGGCCTCGTAAAAACCGCCACGCCGCGCAGCCGGGCCCCGGCCACAGGAGGAAGAGGGCAATTAAAACCCGCGGATCCCCAATCTCACCCGGGCACCAGCTGAGTTTTATCATGTCAGAGAGCAACCAAACGCTGGGGTATTACAGCGAAAAAACCAAGAGTGAAAGAGAGAGAGGAAGAGGGAGGGAGGGGTGTGTGTGGCGGGGCGCGGGGGGGCGGCATTCGCCCAGACCACCGCTGAGAAAAGGGGGCAGGCCATCAAGACAGACGACTTCCTACTCCAGTCTGATTATCCCCCAGAGGCCGAACTAGAGCCCTATAAAACCCTCCTCATTAAGACCCGTTTTATAGAATCTTAATGAGTCTAGGCCACAAAACAAAAACAGAAAAAAGAGAAAGAGAGAGACAGAGAAGAGGAGAGAAAGAGAAAGAGAGACGGACTTCTCTCTTCCGAGGGTATTCCTCTCATGCTTCAGGAACATGATTGCTTGTTAATGCCGTTTTTTTTGTCGCAGCCAACCTCACACTAAACTTGAGCGGGGCGAATACTCTGGCACAGGATCTTCGCTGTGACTCGGCTCGCTTTGGCACTCCCTGCATCCTGCCACATTTTCATATGAAACAGGTGTTGCTATGCCAACGTAAGAAAAACATTCACATGATGCACAGCACTGCTCAAAATTGATTCAAAATAAACGATGTTTTTTTATCCGCTGTAATAGCTGATGTCAATACTACTTAGTTCAAGAGCAATACATAATAAGAGAAGATGCATTTTTTTTTCTATACTCCGCAATATACCACTGAACGCAGCTTAAATAATTGGCCCAGAGCAAGAAAACCGATTTGAAGGCTTCTCATCGGGAGTGAAAGCACTCTACTGGCAAAAATCTTTCAGCAACGTCAGCCGTACCCGCGGCAACAACAGCAACAGCAATGCCCATGGGGAGGGGGTCCTCCCTTCACGGTCACCGTGGAGACTCGCACCACGTGAGATGGACGTTCGCCAACGTTCATCGGCGTGTTTCACACCGGCGTCCGCTCTGCGTCCAGATTCCAGCCCTCCCGACATTAGCTCTGTTCCTCTGAGCGTGTAACCGCACCGCCTGTCTACAGCAGGGGTAGGCAATCCTGATCCTGGAGTGCCGGAGACAGTCCTGGTTTTTGATCCATCCAAAACTATAACTATATAACTGGACTAATTTGAATAAATCAGGTGTAATGTATGCAGGTGACCATGTCCTGGTGGTACTCAGCGTTTCACCATTCAGAATATTCAGGCTCAGACTTTTAATCATCCATCAAACTCTTCATGTGATCAAGCTCAGTTGGAACAAGAACCAGAAACGTCACCAGGGATGCCTACCCCCTGATCTACAGCCTCAAACAGGCTCTCAGATTCAGTACACTACACTACAGGCATTTAGCAGATGTTCTTATCCAGAGTGGCGTACACAACTTTATTACATAGTATTAATTTACACAGCTGAAGCAATAAAAGTTAAGTCCTATCTGGGAATTGAACCTGCAACCTTTGGGTTACAAGAGCAGTTCTCTAACCATTATACTACACTGCCTCCCACCCGGGTACAAATACCCACACTCAGGAGCTAAGCACCAGGGCCCAGACAACTAGAGCTCTGCCCTTCCACTGCTACCCACTGCACTGCAAACAGCGAGCTATTCCTTTAAACTGCTAACTCAATGACTTCAGCTTCATTGTTGCCCTGCTGATTTATGTAACTGATTTAGGCTGGACTTTAATGAGCCTTTTTTAAGGGAGGGGAGAAAAAAATGCTCAAAAAATTAGAAGAATGCCAGATTTAAGGCTTTTAAAATATCGACCTAAGAACCGCGCTGTGAATCTGAGGCTCCGATAAACGGAGGGAACGCAGAGGGGAACGCTCTTAGAGCCTTTTTCCTGCTCATTTTAGATGCGTCTGTGCCTCTCCGCTCGCCTCTGTGGTAGAAACAAAGACCAATTTTGTAGTGCGAGTGGGACTTCATCGTAAAAAAACAGTTAGAGAAGTGGCGCGCTCAATGAGTACACGAGGGTAAAAGTGCGCCTTTTTATGATTTTTACACACAAAACTAAAAATACCCCTCCCCACCACACCCTAGAACATTTATGCGTGCCCTTTTATTTTTTATGTTTTTAATGTTAAAAATGCCACTCCAGGAACATGCAGTGCCTTTTCTTAAGAGCTCAGTCCCCCAAGCAGCACACCTCACTCGTGCCACTAAGGCGGCAACGGTGAGAAGTAAAGAGAGGAGCATAGTGCAATGTTCAGTGTTAAATCAACTCTGATAGAGTACATTCGACCCCTCTGTCAGTTACATGAACAGCGAGCGTTTCGCTGTGAAATGTACTGGCTTGTAAACCAAAGCATGAAAATTTAAATGAGCTGAGGGGGTTGTGGGGTTGTGGGGTGTGTGTGTGTAGGGGGGGGGGGCGGGGGGGGGGGGGGGGGGGTAAGTAGGTGTAAGCCGCCTAACTCGGGGCTGTACCTGAGAGGCTGAAAGGAGCCGCCATTGTTCCTGCGTGTCCTGCCTGCAGAGCGGATGGATGCTGCGTTGGGAATGCCAGGAATGTGCGGTCCTGTTTACAGCCTCGGCCAGTTCACACCTGCAGGTCAGGGGGCTATCACCACCCCCCCTCCCCCTCCCTCCTCCCTCCTCCCTACACACACACCCCCCCACCCCCCCCCCTACCCCTACCCCCCTTCATTACAAGAGGGTCAAGCTCAGAGGTGACCTAATTAAAAGCTCATTACATCACAGACAATCTCCATTAGCATGCCAAGGATGGCTGTTAATGCATTAACGCTGCAGAGGCCCCCAGACCCAGCCTCACATTCCAGCTCCCGTGGCCCTCAGGTTCTACCCTCCCACTCCCCCCCCCAAACCCACCCCACCCCCCCCTCAAACCCACCCCACCACCCCGTCACACCAGCCTTAGGTCACCAGCTCGAGGCCACTCACCCATTGATGAAAGACTTCTGGTACCAACGGACAACAAGCACACACGCACACACACACACATACATAAAAGCACTGCCTCACACACATACTGCTCATTATCTTCGCTGCGCAGTCAAAGGGTGATTTCAAAGCAAGCCGCCTTACCCTGTTGCATGCCTATGGAAGAGCGGGGCGCTGGTTCAGAGCGGAGAAATGGCCTGTTTCCCTGTTTGCCCGTTTCCCTGTTTCCTTCCACGGGACTGCTGCCCCCCTGATATCAGCGCATGGCATTCCCCTTCCTTAATGCGCGAGCGAGCGCTGATTTACAGCACCCCACAACCAGCCAGCCCTTTTCCACAACATCCATATGAGCCTTCAAAGCGCGTGCAGGTGGCTGCCCGCAATAATTTAAGGGCTTATCTTTTATCGGAAAAGTTTGCATTTCTTAAAATTTGAGTTGAAAATGCGTGTAGTGTACCCACTCTTGCGGCGTTCCTGTCTGCTTCCAGCCCTCAAAATGCTTCTGGCTTTTAACAAAGGATAGCACGCAGCTAAAATAAATTCAACTTCCACACAGTAAGACACAAACCAGCTTAGCGTACAAAGAGTAGACTATATCCAAAGCTTAGCTAAGAGTTAAGAGTCTGTATTTATGAGTTTAAGTGATCAAGAAAATTTTTCTTTAAAAGAATGAGTAACAACAACACAATTTGCAAATGTAATGTTCCTACAATCCACAGAGAGAAGCAGAGGTGGAGCAGTGTGTTATGGGCTTTGCTTATGGTTAGGCAGCTTGAAGGACATTTTATGAAACCACAAAAGCATTCCTAAATTGCTCATAGCTAGCATAACAAGCTTTCAGTCTCGGACAAAATGTATAATTAATATTTATTTTCAATATGAAAATCCACTGTAGTAAAAATCAAGAAAGAAACAAATGACAAAGTCGCCCTTTAATGCCAAATGTACACTTTGGGATGAAATTAGGGTTAAGTGGTGTACTTTAGTACTTTAGCTGGACTGCAACTCAATCCTTTTAGATAAGTATGAAGGCCAACGCGCACTATAAGCCCAGCATAAGGTCTCATAGCCATACAAAACAAATCAGGAAAATCCATCAAAAGTATCTTCAGTCATAATCCCAACCATTACCATTTCTCCCGTGCCGAGAATGTGCAGTGCGAAAGAGGGCTTTCCGGACAACGGCGACACAGATTCCTACGAATGCCAACCCGGTAATAGCCAATCAAATGATGGGACCGTATACTTTCTGTCTCTAAACAGAGATGACTGCTTTTAGCAGTTGTTATACACACAAATGAACGGAAGACTGAGAAAGCAGCGGTATTACAGAGCCCACTGGCAGGCCTCCCTGAAGCCCTTCACAGGGAGTCGCAGGACCAGGACAAAAGCAGAACGGGTCACGAGCTTTTCAAAAAGTTCCTCCTCTCCTGTGTTTTGAGAGCGAGCGCTTAAATGAAACGAGGGCGAAAGCAATCGAAGGGTAATTTAATTCTTGGCCGAGCGGACGCATGAACGGCAGATGTTGGCGGAGCCGAGGTCCGTTTCGCGCCTCTGCATCTCGCGTCGCTGTATGATTTTTGAGAGAGGGGGAAAAAAAAATGTGGGGTCAGGTGCTTCGCGGCATTTTGTTCCGCCCCCGAACCCCAAGAGTAGAGCTCCGTGCGCTGGGTTGCCAGATTAGACTGGTGACCGACTTCAAACCGCGCTCGCTCTTTTCTGTCTAAGTACACCTGCCGAAGAGGGGGTTCAGATCCAAAGTAAATTCTACCCCCTCGGAGAGCATTAAAAAGACATTTAAAGTCATATTTCTTCCTGCCATTTTTGGCAAAAAATCACAAAATGACTTTAAATGCTTTGCTGTATTTTCTCTGGGC
Source organism: Ilyophis sp. 1 JC-2022 (assembly GCA_022702515.1). NCBI lineage: Eukaryota > Metazoa > Chordata > Actinopteri > Anguilliformes > Synaphobranchidae > Ilyophis > Ilyophis sp. 1 JC-2022. The sequence goes on from CM040406.1 coordinate 44,354,270, forward strand.
TGCTTTGGATTACGGAAAACATCCAAGAGAAACAAATCTCAATCTCATGGCTTTTAAAATCAGAACATTAACATATTCCAACAGATTTTTGCTTCCATTACTGTTCTATTTAGATTTTTCTTTATTACCCAAGGACTCCCACTGAGAATACAAATTATTTTCTCAGAGAACCAGAGAACCTGCTCACAAAGGCAGCACTAGCGTACGCACTGCAGTCCCAGAGAATGAATGCTACTATGACAACAACATGACAAAAAACTCTATCAATCTATCAATAAACATATCAGGAATATGTCCACCAAAGATGAAAATGCACACATTTATTTTAAATGTATATTATTTACCTATTCATTTTTATCTACATATGGTTACACGTGTACGGCAAGATGTCCATGTCCTTTGGTACAATTTAATGCGTACCTCTGTAGCAGGTAAACCGAACATTAAATCTGTCATTGTAACAGCACGCCTGTACAGCCGGTCACAATCTATCATGAAAAGAGGTGTCCTTAAATGTAGTATAACCCTTGGCTTCAAAAGAGAAGAAGGATTTATCCCTCAAATAAAAGCAACCCTGCTTTATAGTAAATATGTTATGTTTTAAAACGGTTCCTTTTCCCTCTCTGTAGATTGCAGTCTGTGCAGCTGTTGAGCGTGCGTGGCCCCGCTGGGGAATGAGAGCCACAGAACCCTTCCGCCATCACTCTGAACCATTTCCCCAGGTAAATCACAACTTGAAGCTTTGTAAGTGACTCTATTGTTTGGGGCAGACGGGGGGAAGAGGGGGTCGTCCGGGGAAAGAAAAGCAAGGTAAAACAAAAGGAAAAAAAAACCTTGCGGTTTGGAGAGGGTCGAGACGGATCAAAGCGCTCGGCATCCATCCGCGGCCTTTGTCAATAGACGGGTCCCGCTTCATTACTCCGTCTCGGAAGGGCTGCACAGCCTGCTGGGATATCAAGCTACAGGAAACCTTCCCCTTGGGGGCATCTCTTTGCCCTCGCCACCCCCCCCTCCAAACACCCCCACTGACAGCAACTCAGGAGAAAGTGGAAGGGAAAATGACCCTGGAGCCGTCCCCAGACGCTCGGTGGATCTCGCGGGACCCGCAAAAATCAATACGGGGAGCCCTCGTACCCCAGCTTGTTTTTGTAGAAGCTTTAGAGACAACGTGCTTCCAGTTTGCATAGCCAAAACAGCTTCTCCCTCACAGAAAACAAATATAGCTAAATAAATAAAAAACACACTTGCATTATTGGGAAATGTTACCTTATTTTGCTGACCGGTGGTTCAGATGCTAAGGAACGTTTATTTTTCAACTGGCTTCCTTGTTGTTATCTAACCTTAGGAGATGAACCACACAAAACTGGAAATGACTCATTAATGTAACAAAATGATTTTAAAGACAGGCCTGCACCCCTACTTGTTTTTCCATTAAAGAACGTTCGGAGTAAACAGTGACGCAAAATAGTTCCAATAGATCATGCTACACGATAATACCTGTCTAGAGCATTCAGTATTTCAAGAAAATGTAATTTATGCGTCAGAGAACATAAATTTTACTTAGTACTAAATGTTTGCTCATCTAAAGACTTGCTAATAAAACTGAGGTGGTTGACCAAAACCTAATCCTTTAGCAATGACTGAGTGGACAAAGGTAGAATGAAAGAAGTTTAACACACTTTCATAACTTCACCTGGTCTATGGTGGGAGGCTGTAAATGTAGATACCGTTTCGGGGAGATCAGGTATGGGGGAGGAACACAGTAAAAGAAGAGGAGAGGAGAGGAAGCAGGAGGAGGAGGAGGAGGAGGACCAGGGAGAGGGCCTAAGTATTTTGGGAAAGAAAGAACACAAATTGTCCAGCTTTCATTAGTGTGGTGAGTGAAGACTCCACTGAGACCTGGATTCCCAAGACTCTCAGATAACAAGTGGCTTCTCACACTGGCCTTTCTGTTCCTATTAAACCTAAGAGAGAAAGAGAGCTAGGCAGGAGAGGGAATGAGAGAAAGGGGGGTAGAGGGAAGGAGAACGCGTAGATAGATACAGAGAGAGAGAGAGAGAGAGAGAAAGAGAGAGAGAGAGAGAGAGAGAGAGAGAGAGAGAGAGAGAGAAGGCCTATTGTTATCTACACAGCACAGCACACTCACTGTGGAAGCCATTGGGCTACTTTCCGTGAGCACAATGAATGGCTGCCGACAGGGCATTTGTGATGGGTGCGATTAAGGCCCTTGCTCCTCTCCCCTGTAGAGTGCACAGGTTAACTGCGCTCCTCTGGAACAGTTACTGAAAAACACAGGGTCAGAGAAGACCCTGCCGAAACACAAGCGTGTGGGAATAAGGAGGCAAAGCAGATTTGTATACCCATCCACGTACGCTGCGCTAAAACCTGCCCCTGCTCCCCAAACCACACCACATACATCAGACCACACACAACATTACACCTTACACAACATCGCACTATGACACCTTATACAACATAACAAGAACAACATCGCACTACCTACAACATCACACCTCATACAACATAACAGCACAACATCGCACCCACAACACACATTGTACAACTTAGCACCACTTACAACATCACACTACCTACAACATCAGACCACACACAACATTACACCTTACACAACATCACACTATGACACCTCATACAACATAACAGAACAACGTCGCACTACCTACAACATCAGACCACACACAACATTGCACTGCACACATCACGCCTTGTACAACATAACAGCACAACATCGCACTACCCACATCATCACACCTTATACAACATCGCACCTTACACAACATCACACTGCACATTTTTGGGGCTTTTTCTTGTCAGAGAAAAGAGAGCGCACTCCGTACTCAGCACTCAGCATGCTGCAGCTGGATCAGCCTGTGCCCGGTATCCTGCAGAAAATCAAACTTCCAGACTTCATCCAAATATTTGAATATTTGGCCTGGAAAACTCATGTGTCAGTTATTGTGCTCTTGGAGCATAATGGGATAATGGCATCCTGTTTGACTGTGCTCTGTGCTCTGTGCTCTGCACTCGCTCGCTGGAGGTTATAAGCTGTGTGGAGAGCACTGAGTCTACTGAGGATACCAAGTGAAGGTATGGTTGCCATGTGGGTACTGCTGAAGTTTTCTGGAGGTGGAAATATTTCTGGAGCTTTTGTGTGGCTACTTACAGATTTTTTAAGGGCCGGTAAAGCTTTGCAGAGCTTGTGTGTGGGTATTATTAGATTAGATTAGATTAGATTAGGTATCATGCATGGGTATTGTTACACTGTGTACAGTGGATGTGGGGGAGATTTGGCCCCTGCTATCTCACGCAGGGTGCAGGTGCGCTATGTGGCCCCAGGGCCCAGAGAGATCCTTCCTCCACACAAAAGAAGAGGACTGTTTAAGGACACATAAAACAGTAGGGACTGGGAATCACTCGCCTTAATACTTCCCCTAACTACCTTCACTGAACACAGAACCTTACTGCCCCCACTGAACACAGAGCCTTATTACCCCCACTGAACACAGAACCTTACTGCCCCCACTGAACACAGAACCTTACTGCCCCCACTGAACACAGAACCTCACTGCCCCCACTGAACACAGAACCTTACTGCCCCCACTGAACACAGAGCCTTATTACCCCCACTGAACACAGAACCTTACTGCCCCCACTGAACACAGAGCCTTATTACCCCCACTGAACACAGAACCTTACTGCCCCCACTGAACACAGAGCCTTATTACCCCCACTGAACACAGAACCTTACTGTCCCCACTGAACACAGAACCTTACTGCCCCCACTGAACACAGAACCTCACTGCCCCCACTGAACACAGAACCTTACTGCCCCCACTGAACACAGAACCTCACTGCCCCCACTGAACACAGAACCTTACTGCCCCCACTGAACACAGAACCTCACTGCCCCCACTGAACACAGAACCTTACTGCCCCCACTGAACACAGAGCCTTATTACCCCCACTGAACACAGAACCTTACTGCCCCCACTGAACACAGAGCCTTACTGCCCCCACTGAACACAGAGCCTTATTACCCCCACTGAACACAGAGCCTTACTGCCCCCACTGAACACAGAACCTTATTACCCCCACTGAACACAGAGCCTTATTACCCCCACTGAGCACAGTGTGAGAGACAGAGAAGGCAGGGTGCTAAAAAGCAAAGACATTTTGGGGCAAGCTGGTTCCCCATTTGGTTCCCATTAGAGAGCACTGACACACGCACAAGGCCGGCGTTCTCTATATAAGCCGGCCTGTCTACCCACCTAAGATACGAAACGGGGGCAGGGGGGCACGGAGGAGCCCGGGCCCAGCGCTAAACGAAAGCATTCGCAGCGGCCGCGATAAACTGTGACCTTTTCCCGACGCGGCCTTGGGCCTAATGGCCGGCCCGCATACCCCCGTACAAGGTGTCTGAGTTTTAAATGGGTGTATTTATATCAGCGCGCGCTGCCCAGTGTCCGGGCGATGGGGAGAGCCGTGGGCTGGCATGGAGCACTGTCAGTGCTCAAGTTTCTGATGGCTTTCCGGGCCCTTTGATGTGCTCTCCCCCAGCCCTGGCCTCCCCGGCTCAGGAAATTGCATTCTGTCCGCTGCTACAGCAGATAAATGAGGCAGGAGAGGGGCTGCACACTGTCACCAGCCGACCTGGCCTGTCTCACACCACAGCCTGCAGTGTGTGAGCCTGGTGTGCTCCTAAACATCAGCGTCTGCCTCACACATCTCACGTACACACGCGTGCGTGCACACACACACACACACACACACACACACACACACACACACACACATCTCACATACACACGCGTGCACACACACACACACACACACACACACACACACATGCCTCGTGTACACATGTCTCACATGCGCGCGCACACACACGCACACACACACGTTTCACACATCTCACACACTCACGCACACACACACACGCACACACACACCTCACATACGTGCCCGTACACAAACACACTACCTCACCCATAGGCAACACTCTCTCACAAGCAGATAAGCACCAACACACATATAACACGAAGCGGACCCGAACGTCGACCTCACCCTCCCAGTCCAATCATATCACGTTACACACTTCAGTAAAACCCGAAAGCTCCAATCAAAGTGACAGGAAAAGCCTGACACGGCTTCTCCGTAACCTTTTAAGTTTTACTACTCTGTGGGCAGGCGATCGTTAACACTGTGATGGGCATGAAGTGCAGTCACGGGCATTTATAGTGGTAGGAAAAAGGGGGGGGGGGGGGGTGCGGGGAAAGAGTATTTTTCTTTATGAAAAACAGCACCGTGCGTGTGTGAGATCATGTGCAAGTGTGATACAATGGTCTCAGAGCACAACTATGTTTGATCAGCGCTAGGCTACATGTTGCAGGAGTCGTTCCTGAGTAATGAAGTGCAGTGGTAGTGACGTCACCCCTTCTGGAGCGATTTGGAGTGATTACACCCCCTGCGCTGGGAGGCCTTGCCTTTCAAAGAGCCTGATTTGTCACTGATTGAAAACGCACCGACCGCGGTGCATTTACCGCTTTTATACGCGGGGCCGTAAACGTTCTTTTATCCGCTCGCCTAAAAACCCTCAGATTCTCTGGTCAGGGCCAGTTCACAGTCTGACGAAACCGGACTGACAAATAAATTTAAAAAAATGCTTTACTGTGTCGTTTAATTTTTGTATTCGTTTCACCTTGCTTTTGTTTTTTTTCCCTTTTTTGTTTACCTCCCAAGATGATTGAGAACAGCGTGGTTTTCATGGCCACGTTGTGAAGTGGTGGGGGCGGGGCGGGGTGGGGGCGGGGGTGGGGAGGGAGAGAGGGCAGCCCCCCCCCCCCCTGTCCACTTCAGGCTGCGGTCAGAGCCCTTCTGACCGACAGGCTGTGACTGACGGGCCGTGAAGACGTGCGGAGAAGGAAAAAAAAGAAAGGGCATCCATTTAGCGCAAGTATCGCACCGCCGGCCCCCGGGGCCCCGCCCCCCAACGTCCCTGGAGAAAACACACTTGAGCCAAAGTGTTTCAGAGCAGGAAGTGTCCTGGGGAGCACAGGTTTCGTTTCGGGTCAATGTGTGCTGCAGGGACGCAGGGTGAATGGGCTGGGGAATGAGAGAGAGGAGCTGTTGAATTGGGGAGGAGAGGGAGGGGGAGGGAGGCGGTTTAGTCCTGAGAGGAAACATTAGCAAAGCGAGAAGGAAAAGCAGCCAAATTAACTTCTCACCCTTTCAATCACACCCCGGAGGATTCCCGAAGATCTGGCTCCCCTTACGCTGCCGTCGCACCCTCGTACCAGCCCCGGGTGCACCCCCCACGCGCCCCCCCGATGCGCTTCAGGAACGACGCCATCGCAACACGGACGCAGCCCCCACGACCAATCAGCGTGCGGCATGCGCTTTGTGTTTTTATTCTATTTCACTTTAAGAGTCTGAGTGATAGAAAGCATCAAACGCACCTGGCAAAAACAGACAGGATTAAAGCAGGCGCCTCTAACGGCGGGAGTTATTCTGCCCGGTTACAAACTGCAGCAGCACCACATGAGAAATCAAACCGTGAAAAAACAGGGGGAAAAAAATGTTATAAAATAAGGTCAATGGAAGATATTCTGACAGTAAAGCTAATGGTCTGAAATAGTAGTATCATTTATTTATTTATTGAAAATAGATGAAAAATAATGTATGTACAGTTTTGCTTGAAGCCCAAACCAATGTGGTCTGAAAACACATTTGAAGCTTGAGGCCCCAAGACGGTCCTGGAGAAGACTGACATACCTGCACTGTTTGTATTTGTGTTTTTTCTCCTATCTCCCTCCCTCTCTCTCTCTCTCTCTCTCTCTCTCTTTCTCTCGGTGTACGAGATTAGGGGGCCTCGGGTTGCCTGCTTGAAAATAGATGATTAGAGTCATTCTCCAAGACAAATGTAACTTTTCTGGACGCTCTAAATCTGTTTAGGCACATTTAATAGTGTCAATTATTGTGGGGCCAGACAGGGGACTTGGGCTTTTCTTTAGGCAGGGCTCTTAATAACATTCGCTGCAATGAGAAGCAGATGCTGACCTGCATGGTCTCTTTGAAAAAAGATATTTGAGTAGCTCTGCTTCTAATTTATGAGTCCTTTCCACATCTGGAATTCTTTATAATTAAAACGTAAACCCCAAAGTTGTACTTCCACCTGTCAAATGTTGAGAAGATGAACACAGTAATGGGTTTCTCCAGCTCAGCGGCGAGCCAGGGTTTAGGCTTGGTTCGGCCTGCGAGGGCCGTCGACTGTTTTCCTTTAGCGCGGGCTGCGTTTAGCCCATCTACTACCAACAGAAATGTTTAGAAACGGCTAGATACACTCGGATTGGTCCCCTAGGTTACCTGCGTCTGACGGTAGACGCGGCGCAGTCGAACGCTCCGCTTGATCCGCGCGTCGAGCGTTACCTTGCAACCGCTTTCTTCGAGGGGGCAGAGCTTTTTAACAGGTTTTTCTTTTTCCATATCAGGGGTTGAGGCTTTTTTTGTGGGGCTCTAAAACACATACCTAAAGAATGTAACGTAATTTTACATCATTCCCTTCATCCTCCTCAGAGAGGAAGTTGCTGTTTCCTTGCTGGTGTTGTTGTGGGCGGGTCATAAACATTGTTAATTTTCTAAAAGCCCTTTTTAAAGGAGCTTTTTTTTAGCAGCGTCGTTCAGGGGTCAATTTGAGAATAAAAACCGCAAATTGCAAAACAGTGGAATGCAGATTTGAGCCGGAAACGTCATGCTAAAGCTTACCAGATTTACCAACTTCTTTTATTAGCGAATAATGAAGGAGAGAGATGGATTTTCCATGCCAGGGGATAATGTAATTGCTCATAATAGGTCGCTCCAACAGATCAATAAAGACGTACAGGAGTTAATAATCCCGCCCGTGTGCGTGAACACTCTTAAACGCAGACCCTTCATTTAGCCGAATTAAGATCTAGCACCCGGCAAATTAATTCCCTTTGTCTTTCGTTTCTCTTTTTTTTCTGTGAGTGCGGGACAAAAGCAGCTGTGAAAGAGCTCTTGAGCTCGCCGAGGTTCAGGGAACAGCCCGTGAAGCTAATCCCGCTGTGAGTACAGCCATGTGCACGGCATTCCTGCCATTTTCTGCGCTATTACCAGATCACCATAATTAAGTCTTCAGCATTAGCGACTGCCCGAGCTGGACGAGGGAGAGAGTGCTAATCTACTGCAGCTTCCTGTGGCTACCGAAGGGGGCCCGATGCGCCCCCCCCCCCCCCCCACCTCCCAAACCAGCGCTACCACGCATCATCAGAGCCGCGCCGTGGGGGGGCCTCAGACCAACAGGTAACAACAGCTGCCGAATCAGCCGGCGGAATCGTTCTTAGTTAAGCGGCTCTATGAGCGCGGCCGTGTTTCGCGGGAAAGTTTCCCCGACGGCCGGTGCTTAGTGACTTGGGTTAAAAAGCACAGGATGAAAATATTTATGCACCGGCTGTGTCTATAGAGGAAAGGGGGGGTGTCAAGGGGCGTCCCGACTGTTCAGGTAGAGGTGAACGGGAGAACGAGGGACAGGGAGGAGGAGGAGAGATAGAGGGAAAGAGCAGGGCAGAAGGAGACAGAGAAAGCAGAGAAGAGATGGAAAAAGAGAGGGAAAGAAACAGATGGAAAAAGAAAGGGATAGAGAGAGGGAGAGGCAGAGGGAGAGAGGGCTAGAGCGAGATGAAAAAAGTGGGAGAAAGAGGGAAAGCGATAGAGGCAGAGACAGAAGTAGAGGGAGAGAGAAAGAGGCAGAGAGGAAGGAAGAGAGTGAGAAAGGGGGGAGAAAGAGAGAGGGAGAGAGTGAGAGAGGGGGGAAAAGAGAGAGGAAGAGAGTGAGACAGAAGCAGAGAGGTAGAGAGAGAGAAGCAGAGAGGTAGAGAGAGAGAAGCAGAGTGAGAGAGAGAAAAGTAAAGAGAGAGAGAGACGGGGGAGAAAGAGAGGGAGAGAGTGAAAGTGAGACAGAAGCAGAGAGAGGTAGAGAGAGAGAAGCAGAGAGTGAGAGACAGAGAAAAGTAAAGAAAGAGAGTGAGAGACGGGGGAGAAAGAGAGGGAGAGAGTGAGAGTGAGACAGAAGCAGAGAGAGGTAGAGAGAGAGAAGCAGAGAGTGAGAGACAGAGAAAAGTAAAGAGAGAGAGAGAGAGAGAGAGCAGGCCCTCTCTGTGGCTCGCTGGCAGATAATGGGCTCATTAGGCCATACGAAGCTTAAAAGGCTCTCGCTCTCTAAACAAACAGAGCGGCGCTGTAGAGATGGACTTAAGGGCCAGACATGGAGAGGGAGATAATGAGGGCCAGAGTGCTGTCCCGTCTCTGAGCGCCCTCCACCCCTCAGCCCTGCCGCGCTCGCCCCATCCAAACTATCCCTGCGCCCTATACAGGTCCATTCACAATATTTAGCTTATCCCACACAGTTGTTTTGGGTGGTTTTAACCATTCTCTGCCCTCTGGGCGTCCATTTCCTAAACAAAAATTTTAATTAATCTGCCCGTCCTACAGAGAGGAAATCACTCTGGTAATCAGAAAATGGGACACTTTTCATTGCTTTTCTACAACATTAACATGAATTCCACCACACCTGTACTTTCCATTTGTGAAATTTCTCAGATGAGCTGAAAGGAACTGACACAGTCTGAGGTACAGGCGCGTTACAATAACACGCGACGGATACGGGTTTAGCTCAGCACTGTTAGCATCTGGGCTCCCAGGCTAATTTTTCACAGATCCGATGGGCCGTGCCACTCAAAGAGAACTGGGGGAACGTGACCAAGCCTTTCAGCTCATCTGGTCAGCAAACAAGGGGGGAAAAAAAGAGCTGTTCCAACTCATTGCCTTGAGAACAAGATTTAGGTTTCCATGGAGATTCAGGGTGATGGTGTGATTGGGGGCTCTGAACTCACTACTGTGAGTTAATACACCGTAAGGAACAGCTTGTGTCATGCCTTTGCCTCTTCTATTGCTCCAGTTAAAAAAACTCATTTAAAAAGGGCCTGAATGATATTGTAGACAAGTTCCGTGATTTAAGTCCACTACGCAGTTCCATAGCAGAAGAGGTAATGCACTTTTAAAAAATAAAAAGCATGGCTTCCTTTATAATAAACTTGTGGAAAGTTACCAGAGAGCAGGCCATCCAACCATAGAAACAGCCAGAAGATTTATGGTGAGAAGATCCATGGACCAGTTGTTTCTCTGGGAAATAAAAATACCTTTTTTTTTCCTTCTTCTCATTACAGGTTTTTTCCCTTTGTTTGCCTTTATTAATACCAATATATTATTCTGAAAGTGGGAGTATATTACCAGAAACGTAGCAAAGGATAAAAAATGGAAGCTTTGTAAAGGCTCAAGTGCTTTGTTCATCTCCAGCTGCTACTCTGCTCATCCTGCTGTGAGCTAACATGAAACACACTCACGCTACGGCCTCATTTCTGGGACATCTGTCATCCATTACCCACAGAGCCTCAGCCTCGCCTGAATGGAGTCTGCTCTCTCTGTCCCTCCCAGGGCCTCTGTTTTCAAGGCCCGGGAAGCAGCCAGGTAAAGAGGTGTTTCCCCCGCCGACCCGGAGCAACTTTACAAATTTACCATCATGGAGACCGCCCCTCAATTTAAACATCTGAGCAGGGTGCTCTGTGCGTGGAGACTTGGCCCGCTCAGAGCTGCTGCACTCTCAGAAGAACTGATACCTGCCGTGCGTTTCTATTGCCGACTGCTCCGGTGATGGCTCCTGACCAAATTTTGGAGGGGTCTGAATGTTGCGATTCACCCTGCGCTCTGACAGGAGGTCCTACCCTGTCTGATAATACGGGGGTCTCCAGAACACCCAGAGGACATGTGGCGGGCACGATAGTGACTGGGTAAGTGGCGCGCGGATCTACATTAAACAAAAAAAGAATCAGACGATAAAGCTGCCCACACAGCCTCTCTACATGGGGGCCCCTACAGCTGAGCGATTGGGTGAAATGAACGGCACTGCATGTTTCTCCAGCTCTGGGGCACAGAAAGACTACATTACCCACACTGCCCCCCTCCCCTCACAGGCCAGGTGCAAAGCGCATCGATCGGAAAGGTTTAGAGCACTGGATTCCATGCATTGGGCTCTGACAATAAACCATGAGTAAGATAACGCTCCCTACTCCCCTTTATAGCTATGAATCAAAGAGAGCAGAATTTAATAGTCAGCGTAGCAGAAATGGGCAGGAAAGACTGCCTAAATCTTACGTTGATTTGCACAACCTACAGTTGCCCGAATTAGTACAACGTCAACGTGCGATTTCAAAAATCTGTTTCATCTTGAAGAAATAACCGTTGCATAGACATTCTAAAGCAAGGTTGCCTCCCTGTTTATCTGTAATATTAACACAGGTCTTGCTGAACATCCCTCAGTAACCCACCCCTGACACTGAATGACACACTGCAAACAATGTCTGTCTTAACAAGTGTTTTAGTCTTGTAATGAGACTTAAAATCTTTTTCTTTTTTTTGCTTGACAAGTGCAATTATCTTACCCCATTGGCAAATCTTGAAATGAGTAAAACTCTCACCCCACTAGCAATAGTTTTGCCCTATTTAGCAATAGAAAACTAAAATACAGTAGTACGGTTTATGTAGTGTCCCTGTTGAGGTAGTGATTCTGAATGACAGTGGTACTGTTCATGTAGTGTCCCTGTAGAGGTAGTGATTCTGAATGACAGTGGTACTGCTTATGTATAGAGTCCCTGTTGAAGTAGTGATTCTGAATGACAGTGGTACTGTTCATGTAGTGTCCCTGTAGAGGTAGTGATTCTGAATGGCACACTGCAAAAAATGTCTCTCTTAACAAGTGTTTTAGTCTTGTAATGAGATTTAAAATCTTCTTTACAAGTACTTCTTTTAAGTAGAAAATATTAGCATGTTTTAAGTTACTTTTTGCTTAACAAGCATAATTATCTGACCCCATTGGCAAATCTTGAATGAGAAATGAGAAAAACTGTCATCCCATTCGAAATCTTTTTGTCCCATTTAGCAAAAGAAAGTAATAGAAGTAAGATTTTAAGCCTCATTACAAGACTAAAATGCTTGTTAAAATGGACTTTTTGCAGTGTAGTGGTACTGCTTGTGTATAGTATCCCTGTTGGTGTGGCTGAGGCCTGGTGAGACCCTGCTACACACTGCCTCTCCAGGCAAAAAACAACTATAAACAACATATTCCTACAGGGGGAAAACGCAGCAGCTCCTGAAAGCTGCTCCACTCCTGACAAATGGGGTATACTTCAATAATCTATTCACCACCACAGGCTGTTTTAATACTTACTTTTACATCAGACATTTGAAAAAGAAATGCAGGGAATGGCTTGTCAGAATAAAAATCTACCAATATAAAGTGAAATAAATATAAAGTTAAATTATTACTATTATTATTATTATAGCCACTTTGCCATGTCCACCATATTACTTTGGCACCGTGTTATATTAGCTATCCCTTATGAACAGGGATAATTTCCCTCTAAAATCACATACACGCTCGCGCACACACACACACACACACACACGCACGCACGCGCGCACACACCCCACCTCAGGCTCCGGGCTGGAGGGATATCAGACGTGTGAATTGGGGGGGCGAGTCGAATCACAATGCTGCGTCAGCCCCCGAGATGGTCATTAAGGCCTGTGACAAGTAGCACTCTAACGGCATCAACGGCCCAATGACTTACCTGGCACCTGGGGCCCAGACAGCCAGGGGGAAATGGAGCCATTGTGGTTGGGTGGGGGGGGGGGGGGTCCTAACCCAAAGGGCTGCTGTCACCCCACGTCTGCTCTAAGATCCTCATCTATCCTTTGCATTGTCTGCTTTCGAAGCTTCAATTATACCCTGAGCCCCAACTCCAAACTCAACCTCGGCCATCGCTGCGCGGGAAGGGGACAGAGATGCGTCTGTGGCTTTATTCAGCGGCTTCTCCGGCACAACTTGACGGATTCACCGCCGCCGGAGCAGGAATTCGGGTTAAGAGGTGTGAGAGGCGCGGCCTCGCCCGAGATGGGAATCTAAAACCCTCTGGTCACGATGCCACGACACTCCCACCCTCTATGCCTCTGTGCCGTATATACAACACTCCCACCCTCTATGCCTCTGTGCCGTATATACAACACTCCCACCCTCTATGCCTCTGTGCCGTATACAACACTCCCACCCTCTATGCCTCTGTGCCGTATACAACACTCCCACCCTCTATGCCTCTGTGCCGTATACAACACTCCCACCCTCTATGCCTCTGTGCCGTATACAACACTCCCACCCTCTATGCCTCTGTGCCGTATATACAACACTCCCACCCTCTATGCCTCTGTGCCGTATACAACACTCCCACCCTCTATGCCTCTGTGCCGTATACAACACTCCCACCCTCTATGCCTCTGTGTCGTATACAACACTCCCACCCTCTATGCCTCTGTGCCTTATACAACACTCCCACCCTCTATGCCTCTGTGTCGTATACAACACTCCCACCCTCTATGCCTCTGTGCCTTATACAACACTCCCACCCTCTATGCCTCTGTGCCGTATACAACACTCCCACCCTCTATGCCTCTATGCCGTATACAACACTCCCACCCTCTATGCCTCTATGCCGTATACGACACTCCCACCCTCTATGCCGTATACAACACTCCCACCCTCTATGCCTCTGTGCCATATACAACACTCCCACCCTCTATACCTCTGTGCCGTATACAACACTCCCACCCTCTATACCTCTGTGCCGTATACAACACTCCCACCCTCTATACCTCTGTGCCGTATACAACACTCCCACCCTCTATACCTCTGTGCCGTATACAACACTCCCACCCTCTATACCTCTGTGCCGTATACAACACTCAGCATCACCGCCCAAAACAACCAAATCAACACCTGTGGCAAAACAGCTCTTTCTGTGAGGACAACTTTCCCCTGCTGTTCTGCGGCGGCCGGGCCATTCGTTCATTAGCCGGGGGGCGAGCGGCGGACCGGAACGCGGGCGTCCCGTCCGTTCGGGCCCATCCGCGCGCGGCGCCCCGAATCGACGAGAGACGTTTCCACCCCGTCTCCCAGCATCCCTGCCAGCTCAGTAACGGCTAGGCGGAGACATGAAGCGCATTCCGAGGGCAGACCCAATTACGCGCAGACTGGGGCAGCTCTCTTTGTTTAAGAACAAAGCCAGGAGGGACACAACTGTTCTTTAAAAGGGCTCGCTGCCGCAGTTGAAACGAGCTCCGCAGGAGGGGGAGGTGACCAGCTGGTTATAAATATCTATTTGGTCAGTTACTGGAAGGAAGATTTGCAGTTTGTTCGTCATGCGCTGATCCAGGTGGTGGGTCATTGCAAAACTCCTGCGTGAACAAGGGGGGGGGACACAACCTGCTCTACTTACTGGACTTTGGCTAATTCTTGCCTTACATCAAGGCAAAGAACTCAAAAACACATTGTGCGTTCAAACAGAGCAACAGTATTTTTAAAAGAATGAGCTGGCAATGAAGACACACGAGAGCTTGTGTGAAAGTGAAAAATGTTTGTTTCACGTTTTCATCCTTCTCTTCCTGTGAATCACTTTGTGTTTATGCACTTGATTACGCCTGAACACATGCTCCTCATATTACCTTATCGCACGCCAGCTGACATTTATGCATCAACAGGTTTGTATTACGCAAATCAAGCACGAATGCACCAGGCTTTATTAACCAAAACTACAACAGAAAAAGAGCAGTGCTTCATGACATTTTTAGCTGAAATAGAGCAGAAAAAAACCACATCCCTTTGCAATAAAAAAAACGCAATTAACGAGACATGAAAATAAGTTGTAGGCTTTGAGGGCGGATCTTCTGAAAAGAATTCTAGCAAAGTGCCCGAAAACTTTGCAGTCAGGAACAGTCCAGCGGATAAAACGTGTTTACGGTTTTTAAGTGCAGTGAGCGAGCCGAGCGAGGTCTGGGGCTGGACGGCGTGGCGGGGGCGACCACGGGTCCACCACGGTCCGACCTCCTTTAGAGTTAACTGCACCATGTGAGAGAATGTTCGCTGGCTGTTTGTTGCTGGTGGCCAGACGCTAGCGTGTTTGAATGCAGAGGGGTGGGACGTGTTTAGAGATTGATTCCCACTCGGCAGTAAATTAGAACGCAGCGGAGTAATCTCTGTTTATACAAAATACAGCTGCAAGGGCCTCTCTCCTCCTCCTCTACAGGCCAGTCTGAGGATCACCTGTACTGTCCGGGCTGCGCGCAAACACGGCGCACATACAGTACGCACACACTACAGGCGCTGAAACACGGCGCACATACAGTACGCACACACTACAGGCGCTGAAACACGGCGCACATACAGTACGCACACACTACAGGCGCTGAAACACGGCACACATACAGTACGCACACACTACAGGCGCTGAAACACGGCACACATACAGTACGCACACACTACAGGCGCTGAAACACGGCACACATACAGTACGCACACACTACAGATGCTGAAACACGGCACACATACAGTATGCACACACTACAGGCAAGTGGCAGCACTCCATCGCGTACTGTCTGGACTGCCTGCACACACGACACACATACAGTACGCACACGCTACAGGCGCTCAAACACGACACACATACAGTATACACACGCTACAGAAGACCGACAGCACTCCGTCGCGTACTGTCCGGACTGCGCGCAAACATGACACACATACAGTACGCACACACTACAGGCACTCAAACATGACATACATACAGTACGCACACGCTACAGGTGATCAAACAGCACTCCATCACGTACTATCAGGACTTTGCGCAAACATGACACACATACAGTACACACACGCTACAGGCACTCAAACATGACATACATACAGTACGCACACGCTACAGGTGCTCAAACACGACACACATACAGTATGCACACGCTACAGGCAATCAAACATGACATACATACAGTACGCACATGCTACAGGTGCTCAAACACGACACACATACAGTACGCACACGCTACAGGCGCTAAACAGCACTCCATCACGTAATGTCCGGAATGCACGCACACACGACACACACAGTACGCACACGCTACAGGCGCTCAAAACACACACACACACACAGCACGCGGACTACAGGCGCTCAAACACGACACACATACAGTACGCACACGCTACAGGCGCTCAAACACGACACACATACAGTACGCACACACTACAGGCGCTCAAACACGACACACATACAGTACGCACACGCTACAGGCGCTCAAACACGACACACATATAGTATGCACATGCTACAGGCGCTCAAACACGACACACATACAGTACGCACAAGCTACAGGCGCTCAAACACGACACACATACAGTACGCACACGCTACAGGCGCTCAAACACGACACACACACAGTACGCACACGCTACAGGCGCTAAACAGCACTCCATCACAGACGGGTGAGTGCTGCTTCACTCCCTCTCTAAAAAAGCTTATGTCAGTTCACTGTAAAGGCAGGGCCGTCGTTTAAAATCCGTGTTTAAAAAATTGAGCAAAAACAGCACTATCAACAAGGAAGTTGGAACCGTGTATTAAAAAACTCCCAGCACTGCAATTTCTCCTCACTCGCTTCACTAGAGTCTGTCTTTACTCTGATCCGTTAAGTAGAACTCTAGTCTTAAGTTAACCAAGAAATAATTGTATAACTAAAACATTGAAGTGTCATGTACATATAGCACTAAAATGCCTATGGCTATATAAGGCATGCACACGTCAGCACACACTTTACCTTGAAAGCTTTTATGTACTGAAACAGGAACATTTTTAAGATGTTTATTCACTTAAATTTCTTTGCACAGGAGTAAAGCTTTTCTGACCACAAGCACACTATTTGATAAAGTTCGCCCCCTACTGATGCTAGTTGATCCAAAATTGAAATAAAAATATATCTGTAATTGGAAATGTTTTCAATCCATCCAAGTCCATTTCTAGTTCCCAGAATGCACTGCAAATCATCCTGTGCCCTTAATAAATGGTAGTGCAGAAAACTAGATATGCATTTGAATTCCAGCTTTCAATGTTGTTTTGTGATGATGGATAGGCAGATAGCCATTCCTAGCACATGCAGGCAGAGATAAAGGTAAAGGTGACTTGGAGACTTGAGACTGATCGGTACAGCAGCTGGTTAACAAGCGAGACTGCGAGAAAGTAGGCAAATTACAAATCACTAGAGCAGTTTTCCCTGTTAATACTGTGTAAAAAGAATCACAATAGTCTTCACTGAGCTGAAGATTCCAAACTATTAAAAGATGTTTGGCGCCACCTAAAGATCAGACAACATAAATGCATGCAATTTTGGTTCTGAAACCGTGTTCTTGGTAAATTATGTAAACCTAAATAATTCAATGGAAATTAACTTAATATAGTATAATATGATATCCTCTAACATCTATCCATGATATAAAACTACTAAGGATACCATCTACCATTCACAAATAGATATTTCAGAATAGATATTTCAGAATGGTAGATGGTATATTTAGGGTAATTCCAGGGGGAAATGGCTCCTCTTCAATCTTGACCTCTCAGATCTTTCTGATATTTCACATCCATAATGGAACAATGACCATTGGCATACTTTTGCAATAAAATAAATAAATAAATAAATCATGAAGAAAATTAAGGATAGTCCCATTGTAATCAAAAGACTTCATGACATCATGGGTCATATTTAAATACTTAAATACCTGTACATTGACTTTAATGAATTAATTCATATCGTAATCTAATTATCTCAAAAGTACCTTTTAAAATGTTGCAAAAATGTTCATATGTTCTACACAGTAGTGTATGTATGTATGTATTGTTTTCCACTATTACAAGACTATTCTAAGGGGTGGTTGAGTCCTGGAGGTTGAGTCTTGCATGCTGGTTTTTGTTCCTTAGTTTCAGTTTTCCGACAGCTCTACAAACTATGCTGGTTCACTCCTTTACTTGAACACAGCTAAATCTTTAGAATACACTTGCAGTGTGTAGTTGCATTTGGTGCTTACATGTCAGATCAATACACAATTGAGCTAATTAAATAATTAAAAGCAGAAGTTGGCACAAAATCCTGAAACGGATCTGCCCTTGCTGTGAACTCCTGGGTTAAAAGAACCGTTCACCCTAAAAAACTGATAAACGTTCATCAAATTTAGTTTTTTTTTGTTTGATGGATTGCTTTCAACTTTTTTTCGCCATACTTTCAGAAGGTTTATAATTGTCCTTACTGACAGGAAAATCTGCCATGGCAGATGGACACTTGTTGAAGCCAATTCTGTGTCCATCCAGTCACCTTACTCGTCAATACTTTCCAATTCTTCTTCTGGCAATTCTTCATGGGATTCTTGTGTTTTTAGCTGTTCTTCTTGAAGCTTTGCGTGACAAATATGAATTCTTAATTAATGCAAAGAATCAAGTCAAAGTATTCAAGAGAGCAAATCTTTGTGATCACAATGAGACCAATATATTCATTTTACAATTTACAGTTGTCAAACTGAAGATCTCGAAATTAGAGATGGGTAGGCCAAAAGTGGAGTGAAAATGGACAATTTGTGCATAATTTTCTTAATGATGATTTGTGCTTTTTTCCTGAAATGTATACAAATGGTCAGTGCTCCAAGGGTACATTATGGGTGTCAAATATCAGAAATATCTGAATGGTCAAGATTGAAAAAGAGCCAATTGCCCTTTCGTAGTATACTGGTTTTGTTAACCATCAGTCCCTTCACATTGTAGGCTACAGTATACTACAGTACCAAGAAGTCACATGAGCACTTTTCATATGTACTCAAAGCTATGTGGAACTTTACCAGATAGGCGATAATCATGCAAGATACCCATCTGACTGATAGCTTCTGTTGCTCATTGATTTCCTTCACTGAGAGAGACTAAGTTTCCCTTGGAAACACAATGCACAATAACGGCATATTTAGTGCAAATAAACATCCAGTTAGCCACGGCAATGGTAAACAATTATTTATGTCCATCTTTACACTATGTGTGCTAGTCTACTGCTGAAAGGCTTCTTTTAGAAAGAAAACTAGCATCAATTGTTTGATTCTTATACTGGTACAAACCATTCGCATTGCAGTAAAGATGTAAAGAAGATGGACAGAAACAGAAAGTGTAACTCACACTACATAAACTCCAGATAGGCTACAGGGTAAAGCAACTTATCTTGCTAGTTTGTAGTAGTAGTTGCTACTCAATGGAAACCTACGTAATTGATGAGTAAACACGTAGTCTGGATAGAGATGGTTAGGCACACATTCTGGCCAGTGAATTTTAACAGAAACTTTGCCTTAGTGCGTTAACGTTACTGAAGTACTGTAACTATTGATTGTTATCACAAAGGTTAAAGAAGTTCAAACCTTGTCTGGTTGGCTAGTGGTGGCATGGCTTCCTGGTGTCCCGAAGTCCATTAAAGTTCCTTAGCTTAATGGACACACAGAACAAAATATACATGTAGCCTATTGTTCATGATGGTGGTACCACGTCTTCAGAAGGCGCAAACAGACGCAACGTCGATATTTTAATTACAACTAATTACACTCATTTGTCCACAGTACGCATACAGCAATACAGTCGCTACTGCAGATAAGTGCGAAGACTTTAGTTATAGTGTGACAACATGTGACGGATGCAAAATGTGAATCCAGAAGTTAACTTTCTATTGAAAGTTGCAGTGTAATGTTAGCTAATGGATGTGAACAACGCTCAAGACAAGACTAATAAATGAGACTGGCTGATAAATCTGCAGCGACGTCAGACATAAATCGATCTGCAACAGCTGCCAGAAAGCTTAACGGAACAGGAACATTGATTATTAACTGGACGAGCCCATTCACATCATAAGACAAAAGGAATATTTTTTTAAAGCTGCACAAAGCATAAAACGTGATATTTACCTCAAAACAATAATTTGTGTAGGCTGTCTACGTGAACAGCACGCGCTGAACACGGTGCATGCGACTAAATTGTGCTTTAAATGTTGAACATATTTACCTCAAAACATACGTTAATGAAGCACTGAGCACGGTCCAGAGAGGGTGGCTAAACCGTGCTTTGAACACATTATCATGATATTTACCAAAAACAAACTTCAATTCATAACACGTTGACCGCCACACGTTCGGCTGAGACTGACGGTGAACTTTAGGTACATTTCTAGTCTAGATGGTAGCGGCCACAGAACGTACGAGCAAACGTTTTAACGGTACCGTAACACTAAATGACATAGCGCCACCCTGTGGTTGTGGGAGAAATACAGTTTTTATAGTTCTGTGTCATCGCTCAGTTGTTGAAGATTAATTCAGTTAGCAACGCTGAATCAGAATTTCACAGCATTTCGTCACTGTCTTCACATTATTTCAACATTAATTTAAGGACTAAATCCTTCTTTGAAACTACTGAAGAGTACAAAAAAAAACTATATCCAGAAGAGGCCAAAAATAATTTTATTTTTAAATTGAACAACGCATACGTAGATACATTTCAGTGAATGCTCTTAATATACAGTGTTATCTCCTGCAAAAATAACATAATTTTACATTTAAATTATATAAAATGCTTTACTTAATAAATAATACAAAGAGGCAGCAGATATAATAATCGCCACATGCCTCATTCTATTGGTTACCCTACTCTGCAACTTGAGTTTGTTCAAGCTGTTCACTTGTGGAGAAATTTCACAGAAGAATGTACAAAGTGGCTATAGAGAAATTGTGGAGAACAACATCCAGTGCAATTGTTATTACTGTTAATTATTTGGTTATTTAGTCAATTTACCACAGTAGAAGCAGAACATAATGAAGTGTTCCTGCTAAGAAAGACATTGGTCTCTTGGAAATAATTAATGAGCAACTCCTGGAGAAGAGGAGACAGAAAAATCTAAAAACGAATGTAATTTCACACAATGTTTATAAAATAAAATGAATAAAAATGAAGGAAAAAAAACGTTTCTCTTATGTATGTTAAGTGTGAAATAGTCATAAACCGCACATTAATGGTATTGTAGTTTAGGACATTTATTGCCAGTTGATGGTATGAACTGGGTATATCCTTTACATTTGTAATGGCCTTTTAGGGTCAATCATTCGGTTCTAATTAAACTTGGACAAGGGAATCTGAGCTCACCGGGAGGGCTGAAGAACATTTAGCCCACAGCTTCTGGGCAGCTACAGAGGCAGGCCAGCATGTTACCAGCTATGCACAGGTGAACAGACTAATCCTTTGATTCCTCTCTTTCATCAATGCCACTGGCCTCAGCAGACGTCCCATGTCCATCCCTTGCTATTTGCATAGCACATAGGGACCAGCAGGCAGCATCCGTAACACCATGCACTCTTGCTCCTACTTAGTGGCTGAAGCTAAGCAGTGTGGCTAAGCAGTGTGGCTAAGCAGTGTAGGCTAAGCAGTGTGGCTAAGCAGTGTGGCTAAGCAGTGTAGGCTAAGCAGTGTGGCTAAGCAGTGTGGCTAAGCAGTGTAGGCTTGGTTAATACTTGGATGAGAGACCTCCGGGGAAAAATAAGTTGCTGCTGCAAGTGGTGTTGGTGGGCCACTATGTGGCAATCTTCCCTCTGGTCAAATTAACCTCAATGCACCAGCGCAGTGATGAGGACACTGTGCTGTAGGAGATGCCGTCTTTCAGATGAGACATTAAAACCGAGGTCCCGACTCACTGTGGATTAAAGATCCCATAACACTTGTCGCAAAAAGTAGGGGTTTCCCCGGTGTCCTGCTAAATTCCTAACCTGGCTCTTTCAATCTGCCACCAAATCAATTTGCCTAGAAATGGTTCTCTCCACGTCTCCGCCTCAGCTGATGTGTGGTGAGCATTCTGGTGCAAAATGGCTGCCGTTGCATCACCTAGGTGGGTGCTACACATTGGTGGTGGTTGAGCTGAGCTTCCCCCTCATCCTTGTAGTGCTTTGAATGTGAGAAAGGTGCTATATACAGTGAGCACCATAATTCATTGGACAGTGACACATTTTCTGTTATTTTGGTTCTGTACTCTAGCACTTTGAGTTCGAAAAGATATAATGACAATGAGGCTGAAGTGCAGACTGTCAGCTTTAATATGAGGGTATTTTCATCCATATTGGATGAACCATTTAGAAATTATAGAACCTTTTGTACATAGTCCCGCCCATTTTTTCGCGCATCAAAAACTATTGGGCAGTTTAACATAATGTAGAATAAAGTAATAATTTTTAATATTTGGTTGTATATTCGCATATCCTTTGCATGCATGCCATGACATGGATGGATCACTTTAAGGGTTGTTTTTCCTGACAAATTTTTCTATTGAACTCTATGGGAAAATAAGTCAGGAGAAGAAACCCTTATCCATCCATATCTACTGCATATCTGGCAGCAGAGGGATGGTTTAAGGCTTGTTTATGTCAGACACTTGATGACTTAGAGCTATTTAGCCGACCATGTGTTCCATACTGTTACGGGCGGTGGGGGTCTTTTCTGCTAGACCTGTGTAGTTGTGTTATTTGTGTTTGTTTTCCCCTCCTGGTTTCATTTAGTAAATCACCTTTGTCCTCTCTCAGTAGATCCCTCCTGTCCGTGCATGCCTTGTTCAGTTAATCAGCCTGCAGCTGGGATCCAATCAACCAATCAACCACAGCTTGCACCACACACCCTATTTAAGCTCTTTTGTTTGGTCCTAAGGGGAGATGTGGCAGGTCTCAGACCTTTTTGTTGTGTTACGCTTTTTTTGATTAGTTACGTAGTCTTACTTTGAATCGTTTTTGTCTTGTTTTAGTTTACCAGCCTTTATGTTGACTTTATGTTGACTTTTTGATAACTTTTTGTCTTTTTCCTCATTTAGCCGGGCGCAGGGTTAGAGAGGTAGGGAACTTGTGTAGATACCTGCAGGTATACATTGTGTCCTTCACCACACGTAGGTGACTCCCTGTATTAGTACATCAGTTAGAGCGGCGACACTAACCCATGTATTTGAGGCGCTGGTCGCCTGCCAAGGGGGTTAGTCTAGGGGGTTAGTCCTGGGGTTGTTTTGGTTAATAGGTTTAGCTTTAGTTCTTTTCTTGGGGCTTTCTTTTTAGTAGTCGCTGCATAGTTCAGGGGGTTGGGTATGTGTTGTGTCTCTGCCCTGTTGTCCCGTGCTTTATGTTAATAAATTATTGTTTAGCAGTAATTTGATTGTCACTGCCTCCTCATTCACACACTCACTGTCATGTGTTACGCCGGCGGCCTCTCAGACCACCAGAGGGGGCGTAACACATACTATTGCAGTGTACAGCTAAATCTAGACCCACCCCCCAATTCCCATTGAGATCCATTCAAATGCAGAGATGTTATAGTATCGCTTGTAGGAGTACCAGAAAATAAGATATCAAGAGTCTTTTGATATTGTTGGGTCACAGACATCAGGAGGTTATAGCATGCAAAGGATATGCGACCAAATAGTAAAAATTATTACTTTATTCTACATTATGTTAAACTGTCCAATATTTTTTGATGCCTGAAAATGGGGGGGGCTATGTCCAAAAAGTTTAATAATTGTTAAATGGTTCATCCGATATGGATGAAAATACCCTCAAATTAAAGCTGACAGTCTGCACTTCAACCTCATTGTATCCTTTCAAACTGAAAGTGCTGAAGTACAGAACCAACGTAACAAAAAATGTGTCACTGTCCAATTAATTATGATGCTCACTGTAAATGCAAGGCATTATTATAATTATATTATTAAATACTTTTTCACGTACCAGATTTTTAATGAAAAGCAAATTGCTTGCTATGACAAAATGTTGTAGTAGCAAGATTAATGTAGAACTAGCTCAGACAAGCTAGGTCTTAAATTAGATGGTGTGAATTTAAGCATTTCAAGAGAATTGCCTCAAGTCTCTCATTTTGGCTCACCTAAACTATAGGCCTGTTTAATCTGTTAGCTTCTATTCTTGGCATGACTCTGGCCTACAATAGTTTTAGACTATTCAGCAAGACTGTCTTGAAAATTGCATGGTCCAACAGTTAACTGCAATCATATTTCTAGATGGCTAATTCATACATTTTGCCACTACAAATATTCTGCAAAGTAACTTTTATTTTGATTTACTTTCTGGTTTTTTGGGGGTATCTTAGAAAAATCCAAGCATATGTTTCTTGCTAGCATTTTGTATCATCATGTTGCAGAATAGTACATATTGTAAGAAAGTTCTTTACTTGTGCCACCATCTGCAAGACATTTCCTGATTTTTCTGTTACCAGCAAAAAAGATACAATTCCTTATTTAAAATTCAACTTGTCAGCTTTCAATCAGAGACATCAGCTGTCTCGTCTGATGGCAAAAAATCAGCGGCTGCTTGGTTTTATTTCATTATGCATAGTTTTGTGTGATGGATTTAGTAGCGGAGAATCAAACGCAGAGGTGAGGGAGATATAACAAGAAAAAAATAAAAGAAAAACAGGAACTAATTCCTGACAGTTAAACAGCTAAATTAAATCTACCCAGGAAAAATAGGACAAACTCGAATAGAATGAGTGAAACATAAATCTAAATCTGCCGAACTCAATACTAGAGCCCAAAACAGGAGACAAGAAATGCAAAAACCTTGCCGGAACGTAACACTACAACGTCCGATAGAAGGTGAAACAAAACAAAACCACCAAAAGAAAACACTGTCTCGTAGAGAACAGCACGGAAATAGCGCAGAACGCGAACAGGAGGAAACATAATCCTATACCTGAAGAAGCTAAAAGCAAGTCCCTCGTGAACATAAACCAGTTAATATCACGAGGTCGCTTAAACCTGGCTATGCCTGGCTCAATGTACAAATGCATGACAAAAAAGCACCAGAGAAGCAGAAGTGAAGAACTTAAATACCCCGCAGGTAGTAGCACAGGTGATCTAAATAATGAGCGAGGCGAAGCAAAACCCCGAGACGGAACAAAGAAAAAATCAGATGGATTCTCAATCGGAGATGAAAGACGAGAACCGCAGCGGGGAAAAAAACCAATAACCATGAACCACGACAGTTTTGGTGATGGCATGTTAGCTAACTCATGCAAACACTACTTTTTGAGACTGCTGTGTGGCTTTTTATATGAATATAAGGATCCAAACAGTGTTAAAGAGCAAACACATTAACGTCCCATAGTGTTACTTTTCTAATGTAACAGTTGCTGAGTAATGTTCTTTTAGGCAAATACATGTCCTAAATATAGCAATGGTAATTGTTGTGATAAAAATCTAAATGTTTTTAAACAAAAGCATGCAAACACCACCATTTACTTTACTTGCATTTTGAGCAAAATATTTCTAAATAATTGTAAACATTGCTGTTGTGTATCTGTATGTACAGTATGACATATTTTGAATTATTTTTTTTTAAGATTAGCCAAATGTATAAATTTATATTGATCAAATTCTTTTACCACAGACTAATTTCTTATAAAAAATATATAAAGAAAATGTCTTGGAGCACTGTTATTAATAGTATGGTAAATGGTTATAGCTATGGTTGTGCCTCATTGCTCTCAGCATATAAGTAGTTATAGTTGATAGTCATTGGTTAAAGTCACTGACTGTTTGTCTGTTTAGAATGTTACTCGCAGGTGTGCGTGTGTGTATTTGTGTGTGTGTGTACATGCATGTGTGGTTGTGTGTGTGTGTGTGTGTGTGTGTGTGTGTGTTTGATTGTTTCTTTTGTTCTTTTATTGGGTTTTTTTTCATCTGCAAGCCACATTGGCTGACATGCCAATAACTTCAGACCCTAACTTTTTTTTTTATGACTGGTAGAATATCAGGACATTAGGAATTTTTTGCCATTAAGTTCAGAATGAAATGATAATCAATATAAATGGGTTTGTTTAAGCTCACAGAACAACTTTCCAAAATGTAAAATAATAATAATGCTTAGTAACAGCACAGGGAGGATTTTTGATGATGTGAAGTGAATTCTAGGCATCAGTTTGATACTCGAAGAAAAATGTCTTTAATGTTGCTCCAACGTTATAAAGTTTCTTAATCCTACCATATTAAGCTGAAACAGAAACACATTCTTTTT
The DNA here is from genome assembly GCA_022702515.1 of Ilyophis sp. 1 JC-2022. Taxonomy (NCBI): domain Eukaryota; kingdom Metazoa; phylum Chordata; class Actinopteri; order Anguilliformes; family Synaphobranchidae; genus Ilyophis; species Ilyophis sp. 1 JC-2022. The sequence goes on from CM040406.1 coordinate 44,380,353, forward strand.
ATGATTCCAATACAGTATAAATTTAAAAGGAAACAAAAAAAAGTTTTGCTAACAATTTATACCTCTGCGATAAAGGGTTACAGTGGAAATCGGTTCCACCTTGAAAACAAGATCACAAATGAAAGAACTTACGATGCTATACACAAACATGCACATTCCTACTCGCGAAAGATATAATCTTTTTTCCTCAAAGTACAAGGTCATGATGGCACACTGTAAACGTTTGAGACACTGAAGAACGATCAAAGAGATGACCCTCCAATAAAATCATTGGTCACTTCCATGCCAATGGTAAATTAAAATCACTATAATATATTGGCAAAACAAAAGAATGCATTTTTTAATTAACATAATAATTTAGCTTGATATAGTGCAGATGACACGGCTATAGTTTCAAATAACTGTACCCAGGTTTACATTGAATTTACAAATTTACATTTTAATTAAAAAAAAAATTATATTCTGAGCTCATTCTTTGTTCAAGTGATACACAAACCAATTCCACAAATTGTAATAACATTTAAAGACGTTTCTTCATTCTTTATAAATCCACGATTGTACATTGGTTTATTCCTAAATGTTTTCTGTGTTCCTTTGGCCAGCTTATATAGTAAACAGGAACCAGATGTTTTAAAAATGCAGTGGTTTAATTATGTCTTAGGCCCTCTACATGCTATATATTTGCTGTTTCCCCAATGTATGCCAGAGATGGAAAGAATTGCCAAGGGACCTTGCATTTTTTTGGAAGGGCTTTATCCATGGGATAAAATTATACTCTATCCTCCAAACAACTCTCCCAGGTTAGAATGGCTGCACATGTACATCTGGCAGGTTACCCACATTATTAAAACTGATTGCCTCCGCATTTTTTAAAATGTGAAATTTTACCTTTTCTGGGTTCTTGAAGACGAACCTTGTGGAGAAACTCCTCTCCAATGGAGGTGACACTAAAGAATACACCCCACTGTAAGGTCCAAGGTACATTCTGTCCTTAGACAAATTACTTGCCTTTGAAACACGCTAGAAAATTGGTATAGAAAGGAATGTGGATATATTGTTTATTGACCTCCCATGGAGATATTAAAAAAAGAAAAAACTTTTCCTTAGAAAAATTCAGCAGAATGAGAAATTGATTGTGAAATCATTTAAATAGATAGTCTAGTGCTGATCTTTAAAGCTATGCCCTTCTGAAGTGAGATCGCAGCTTTGATATTCTATATTAAAATAGCTTAAGTTTATTAACTTAAAAATATGTTTTTTTATTCCTTAATTTGGAGAGTCCAGTTGTACCTGTCTCATCACTGAATCCCTATTTTTGTGAAAAATTTAAATATATATATATTATTTTGTTTTTTTCAAAATGCAAACTCCTCAGGATGTAAATTGGGAAAACACGACTGCAAGGTGGCTCATCCTCTTAGGGCACTGTCCCACTGTGGTGATGTGTGTGTGCCCTGATATCCCGATTGTGCCAAGTGTTGCTGGCAACCCTACCGGCGACAATAGAGCCTGATTTACTAAGACCTTTAGCGTGTGCAAAACCTTTTAGCACATGAAAACCAATAACATGACCAATGCACCAATCATTGGTCATGTTATTGGTTTCAGGCCCATAATTGACCGTCTTGTTGGCTAGGATGACAAAATGTCATCGTTCACCAGCGACCTCTGCTGGTCCATTGGGTGCACACCATGTGCGTCATCAAACCACACGTAAAGTGTCTTCCTCCAATTTACACTGAGCAAAACTGGTGAGTGCGATTAGGAGAAAAATGGGTAAAAACACGAGTATGTTACTTTTAACAATGAGCCTGCATTTTGATCACAATCCGCATGCAGTCGTATCATTGGACACCCGGCGACACCACTTTGTAGATTATATAGTTCAGTTTTGATGATGCAAAAAAACAGTGCTAGGGCAAACCTTGTTGGTTTCTGTTAATCTGGATCAGCACAGAGCCATGTGAATGCATAAAATTACCTTTGCACCTGGATTGTTATTTTCATCCTGGCCTTATTAAAGACCCCCTGAGCTCAGAGTGGAATGGGAGGGGCATATTGGGACAGGTGCTGGAAAAGAGAAAGCTGGTGGGACAGGTCTGAGGAATGGGGCATGGTATTTCATGGTATTTCTGGTTTATGTCATGGACGTGTTTAGGCTGTAGCCCACCCCTAAACACGTGGTCTTCCACTGAACTTGGAATTAAATATGGACAATGTTTCTTAATACTATCTTCGTGTGATGAATGGAAAGTGTATATTGGATTATAAAGTTGTTGTTTCCATTACAGTTTTCTGCTTGACCATTTGAAGGAAAACTTGTTACCGCGTCAGTAAATTCAAGCATAAAAAAATGTATCAATTTTTTAAACAATGTATCAATTTTTTATGCACTCAAGACCGTTACACTTTCTTACCACTACGTGACAGCAAAGGCTCACTTCTCATCTCATTAAATTAAAACTAGATACTTTTTCTACCAGAATGAAATAATTTTATATCTAATTCAGAAACTTTAACAAAATGGAAGTTGGCTACATCCATTTTCAATTATTTATGTTGAGTCACTAACTGAAACTTTAAATATGAGGCATTCAACCCACTTTCTGTCACAAATACAGATAATCTATAGTTCATTATACATTCATGATACTTATCTTTAACCATTGAAAATAAAGAACACAATTTGCATGGGTTTTTAGTTGCCTACAACAGAAACTGCCTACATTTGCCCGAACTTGAAGGAAAACAAATTTGATGTGTGATTCAAAAAGAGACAAATATATTACTTACAAATATGTTTCATATGTACTTTTAAAAATCAGTTCAGGGATTCATATTGCATCATAGTTTTAATGGCTATTCACGGAAAATTAACTTGCGGTATTAACCAACAAACACATTATCAGGGTTTCAAAACGGAATTGTTTTAATTCATTAATGTAATTTTCAACATAGTCTGTCCATTCCCATTCCACAGAGTATTATTACATAAGCAGGCTCTGCTCCTGCAGTATCACAACAGTGTGGCAAGAAATTAAAATAGTATTATAATAAATGAAAAGTGATGAGCATGTACATTATGAAATAATAACATTTTAATGAGCAAGTTGTGCTTTCGATGGCAAGCCGTGGCCAGGGCTACCAGTCTGAGTGGACCACTCTGTAGCTTGATTTGCTGGTGTAGATTTTAGCCTGGAAGGCACTCTTTCAACAACCAATGTTTTTATTATTGTATTATTATTGTATTTTATTATTATTTTCATACAGCTCTAGTAACACATCCATAAGCACCTTATCTCTTATCATGTCCAGTCAATATTAAATGCACTCAGCTTTGGGCAAACAGGAGAAGTTTTATGACAGACAAGTGCATGCTCAAAAATAGCGGTTTTAGATTTGGTTCCTGATGTTTCGATGACAATCAAGGGTATCACGCACCCCTATGAAATCCAGGCTTTTGCACTCCTCGGCTGGTCATTCACTACTAGTTACTTTAATGTTTTCCTGGTGTGTGACACTTACTTATTGGTTATGTTTTAGTCGCTATGATTCCATGTGTTCTCCGTGAACATTTAAAGAGCTATCGTACTGTAAAAGCCCCCAACTGTTTCACTCCGCTGCAATTAATTGACAAAATGCAGGGACATCGGGATGTAGAGGATGAAGAGGATAGCGCCCTCTGTAGGACGGAATGCTAAATTGTAGAGTTAAGTTTACAATAAAGAACTTCAAGAATATGGGTGTACTTTTCAGAGTCATTGAAATGGGTCTGCTTCCGTGGTGATATACGAAATCTATAATGCGTTAAGAGACTAAACAGAAAACTATGGATTTTTTAAAAATAAAAAACGTATAAGGCCGTTTTTACAAAAAGAAAACGTTTAATGGATTTGGGTTTATATGGGGTTTCTAGGTTTGGGTCTGAATGAGCAAATCGCCCCCCTCCCCGCTCGTGCACATTTACACATAGCTTCGCTCTTGTTTTGATTTTGCCCAGTTTGCTATGGAAACCTTTTTTTTTTTTCAAACTTAATCCCTGTCAGTCGTCTCCGTAGGATAGGCAATGTGATCTGTCCCTAACTCCATTCTCTATTTTTGTGCTTCCCTGTGCTGCCAAGCCCCTGACGTAATGCTTCGTGTTAATTATTAGCATGTGGGAAGCAATGCCGAGACTCTCCTCCGGTTAAACAAGAGTAACAGAAGGGAGCAAAGTTAGTCAAGATGGCAAAACACACGGATCCGGAGTGAAGGGGCACCGCTCCCCAAAATTTTGAATTCTGTTGCGCCCCGTTCACCGATCAGCACCACCGATGAAACCGTGTCTAGAAGTGAGTAACATGTAACTATTTTTTACATTCTTACTTTGATTCTACGATAGCATTTATTGGTATGTTACTTTCTATTGTTCGAACAGTTCGCTCTGATAGTAGCCCGAATACCTGATGCAGAAAAAATAATTTCCATGGTGTCTTTATGCGGGTTCGTCTGCGATTATTAATGTCGTTTATAATCGTGAATTATAATTTTACTACATGTTTACAAAAAAAGTTCGAGCCTACAACTGTAGCGTATAGCTCACAGATTCGTGATAAGCCCAAGTGAAAGGAAACGGTTACCGCGGTTCTTAAGAGTTCGTGGGCTCTGCACAGACCGAATAGAATATTGTACAGAATTACAGCGCAGAATAGCCGAGCCATGGAATGCTCAAGTAGGCTACATTTGGGGAATGTTCTCGATTACTAGATTCTGTCTTCTAAATTAGGCTACTGGTTGATCATCTAGCCTAAATGTTCACATTGAGCTCGAAGCACAATTTTTGCACCGAGCCATTTTCACATTTATGTGAGTAGCCTCCGTCCATTGCGTTTTGAATATCAGTGTCTATATTGATTAAGGACAATGCCGAAACCGTCGTGCACGTCGCGTTTGTAGGCTACGAAATGTGGATACGTTTTGAGGAATTGCTGCTCTTCAAAAGTAGCTTATATGGTAACGTTACTTGAAACAAGTCATTTTGGACAATTAAGCTAAAAATCTTGACAAACCGGGGTAACATTACTGTGGGGTGGATCCTGGCTAGTAGCTATAGGCAACGGGAACCCGTCGGAGAACAGACCTGGTTGTAACAACGTTACGAGCGGCACTGGATCTCAGGGGAAGTATTCCACGGTCAAATAATGTGCCAATTAGTCCCGGGAACCGTATTTTTAGGCACGGGTGGATGCAGTTTATTTTTGTCCCGGTGCAGTATGTCACAGGCCCAAGTCCATAGGGGTCCACCTGACGGAAAAGGGGTCATTTTAAATGGTGCCCCGTCAGACGCTGAGTTTGCTGCCGCTGCAGGGTCGATCTGACTTGCAATTTAAGTTAGCTACGCGTGTTTTTTTTTAAAGCGAAGAATGGTTTCTTTTAATAGCCCGCCTATTTCCCCTCCTACGTTAATGAAAGTCGGCGGTGAGTCGTTTCGCCGGCTGAAGCAACAGGGTCAATGTCGCATTTCCATTACACAGGATATTCGCACTTGGGTATGGTCGTCTCGCGTATGAACATTGGCGCCGAGTATTTGTATCCCTGTGTGTGGCAGTCTGTCTGTGTGTGAGTGACAAACGGATATTGACGAATGAATAGAATAGTAGCCTATTTTATTTGATTATTTCTTTATGTACTGTTTAAAACTGCAAGTCATTAAGTGGGGAGGCAGTGTAGTGTAATGGTTAAAGAACTGGCCTTGTAGCTGAAAGGTTGCCATTTCGATTCCCAGGTAGGACACTGCAGTTGTACCCTTGAGCAAGCTACTTAACCTGAATTGCTTCAGTATATATCCAGCTGCATAAATGGATAATATATGCAAAATAAATTCTTGTTGTGTAAGTTTCTCTGGATAAACAAAATGGAGTGTTAGTCAAGTCTTAAACATACATCTATGTTTCATTAGCCAGCCTCAGGTCTATTAAGGTTAAATTGATTTGAGTTTATGTGTGAGTGTTTTATAGTTATGATACTGTTATTGCTGGTTGTGTACATGTGCTATTGTTGACATAGTCCTTACTGTTTGCTTTATCATTTCAGAGGTCAAAGGTGTTCCCCGTGGGAAATGACTACTACAGAGACGTTGGTGTGACACTCTAATCGTGGGGAAAGCTGTGTCTTCTTCCCACAAAATACAACAGTTGGGCCAAATAGAAGGAAGTGCATCAAGGAGGACGCCTCGCCACGTTCCTTCTTTTTAATTCCGCACGGACAAGATGCTGGTGAAGAAGAGGAGATGCTAAAGCTCATGTATTTTCAGTAACAGAAACAAAATAAAGAAATAAAGTGACCCTCGTGCAAAAACCATCGCTGGCACAACAGAGCACAAGAAGACAGAAAGGCAGTCGAGCTCGAGTTCGGTTTCGGGCGAAGGGTCGACCTGCAGCTCGTATTTTGTCGCCGGGGGGCCCCCATCGGCAGGTTTTCTCATCCCTGGTGGCCCGCCTCCAGATCATGATGTTTCGCGACCAGGTGGGAGTCCTAGCCAGCTGGTTCAAGGGGTGGAATGAGTGCGAGCAGACGGTGGCCCTCCTGTCGCTGCTGAAGCACGTCAGCAGTACGCAGGCCCGCTTTCTTCAGCTCTGCCTGGAGCACTCTCTCGCTGAGTGCACCGAGCTCCACGTGCTGGAGGGGGAGGCCAACAGCCCGGGTGAGTCCTCCCGCAACCCCCCCCCCCCCCCAAACACCTATTCCTCACGTGGCCAGATCAGGACCGGGATTGGGTCCTCCTCACCAGGACTTGGGTCCTGTAGTGGTGGGATGTGTTAGGCTCCTGTTTTCCTCGTAGGCTTCTCCAAGGCTGAGGAAAGGTCAAAAGGGGTCTGGCTGTACAGTGGCGGGCGGCGGGCCGGTTCTTGAAAGATAAGGGCAGCGATAAGGGCAGCCGTGCACCCGGCAGGCCTAGAGGCGTTGTCTGAGGGGGCGGGGGGGGGGAGGTGCCCAAAATTAAGTTCCATCCCTCATGTTCAGATTAAGAGCATGGGTTGCTGTTTTGTATCATTTGAGAGGGAGGCAAACTTAGCAACTAAAATACTGGTAACCAGATAGGCTTATTAAAAATAGTGAAGGGTATATGGTATGTAGCTGCTGTGATGAAATATGCTGCTTCTGATTGATATTTATAGGACTTTAGTGCAGAGGGCAGAACATTGAGCTTTTCTTAACAGGTGTGATTATACATACAGGCGTGATTATACATACACAGACACAGATGTGTACGTACGGTATATACATAACATGGGATTCCCATCAGCATTTTGCCTATAGGGAGAGCTGGCTGCCTCAGCGCCTCTGGAAGTGTGTTATGTGTTACGTGTAGTTTTGAATGCAACAGGCTTCATTGTTTTTGTTTTGACACATGGAACACAGACACATGAAAGCAGATAAGTGGAAGTTAAAGTGTGTCACTTGCCAGGTCATCGTATTTTTGTGGGCGGTACTAAGGGAAGGGATACTGCCCCAGGACATGTTCCACATACACACAGGTGCCGTGAAAGTCTTCACGTGGCTGCGGTTTTAAAGTTCATCGGGGTGGAGGTTGAGCAATTCTGCTGAGGTTTCCCTCCAGTTCTTCTGGTCAGCATATTCCTTGAATGAACGCTTAAGCGCCGTCTTGCTTTCACATTCAATTGTCAAGTCACTTCACACTCAATAAATCTGTTGCCGGGAGTTCCATTACGGCAGGCCCAACCGCTGTAGTCCACACCTGGGGGACTCGCCCGTGTCATTTTGCAGTCGTCACTACAGTCATTGACTCATCAGACTGGCTACAGTCTATGGCAGTCTCCCAGCCCCGCCACAGACTGGTTATATGTCAGTGCTGTTGTAAAACGGGTGGTCTACATTGCTGTAGTTTTTTATAGGGACATGATGGCTATGGCTACAACATTACAAAAAAATGTGAGAACCTTACATTTTAGCTGAGAACACCTTCTGCAGATCTGCTTAGAAATTACAGTTCAAAACTCGGGTCGTTAGTTAGACTCTGATTTTGTAGGCTAAGCAAGGTGTTCCCCTCAAATCTCAACACATACAGTACATCCTAGTGTGGAAAGTTTTGAGACGTTAGGTGAGGTGGCCATGTGAAATGCTACTAAGTTGCCCACTTGGCCTACATCTTTGTATCTTATCAAGCACAGCCGCTAAGCCATGCACCAATCGGCTTGCTAAAAGAAGAGATGGGGGTGTGAAAAATGAAAGTATCTGGTTTATATGGGGTTAATTTCCAGCTGGAAGTTGAGTGGAAAGACGCAACTATTTGGAAAGTACTGTTCAAATGAAAGGAATCCATAATGACCTACTTTATTCCCTTCATGAAGAAGTAGCCTTGTTTCTTATCCAAGCATGTTTGCTCCCTGTTACAGCGTTAAGTAAACTACTGCAGCAGCAGCAGAAGTAGTATTTTCGATACTGAAAGCTATTACATATGAAGTCGTTTGACTTTTCTAAACTGTACAACTGGTCAATAATTTAAGAATGAAAAGTTAATGTTCTGCAATACTTGTCCTGTAATGTAATTTAAGCAGCTTGATTTGTTCACACGTCGACCACAAAGAGGAGTATTAGGTGTTCTGTAGATGAAAACACAAAACTATCATTATGCAGACTAATTTCAAAGCACATTATTTTATTTTTGGAGCAATATGACACCCACATACTATACTGGGAAATGGAGACATTCTGGTTTCTCATATATATTCAGATGCAATCAGTTTGATAATAAAAAAAAAAGAGGGAAAATCGAATCAAGCTGAAGTTTGTGTGCACATGCGCTGAGTATTGTTCCTCTTTAATGGGCGTTTACGCCCCCCCGTCCCCTGTCCCCCCCTGTCCCAGAGCCAGTCTATAGGGGGTGGGGTTGGGCCAGGACAGGACAGGGGGGGCACTGTTGTTATGAATGACTGACTTCATGCTGCGGTTTTTTTGTATGATGATTACGCCAGCTCATGTACAGGCCGCTCTAGTGTTCTGCGCTCAGTTGTTTTTCTGGCAACGTGGCTTTTCAGACTCACCGTGGCACTTCGTGAGAAACACCGGCACGTTCCGTGTCCCTGCGAGGGCAACCGCTCACGTTCCTACGTCCCCAGAGAGGCAGACGTGTGTATGGTTGAGACTGCGTGAAAAACAGTGTGTTTACACCGAAGTAGAGCATATTCATCCCTTTTACTATCGTTGCTCACTAGAGCATTTTAGTAGTAAAGTGCGAGTTTTCTCTTTACGCCAAAGAAACTAGGTGAAAGTGGTCTTTTTAGGACGCTAGTTGGCTCTTTGCTTAAAGCAGCAAACTCTGTTGAACCATATGAATGGAAAAGAAGCTGAACATGGATGTTGTCTTTGTTCTGTGTTTAAGGAAAGGTAATGAATGCCATTTGAGTGGTTTGAGTATGATATCTGGGCAGAAGTGTAACATATGTCTCTTACCAGCGTGCGTTGTTATGTGAATATGTTGTAGGCTATATCCATTTAACTTAGCGAAAGTCCATATGAGTGCTTGTCGTTTTCGGGTCGGTGTGCGCAGAGGGACGTTCTCCTCTGCACGCCGTGGACGGTGTTAACTTGACACCTGAAATGTGTCGATGGTACGTTAATGAGCGGAAGGCGTTATGTACCGCTGGGGTACCTACTTGACATCGCTGGCCATGCCAGGTCATTGCTGCTCACTGCCTTTATGGAGCCCGGTCACACGTTAGAAGCAGTGCCTGGCATAGGCAAACACGCCTCTAAATGAGAAGAGAACCAGTTCACATTGTCTGCATACATTTTGCATACTGGAATAACGGGCTAGCAGCACGTTTACACAGCGATCCGTACGGCTGCTAGTGCTCTTTTGTGGTGCCTTTTTACATCATACATGGGTGTAGCCCTGCATATTGAAACCCCCAACACCCTCCTCCTCCCGAATCCAGCATTCACTCACAGTCACGCCCTCTCTAGTGATCACCATCCCTGGCCGCCTCTGTCCTGGCCATCTGAGTCTTCTCAGCTGTTTTACAGAAATATCGCTGGGCCGTTTAGAAAGAAAGAGAACTTGTCTCTCGTTTGGGTGTCGAACTATTCCATCGCACCCACGCATGAGCAAACGCTTTATTTCTGGCTCTTGACTCTGCTTCGTGAACTCATACGGAGCCTCAGGAATGGGGCCGTAGAGGCTGCCAAAAAAATCCTCTCTTTGCTTCATTCAGATAGAAATGTGCAGTCTGAATCCTACTGACGGCATTCAACAAGCAAATACAGAGAGGAAATCTTTCACTGAAGTACGTCTCACCAGACATGTGTTATTTGAACTGGCAGCGATTGTGTTGGACTAAATGGTTTTGAAATTGCTGGGATCCTTTTGCTTACGGCATCATTTTCATAATTGGGCAGAAATCCCTTTCAAAAAAAGTGGATGGCTCGTTTGTTGAAGTAAAATCACAGGATGATTTATTTAGCCATTATCTGGGTAGATTTACTGTGTATGATTTGCTCCTACATTCATACTTACTCATTAGTGTCCTTGGTTTGTGTCGTATTATTCCTTGTATATCTGTTGCAAACAAGACCATGTTAAACACCATTTTACAGCCGCTGTCTGTGATGACCTCATTCTTTGGTTTTGCTGAAATCAACAGTGCTGTGTCCTGACCTACTGTTCTGCAAAGTCTCGTTGTTCAGAAATGCAATTCAGGTCCATTTTTTAGCTTAGGACGGTAAATGTGGGTTTGGGAATTCTGAATCATAAAACAATATTGCATGAGCTCAGTGACAATCTGTAATGTAAAGCCTGAACCAGGTGGAAGGCAAGTTGTTCTCCTAATTTTGAGGTTTTTTTTTGTAATTGCTTTTCAGGGATAATGACACCATATTCAGTAAATATGAACGGTAGCAGTAGCCACATTAGTACTAGTAGTAATTAGTAGTGAGATGGTTTCCTGACGTTCCTGTCTCTAGGTGTGCTTTACCGTAACAGTACCGTAACCGTAACCGTAAAGCACACCTAGAGACAGGAACTTTATATATGAGACCATCTCACTCCATATAGAGAAACTATGAAGCACCTCAGAAAGACAGCATGGGCTAGGTCAGAGACAGGACAAAACAGCAGTGTAGGTATGGGTCTCACACACACACACACACACACACACACACACACACACACAAACACACAAACACACACAGAGGTGCCTCGGAAAACACTAACTGCAGGTGATTAGTGGTTATGATCACATTGCCGCATTTGACTAGGGTGATGTCACTGGATGAATCAATGCTTATGGCAACCATTGTGCATGAGGTCATTACGAGAAAAATATGTTGGTAAATCCAGGAGGTCAAAAGGAATCGGTTCCAATGGTGACTTTTGAAGTAACCGCAGAGGATGTCCAAAAGATGATGTTTATGTTTCCAAAGAATTGATAAATCCCAAAATGTGTTTTTATTATATTAAATATGAAATATTTTCCTTCATTGCATGATGCAGTTTAAAACCAGCGCAAGTAAATCGGGGCAGCAGTGTAGCATAGCATTGAGGGAACTGGACTTATATCTGCAAAGGTTGCCGTTTGATTCCCAGGTGGGCACTGCTGTTTGAGCCCTTGAGCAAAGTACATAACCTGAATTGCTTCAGCAAAATATCCGGCTAAATAAATGGATTATACGTCAAAGAATGTAAGCTGTGTAAATTGCTACGGATAAGAGTGTCGGCTAAATGCCTAAAATGAAAAATGGTAAGTGCAGTGGAAAGTCCAAAAGGCCAAACGTTTTGAAGCCCTGCGCGTTAATTAGCCACACGGATAAGAACAGGGCCTCTTGTCAGTCTGATTTGTTATCAGGGCTGTTGTTATGGGCAGTTGCTACTCTTGTTTCTGAATGAGTTGCTGAGGTTGTGTTATGCGCTTCCAAACAGGGACCGTTTCCTCTGCTGTCACATCTGATTACTCAGGAGTCAGGATATTGGGGAAGGCTTCCGGGGGGGAAAAAAGCCTCTTGCTCCAGCATAGCTGCTCACGGTCCATCTGCAGGTGCCAATGACCTGAGAGTAACATTGTAGGTACGCTGAGTGAATTATTGCCCCGAAAAGAATTTCTCTTGCACAAGAACCCAAGCATAACCAAGAAACATAAAACAAGACCGAAAATTCAATGGCCAAACATTATGTATGAAAATAGATAATGTGTTAAAAAAAGGATATAGCCTATAGAAATATAGATAATCTATACAATAATCAACAGTTCATCAATCAGGGTGCTCGTTGATGAGTTGGACACTTGGTGTAAAATAAGCTCTCTTATTTCGTTTATGACCTTTGATATTTATGGCCAGATGGTAATGCTTTGTTTTTCAAGTATGGTCACCTGTGTTAAGCAATGGAACAGTCCAGAAAAACATGTCCGGAGTGCAACTGAGGTAATGGATAAGTCTTCATTCTCTGAAAGAAACACATAGATTATTACACAAGTTATTTTACTATATGTAAAATGCAGCTACCGTAAACTAACCATGTCGCAACTTTGTTACCTTAACGTGAGGACACGGTTAGTAGCTGGTGGTTGCATTTAAAATGGATGTAATAAAACTACCTCAGACAATCATTCCAAGTTTCTCCCTTCTGTCATTAAGTTTGATGAGTAAATTAAAAAAGACAGTAAAAACCCTTACAAATGTGAGAAGTCAACTCAGTACCCCTGTCCCTCCCCCAAACTGTAGGTCTTGACAATACAGCATTTTAGCCCCCCCCCCCAGACCCCAGACCCCAGACCCATGTTCCTGTGGCAGAACTTTGGTTTTTACGGTTTTGTTCTGCATCGTTAGCGCAGTCAGCAGCAGGGCCTCCGCAGATTGGGACTCCACACATTCCCGCCGCGCTCCATAACCACCTCCGCAGACGCAGTCAAACCGGTTCAGCGTTCCCGCTGAGCTGCCCCTGCATGCATGCCTTCAGAGGAGAGCCAACAGCCGTGTAAACGTACGGTAGCGCAGCCCGCCGCGCGGCGGCGGCGGCCCCGCGGTACAGGCCTGCGCTCACTCCTCCTCCTTCAGTCCTACTTCCTGTCCCTGCTGTGAAAGCGCGTTGCCTAAAAGTACCCAGCATGTGTCCTCAAGTCCCTCTGCCCAGCAGCACCTGTTACCGACGTAGTTACTGGAGGTGCTTACTGCTTATGGAAAAACAATATACCGCAGTATATTGTAAATATATCGAAATTAGCGTCACAATATATTTAAAATATACTGCAGTATATTGTAAATATATCGAAATTAGCGTCACAATATATTTAAAATATACTGCAGTATATTACATTTCCATAACTGCTTGTGTTTTGAGGGAATGCCACGGGCCCCGCCTCTCTGCATTTTCATAGTGCTTTTATAGCCTTCTACAGTGAGAACAAAAAGTTTTTTGTTTTGTTTTTTTCTTCTTCCTAGCAGGTACAATAATAAAGTATTTTTCCAGAAAGGAAAATGGTCATCATTCTTCAAAAAGAGGGCAAGCAATACCAGCCCAGCCATTTCCTTAAATAGAGGTCTGGGACTCAGGAGTCTTTTGTCTTAAGGCCTGCGTTCCAAACATAGTTCCACTGTGACACGCTGAGCCGTACAAAAACCTAACCTCTTGAGCCTCGACAGGTAGACTTTAATTGCTATTCCACAACGTTTTGATACGGTACTTTACGGGCCACATACTTGCAACATTACAATGCTGTCTGACACTGAGCACCTATGTAGAGATACCTGGAGGATGACTGGTTTCCAAAAGTGTGTCGGCTATTGAATTCTGAATCAATACCTCATCAAAGCAAATTTTATATGGTGTGGATCCATAAATGCTTCTTCTGTTGAAGATTACATTTTTATTTGTCAATATACAGTTTCATACGTTATACATCAGGGGTAGGCAACTCCAGGCCTCGCGGGCCGGTGTGTACGCATGTTTTTACTGCAATCAGTTCGGCTCAATCAGCTAATTAGTCATACACACAATCACAGATAAACTCGTAAATTACAGAACGATAAAACACTACAATACATGCATACCGGCACAAGAACATTCATCAGCTGCTGTTCATATCGGGGATATGTAGATTAAAATCTCAGATCATGTATCGATTGAGCTAATTAACCAATTGTTAACTGGTGGCAGCAAAAACCCGCATACACACCGGCCCGCGAGGCCTGGAGTTTCCCATCCCTGTTATACATTATACGTTGAAACAAAAAGTACATATAGCAAATTTACATAACTAAAAAAAAAAATAAATGCTTATCACACTTTATCCCATACATTCTCGTTTTGAAAAACATATGCAGACTTCATAAGCTCAGGTTTAAATGTGACTGTTAGTGCGCCTGACCCAAGGTTGTAAAAGAAGAGTCTGTCCTCCCTGCTGAATAAAACATACACGCAGAATGTCTAGGTGCCGGACTGACTGACTACATGCGTTATACTGACAGAAACAGGTGTTTCCCAGTTTGTTATCCATCCAGCTGAGCTCAATGAATAGTTAACCACGCTACTATTTTGAACTCTTCTGCAAGATTAGAGGTCACAATTATAAATGGAACTTAATGAAAGAAATCCCACACACGCACGCATGCACACACACACACACACACACACACACACACATGCACATGTGTGTGCTTACTGCACAAAATTTGGAGTGAGAACCTCAGTCTTCATAAATTCCGCTGATAGCATCATGAATGTAAGCAAGTGTGTGGTGCTGCTGAAGACGAGTGATTCTCACCCTGGCAGGCCGCAGTGTCTACTGGTTTCTGTCTTCACCTTAAAATTGGTAACCAATTCAGACCCAAGAAACAAGGTGAGGTAACTCTGTAATCAGCGACTTTAACTGATCAAATAAGTGCTGAGTAACAATAAAAACCAGCAACCGCTGCTGCCCACCATGATCAGGGAACCATGAGGCCCACTGCTGTGGACGTTTTTGGGTACGTCGATCAGTCTAGATTGTATTATGCTGTTTAATCTGAGGAATCCAGGGGGGTATTTCACAAAGCAGGATTAGTGAGTTAGCTGGATAGTAAAAACCCGGAACCCTCCCAAATCTGAAACATGGTCTGAAGTAAAAAGAGCTGCCCCTGGGTTTTACTCAGTGCAGTTATCCAGCTAACTCACTAATCCTGCTTTGTGAAATACGCCCCAGGTCATGCTGTGTAATTCTGGTTGTTGTTATGAGTGCCCTGGCCATTGACACAGGACCTGTGCTGCACGGTCATCGTAGGTTTGTGAATCACTGGAAATGACTGTGACTGTGCCCTGCATTCAATGAACCACAGTCCTTAACTTTGACTTACAAGTTTATGCAAGCGCAGCACTTTATGTTCACAAGCTCAGCGTGGCGAGCTGGGTTTAGTGATCGCTGAACTCGGCGCAAACTGCGTTTGTGAAGAAGGGAGAGGAAAAAAAAGCAGTCTTGATTGTAATTGTTAAAGTTCGTTTTTCATAGTCAAAGTTAAGGACAGTTGATTGAATCCCCGCCAGTGGCTTTCCAGTTTGCCCGTGTTAGCTGTTCAGAAGCCTGGGCGTTTGAATAGGGAATTAAATCGTGCTCCGAGCTGAATCTTGTGGAGATTAGGTCAGTGGGATGATGGGCTGGAAAGATTCAATTCTTTTACCTTTCACCTGGTTGCTTAGCAGTGCAGTGGGGACTTGTCTGGTCCGGGCCTGCAGTGGCCTGCCTGACTTGAGGCCTGCCAGAGGTGGGTGGGGCAGCTAGTGGGGTCGCTGGAGGAGGAGGGGGTGGGGGTGGGGGTGGGGGTGGTTGTGTGATGTGCATCTGCTGTGTAAGATACGCCTCCATAAATGATTTCATTTTGGCCCCTTTCCATTGAATCAGCCTGTTTTAGCCGGCGCTCTCCCCAATTCTTTTCCGGAATCATCTGTTCTGGTTTCCCCCAGCATTGGGGAGCGTTTAACCCAGATTTCTTTCGGAATATCGCCTCATCCACACCATTCCTAAGCTGGGGGGGAGGGGGGTTAGCCTGAAACCTTTAACCACACCTTTGTTACGTACCCCTCGCCCCGTTTTTTCTATCCTGCGAAAGGCATTAAGAAGTGGGGAGGCCGTTTAAGGAAGTGTTTGTTATGGTAGGAGCAGGGTGATCTCAAAGAGAAAGTATGTATCTAACCAGCGGCCTTTTCGGATGCAGCGCAGTAAGTCGGAAACTGTGCATTCTTCAGCAGGCCTTGTGGTATGCCGGCGCATTCCGCACTGCTGAGCTGGAGAGTGGGATGGGTGGGGGAGCTCGCTCGCTCTCTCTCTCTCTTTCTCTCCCTCCCTCTCTCAACGGCCTGCCTTTTCCAAATGGGCCATTTTCCTCTCCCACATTTCCCTCCTGGAAAATCCTGTCTCTGCTCACGCTCCGTACGTCTTCAGACCGGCGCAGATTTTTTTTCCGAGGGCAGGGGTGGGCAGGTTGGGGGGAGATATAGTTCAGGGCTTCGCTGGGTACATCTGAGGGTGTCGTCTGTGGAGTTTTTAGGCCATTGTCTGTGTTTTCTTATCTTACTGAATGTGTACCACACTTGTTTTGTTGGGTCAATGAAAGTCAGGACTGCACACTTTGCATTGTAAATAGTGTCAAGTTTCCGTACACTTTTTCGCTGGCAACACACTGCATTGGGCTCATGTTTATTCAACAATAAGAAGAAATCCCCAAATGCAGAAGAGCGCCTCCTTTTAGTTGTTTTGTGAACACAAGACAAAAGATATTGGCATTGCTGAAGAGATTAGAGGGTAATCTTGTCTAAAAAGATCTGAGAATTCACGACTGACTGGTGAAATGAGGAGGAACATTGATGTCATAAACAGATACAGAAAAAATCTGATTTTCTCTTTATTTTTATTTTCCACTTCAGTGACACTTGTATCCCCATCCCAGGGGAGCCACGTGTTTGCTGTCTGTTTTTAGTAGATGTGCTCTCTGATATTTCCGTATAAATAGGGCGTTATCTCCCGCCCTGTCTTATTGGGACTGTGTGATGTGGAAAGCCTATATTTAGAGCTGGAATCATGTGTCTGCTAAACAGTCTCTCCCATGCAGACATGCCTATGTGAGTATGTGTGGTTCTCCACTGGTACAAATAAAAAGGGCTCATTAACCTGGTTATTTTCAAACATGACTTCACGGAATTAGCCAGATTCCTGTTTCTTTGACCAGTCCGGTCCTCGCCGTTGACCGTCAGAACGAGGACCGTTCAGGAACGCGGTCGTGTGCGCTGGGAGGGCTGTGTGTCTGGTGAAATACAATCTTTAATTTGTTACTTCTCAAAGTCGCATAATTTAAAGGGGAAACGGCTTTCTGTAAACAGTTAGTTGGACAGGCTGTAACCCCCCCCTGTGTGGACACACCCAATGACCATTGAGTCTCACCGTAAACACTCCCACGTGTGTGTGTGTGTGTGTGTGTGTGTGTGTCGGAGGTAAGCAGTCACACAGCTCAAACACTGTTTCTCTGTGAAATGTGTCAGTTTTGCCACCAATGGTGCCGACTACTGAGGATAGCTGTGCCGAGCCAAACCCAACCAGGCCAGGAAGAACGGGTGGGAACACAGTGAAATTTATGTTGGGAACAGGACAAATTCTGCTTGGGTCTTTTGAAGGTGTCTGTGTTTCGTAGTGTTTACCTGCTTTCATTTGGCGAAAGGGCACACACTGCTTTGCTCTACTCACATATTCAGAGAGATATTTGGGATGGGGGTTGAGGATAGTCTCACACAGAACAGCCAGTGCTAATTAGAAACCATTTCCATGGTATATACACTTAGTGTTCAGAGGAACGGGCGGGGCACTTGGTATTGTACTCCACAGAAAACTCAGTTGCTGTAAGGGTCACAGATTGAAAAAAAAAAAATGCAGGCACTGGTATTTGGAAATGTGTTAAATTATATGATTGAGGCCGAATACAGGATGAGGGGTAGGATAACAGGCATATCTCACGAGGGGGCTTCTTGTACGTGCCGGAACATTGAACTATTGAAGAAATGCTTCTATTTTTGGCAAATAAAAGGTGGGTGGGACGGGAGGGGGGGGGGGGGGGGGGTTGTACAAATTACGGCAGAAAGCAAGAATCTTTGAAAGCTACACCCCTCGTCCATGGTTGTTTTCTGGGACTGGGTGCCACGTAGAGTTCACCAGCATGCATTGTTTAGCTTTGGAAAAAAGAAAGAAAAAAAGTGACTGTAGGGTTTTCCTCCTCTGGCCTGCTGTGATTCACAAATTCCGGGCAGTGACCTCTCTCTTGAGCAGTTAGTGCTGCTCTAGCTCAGACGCAGTTTAAATATGGACGAAAGAAAAAAAAGAGCAGCTTTGTGCGCTGTGTGGTGAGCGTAATGAGTCAGTGTGCCAGTGACTGGGAGCGCAGAACTGTCTGCTGAGAGTAGGGAGGGAGGGAGAGCGAGAGGGAGGGAGAGAAAAAGGGGAAGAGAGAGTGGGAAATTGAGAGAGAGGGAAATAGAAAGAAAGGAGAGAGACCAGTGACGGAGAGGGGGCGGGGGGGGCAAGGAAAGGCTCTTCATTGTTTCCATTCCCCTCCTCAGTCCCTCCAGTGTGTCCGTTTTTTCTGTCTTTTTTTTTTTTTTTGAGGGAGATGAGGTTAGCACTTTACGCTGAGGGGTTATGGGATGGGGGGGTGGAGGGGGACGAAGAGAGAAACGACACAGACTTCAGAACTCTCCCTGCTGCATTCCGGCGAGCTCGCGAGCAGCACGTGTTACAAGTGGCTGACCCCTGACCCCGGAGTTCCTGTGAGCTGCCTCCTCGCTCTGTCTGACCTGCCCCATTCATCTTTCAGAGTGAAACCGCAGCCACAGACAGGGGCCGTGCATAGTATCCTTCCTCCTTTATTTGTTGTTCTGTTTCCCCAAATGACCTGAGCGGTATGCCTTCTGTAAGCGTCTGGGTCTGCTCTTAAAAGTGCTACGTTGATGCGGATTGTGCCCAAGAAGACTCGGTTTCCTGTTGAGCAAGCAAAAAAAAAGGCAAGCTTGGTAATATTCAGTGTTAATCATGTATGTATCAGACGGTAGTGACAGTATAACTAGGAATGAGCACTTCAGGTAACCATTTCAGAGCTAATAAGAATAGGCAATGCGAAATGGAGAACACAATGTAAAAGCAGATTGTTGAAAAGCAATATAGTAGGGACCAGTTTAATTAATGCTTATGAACCAATGGAGTTTCGACTTCTCGTTAATAAAGAACATTAAAGTAAAATTTCTATTCAATATATTGCCTGATATGTAACGTCCATTCACTAAAGTGTTGAACTCCAACCCTGCTGCTAGATCAACAGTGGTGGATAATGTGAAGGAATCATATTGTATTCAATTGTATTGTATTAATATGTACCTTTATGTAAGGAGATAATTAATTTACACATTTTAAGGCTTCATAAATATATTTAGCTTTTAAGGGAAACATTTATTTTGAAGGAGCAATACTGAACACATGCTTGGTTTAGACATGGTTGAGAGAGTAGTTAAAATGAGTTGTTGTTAGTCTATATGCAGTCTTGCCATGAAATTGTCACACTACAGTCAAGAACCCTGTAGGACAAAATTGTAAACAGATGGAAAATGGAAACATGGAAAAGTGTACGGGGTGCATCCTCTTTTTAAAGCGTGCTCGTTGTTGTCTATCCTGTAGATTTTCTGTGGCTAGCTCAGTGTTGTATATCCTGTAGATTTTCTGTGGCTAGCTCAGTGTTGTCTATCCTGTAGATTTTCTGTGGCTAGCTCAGTGTTGTCTATACTGTAGATTTTCTGTGGCTAGCTCAGTGTTGTCTATCCTGTAGATTTTCTGTGGCTAGCTCAGTGTTGTATATCCTGTAGATTTTCTGTGGCTAGCTTGGTGTTGTCTATCCTGTAGATTTTCTGTGGCTAGCTCAGTGTTGTCTATCCTGTAGATTTTCTGTGGCTAGCTTGGTGTTGTCTATCCTGTAGATTTTCTGTGGCTAGCTCAGTGTTGTCTATCCTGTAGATTTTCTGTGGCTAGCTCAGTGTTGTCTATCCTGTAGATTTTCTGTGGCTAGCTTGGTGTTGTCTATCCTGTAGATTTTCTGTGGCTCGCTCAGTGTTGTCTATCCTGTAGATTTTCTGTGGCTAGCTTGGTGTTGTCTATCCTGTAGATTTTCTGTGGCTAGCTTGGTGTTGTCTATCCTGTAGATTTTCTGTGGCTAGCTCAGTGTTGTCTATCCTGTAGATTTTCTGTGGCTAGCTTGGTGTTGTCTATCCTGTAGATTTTCTGTGGCTAGCTCGGTGTTGTCTATCCTGTAGATTTTCTGTGGCTCGCTCAGTGTTGTATATCCTGTAGATTTTCTGTGGCTAGCTCAGTGTTGTCTATCCTGTAGATTTTCTGTGGCTAGCTCAGTGTTGTCTATCCTGTACATTTTCTGTGGCTAGCTCAGTGTTGTATATCCTGTAGATTTCCTGTGGCTAGCTCAGTGTTGTATATCCTGTATATTTTCTGTGGCTTGCTCATGAAAGTATGTTTTTTTTTTTGACCCGTTTAATTGTTGCATTTTGAGCCATGAGTCGTTTTTCTTTCTTGAGCACTTGTTCTATTTTGAGTCCTGAAGCATTCTACTGCCCGTGCCCAGCCCCAACTATTACGGCTTGATTTCAAAACTTGTGTGGAATGTCAGCCCAGACTCCCAATGATTCGGCTTCCAGATACTCATTTTGTACAAAGTTAGGTAGGCTATACTTGATTTAGACTCAATTACAGAACAAATTGTGTTGTGTGTTTGAGGTTTTGTCTGAAATTGAATCACAGTTTATTGCTGTAGCTTGTAGCCTATGTACTTGACAGACAACAGACTATGTCATTCAGCCTGTGCTGAACTGAGCAGAAAGATACTTGAATGTTCTTGAGTTGTTAATTTTATGATAAACCATTTCTGACAGTTGTCTGATTGAGGTTCTCTCCAATAATTGTGCATGCTATGGATACTTCACCCAGAAATTCCCTTCTTAAGATGGCGACTGGTGACTTGGTCACATTGTGTGTACAGTGGCTGGGTGTCTAAAAATCTGTTTTAGGGGTGCAGTAGTGGAGCCCTTTCTGGTCTATTGACCAAGGGAAGTAGGATGTCAAGATCTTGAAAGTGGGGAGGGGGGGGGGGGGGGGGGGGGTGTGGTGGTGAGGAGTGAGAAACCCACGCTGATGACATCACGGACAGTGTTCTATCAGCGACGGTCTCGGTGTTGAACAGATTGCTGCTTGAGGAGGAGGGAACAGTGTAACATTGAGATGCAGAGCTAGAGACAGACGCAGGGAGAATGGAGGCGGAGAGGCGGCTGGCGTCAAGGGAAGCGGGGAGGGGCGTGGAGCTGGCAAACCAGGAAGGGAGAGCGTGAGGGCCATCCAAGGGAAGCGGATGGTTCTAAATTTAGTGAGAGGGTGTTACTTGGGATCATGAGAGCTTGATTACCGGATACTTTCAGCTGAAGCCTGGAGTCATGAACATGACATGATTGGTCATGAAGAGGGCCGTCACATGACCGATGCCTGAATGAATCTCCATCAAGAAGATTTTTACTCCAATCTTTTTTTCTTTTTTTTTTTTTAAATGTCCATTTTAGTGCTCCAATGAAGCGGGATTCCAGTGTTAAAACTGAGCTGCTTCCTGCCGCACTTGCACCGCGGCGCAGATCTAGACAGACCGGTCAGTGTCCTTCTACGCTTACATTGTCTGCATTAATGGACATTGGACAAAGATGCAGATCTGGGCTTCAGCCCTAATGCTTATGCTCTTTGTACTTAACCCATTAAGTGCTGGGGGGTACATAAGTCGACAAAAATACTAATGTCTTTAAGTACCAAGGGCGACTTATGTCAACCAGAACGTGTAAACAGTGAAAACATTTAAAAATCCAATCAACATGCTGTTACTAGCTAAATAAACCATGACATGTTTAACCAAATGTTATGAGTATGTCTGTATGGCTATATGAGTGGACCGAGCTCATAGCAGAATATTTTTTGACTCCGGTCCCTGCAGATGCGCAACCTGTCGAGAGACAAATAAATCAATAACCGGCCATCCAATTCACAGCATTTACTCACGTTCGTCTAATCGTACATTGACACGCTTACAATGCAAGGTACAAACACAACGACATTCCTAAATTCTGCAGTTATGAGTTATGTCTGAATGAACGTTTTGTAACTAACTTCACCGATCGCTACAGCTCTGATTTATTTGAATAAAGAAAAAACACAGTTTGGTGACAGTCAAGATTTAAATGAGCATGTATCTCGCTTTATATTTGTAGTAGAAATATATTGGCATTATATTATAAAGACTCATCTTTTTAAAGTAGGAAAAATGTGTTTCTGGGTCAAAGCGACTCAATGATAGAACTGGTCACATACATACTTGTTCAGTTTATTGTTTATCCATCTACTAAAATAATGCTAAGCACTTGTGATGTATCAGAAGAGATACTGTCAAACTGTCCAGCTGTGTCTAATTTATAATCTCTCAAGCAAGAGCTGATTTTGATGGAAAACCATTTTCACTGTTACACATCACCGGTGATTAGAGTAATTCTGTTCAATAGGTGAAGTAATGTGTTTTATTATAGAGTTTTGAACATTGACAGGATCAATGGCAGCCATATTTGCTTGACACTGCAGGGATTCTAGTGTTCTGGAACACTCTGGCATTGAGTGAGTTAAGGAGGGAACAATGTGATTATGTGATATCTATCGGTCCAAGATGATTGGTTGAACTGTGGTGGACATGACGGATAGTACAACGGTTATGACAGGCTGGCTCCATCCTGCTGCCGCCTCCCAAACTGCCCCCCCCTCCCCCTCCCCTCCCCTCCCCAAGGGCAGCGGCCCCCAGGGGCGTTGCTCTGCCACCAGGGGGCGTGGACGAGACCTCCCTCCCGCCTCCCAGCCAAGTCGGAGCTCTTTAGCCGCCCAGTAAAAATGGAAGTTCCAGAAAAAGGTGTCCAGGGGGGCACTTAATCATGTGAGAAGTCCCCAGGTCTGATCTCTCCACATTAGGTGACATTTGTGTCAGGTCTAAACAAGGAGACCTAGCATTCCCAAAAAAGCCAGAGGGCTCGGTCTTCTAAGTTTGTCTCTCACCGATGAGCGCCAGGAGGCCGTCAAGCAGTGTGTTAGAAACAAATGCAGTCTAATTTATTTAATACATGTCAGCTAGTGAAACAAACTGTTGAAATTACACATTTTAAAGTACCTGTTTGAACATCTCTGCATATCAGGTGTATCCACAAGGCCAAGTCCACCCCCCCCCACACACACACACACACACACACACACACACACACACACACCTTTGCTCAATTATTCCCAGAATGTTATAAATACAAACTGACCATACACCTGGGCCTGTATTCACAAAACATTTTATCTTACCACTAAGAGGTCTCCCAAATAGCAGTAAAAGTTTCTAGCTAAGAGTTTCCTCTTAAAACCTATTCACAAAGCTGCTGAGACCAACTTTTACTAAGGAATGGGGAGAAATCTTAAGCCAAGAAAAAGGGCGGGGTTCACCTCGTAGCTATGGATGATGTCATGTTTCATGAACAAGCTTACTTACTATGCCCACAGTGATTGGCTGATAGGGGATGGGTTTCTGTCAGTGATTTCATCATAGAAATGGTATCCTGTTGTCATATTCAAATTAAAAAATTTTATCCTACATGGTTATTCACAATTAAGGTGTTTGTGTGACAAATATAATTTAAAAAGGAAAGCAAACATTTTGTGTGCTTAACTGTTGTAATTGAACTGAGGTCCCAGTTGTGGGTGGATGTAAGGTGTGAGGAGCCCCGTCCTGCAGGGATAGCCACTGTCCCCCACCAAGTGACATCCAGCTGGGACATGCTGCCTATCAAACAGCAGCCTCAGGCCACTTTCCTGTAGGATTCGGGAGTCATGTGTTGCGCCTGGCCACTTAGCAAAAATGTCAAGAATATTGTAGTTGGCATCAAAAACCACCTGTGTGGTTTCTGTTTACAAATGCGTGCTCATCTTGTGATGGTGCAATAATTCAGACATGTGTCCCATCTATAGCACCAACTACACCGGGGAGTCCAGCTATGGCCATGAAGTGGGCTTTGTTTCATCAAGAGAAAACCGTATGAATTGTCAGACGACGTGGGGTCTGAAAAGGGCATTTATTGTTTGATGTAATATTCTACTGACAGATGACTGAGGTATACCTAGTTTGTCTGCGCTGCATAGCTGCATTTTCCCTGTGGCCAAGTAGCGTAGCATTGTCAGAACCTTGATCTCCGGTGTTATTGGGTTGTTTTTGTTTGTTGGTGAAGTGACTGCATCCCTGACTAGCTCTACTATTATCATAATACCCTCGCAATTAAGGCGATACCTTTTTAAAAGATCAGTATCATTAAATGCTTCTAAAATGTTGATGCGATTACGATTCGGATTGTTTGTGATTTGGTCTTAGTGATTTAGGAGTCCTCTTGACTACCCCTAACTTTTCACAGATTTAGGAGATGGTTTCACCACTAAAACGTTTTGTGAAATACTCTTAGACCAAAAATTAAGGAGTCCTAAAATGAGGACTGACACGCCCATTATTTTTAAGAGTTTCTTCGAAATCAGCACGTTGGGAGCTACTTTTAGCCTTAAGATTTTTTTGAAAAAGTTTTGTGAATATGGGCCCTGAACTTAAACACCAACACTTCAGCACTCGTACTCTTAATATGCTTTATGAATCAAAGCCAATGAGTCGACTTTAGCTTTTCCTCTTGCGGAGTCAGAAAGAATCACTGTATTATCCAATCACACACACTCACACATACAAAAAAGTGTTAAATTGGCTAATTCCAGTTGATAGTTATAATTTGGAACTGGCATATAATGTGTGAATTTAAACTTTATTGGTCACTGCAAAAGAACAGCATTCGAACCCAGCTCTAGTTTCCACAGCCCGTACACCTGGTCAGCGATTAGGTTTTATTCTGACCCCGTCCTGCGGGCTTATAAAGTGGGTTTCCTGTCCTGGTTGGACACAACGCCTGATGCATCCTCAAGCAGGTGTATGGATGTCAACTCTGCGCCCGTTACGAAGCCTCTATTTGTGGCGTGAGACAAAGCCGGCGCTGCCATGACCTGTCGTATCTATAGCCCTTGCTGAACCTGATCGGAATGAGCGTTCCTGCGGTATGTCTGTCAGACGGGTAACAATAGGTTAGGCGACCCTGGATATGCAGAGAGCCATTGCTTGGGCCTGAACACCTCCTGACAGTATCTATTTTCAAAAATGTAAAAAATATATATATATTTGACTCTTCCACAAACCCCCCACTCCTTCTACCATCTGTGGTTGTGAACTGTTTATTGTTGATTTTATGTTCCTGCTGGGGCCAGTATATGTATAGAGCTCATCTGGATTTCCAACTGCCTGCATTCCCCTGAAATATGTTTAACATTGCAGCTCATTAAATGGGGATAGCTGCAGACAGGGCTAGCTCTGGGAGCAGTGAGGCTCTGTGGAGCTCAAGGCATGATAATGTCCCACCTGCTTCACTTGAAAGGGAAGACAGGCTAGTTCACCACATGTTTTCTTGGTAGCTATGCTGAATGTTGATCTTCTCTTTGTCTCTTTCTCTTCTCTCCATCTCTTTCTCTTTCTCTCTCTCATTCTTCATCTCCTGTTCCTCTATCCTGTTTTGTTCCCTTGCTGGGTTCCAGTGTTTATCAGCCAATGGGTGAGTGAGCCCAAGGAGAGGGTCATCTCTCTGGTCCTGACCCACCTGCCCCTGCTGAAGCCCGGGAACGTGGACGCCAAGGGCGAGTACATGCGCCTCCTCCCCAAGATCCTGGCACACACCATCGAGCACGGGCGGCACCTGGAGGAGAGCCGCCAGCTCCTGTCC
The DNA here is from genome assembly GCA_022702515.1 of Ilyophis sp. 1 JC-2022. Classification (NCBI taxonomy): domain Eukaryota; kingdom Metazoa; phylum Chordata; class Actinopteri; order Anguilliformes; family Synaphobranchidae; genus Ilyophis; species Ilyophis sp. 1 JC-2022. Next base: position 44,406,268 of record CM040406.1, read on the forward strand.
TACGCCCTGATCCACCCCGCCACCTCGCAGGAGGACCGGGCGGCCCTCGCCCTGTGGCTCACGCACCTGGAGGAGCGGGCGGCGGCCCGGGGGGCCGGAGACTCCCTGGAGCGGGCGCCCACGCCCCACCACCAGCACGCCCACCTCTACCCCCACCACCAGCGCTACGGCTCGGACGACCGGCTCAACGGCTGGCAGAGCTCCCGCGACTCAGGCCTGGGGGGCTGGCACCACCAGCAGGGGTGCGAGAACGGGCACCTGTCGCTCTACCCCTCCTCTTCCGTCCCCTCCACCATCAACACCTTGGGCATCGGCAGTGGGACCAACACCAGTGAGTGTAGTGCTACAGCGTCTCTCTCTCTATCTCTATCTCTCGTGCTCTCTCTCTCTCTCTCTCTCTCTCTCTCTCTCTCAGGGGCGGGGTGGGGGGGGGCACACTCCTGCTTCTGTGCCAAAAAAGCCTAATCAGGCAGAGTCCGCTTCTGCACATGCTCAGTTCACTCCTGTACTACTGATACGCTTTCTTCAGCAATGCTACGACTCTGGCCCCGCCCATTTTTTTTTCCATGCTTTCATTTTCTATGCCATGGGCGAGCAAGCAGGGCCGTATCTGTTTCTGGATTTCACTCCAAGTCCTGCCCCTAATTATTTCATTTAACACCGTCTTATTGCGTGATCTGGCATTTTGTGTGATATTTATTAATAAGCTCATTGATATTACCTGAAAACTGTGTCCCTATATGAAAATTTAATCCGTGAGTGAACCAATGTTGGCAGGGCATGAAATTCTCATTGGCCAGAGTGGCTTGTGGATTCTAAAAGTCAGAGGCCATTTTCAACATTTGACCAGCCACATTGCCAATATAACACAACCTGGTTTGTTACCTGCAAAAGTGGCTGCTAGAGTAGAATATCTTACCAGCCACAATCACAGTTTTACCAGCATTTGGCTGGTGGCGGGTGTTCATTTCACAGCCTGAATGTTGGCATATATAGGTAATTAATTGAGTCAGGGTTGTTGTTGGAAACAAAAGCCTGCAGATGCACTGGCCCTCCACTGCCCCCCCCCCAAAAAAAAAGGTGCACTTTGTTCAGTAATTACGTTTCTCATTCTGAATGGCTGACACTGTTATTTGGGACTGAAAATAATGACATACTCCCAAGGTCAAGATATAAACTAAAAAATAAAATGGAGAAATGGCAATCATAACCTTACTGTCATATTCATGTGAACGCACGCTGCTTAAATGTGCAACAAAGATATCCAGATTGAATATATCTGTGGTTAGAGCGGGATATTTCAAGCGAAGAATGCCAGGGTCTTTTTCCTGATGAAGGGGACAGCTGAAGATATAAATAATTGCACATTTAAAGCTCTGCAGCACAAGATCTTTTTTATTTTTGACTGCTTCGAGTTTCAACAGCACAAAGAGCCGATTTCACAACCCCTTCGCTGTGTACCGAAAGCTGCCTCAGAAGCTACCACGGGTTAAACCAACAATGACTCGTCACAATTGTATAAAAAAACGCACAATTATCGTAACACGTTGAATTTCTTAGTTGTGGTTAAAGTTCGGGCCGGAGCCTCTGGTTTTCACCTGTAGCGATGACTCTTTAGGGTGCCTCGCTTAAACTTCCCTCTCTCTTTGTAAATGAAAGCGACAGTGTGCTTGTGAAGGGAGGAGAAGGTGAGGCAGAAGTGGATTAAAACGGTTTGTTCCCTCTGAGTGTGACACGCCGGTGGAATTCGGGTCTTAAACACAGCACCCAGACATCCTCCCCCCCCCCTCCCCAGCTGAGCTACACATAGCATCCAGTCTCTTCCCATGTATGGTATCCTTTGTGAAGGTCTGTATTTAGGGAAAATGGCTAATATTTAGGGACTGGAACTTGAAATGTTAGCTGGGCCCTTATTTTAGACCAGCAACTATACATAGCCCAAACAGTTACTGCTGCATATAGGTTGAAAAGGCTTCCAGAATGCCAGCGGATAATGCCCCCTCCTGTACATCTTGTTATTTTGTTTGACTCCATGGAGCCTTTCCCTCCTTCCGGAACCTTCCGCGACATGAGACAACGTGCTGGAAGGACGCACCTGTTGGCGGCTGAAGCGGAAAATCTCCTTTGCTGTTTTCTCCTGCTTGTTTTCCGTGAAAGAAACTAGCGTATATCAGCTTTGGTTGTGTCGGGTCCTGAGACTTCATCGTAAGCTTTCCTCTGACGTGGGTGAACGTACTGTAACCCACGTCTCATCCACTGTTAATGGTGGCGGTATGGATGACACTGTGCGCGTAACACACAGCAGGCCCTCTTGGTGTGACTGGAATTCACATTCAAGGGTGAGTTTCCAAGTGGTTCTTCCATAACACCTCAGAGATAAGCTCACTGACTGTGATGTTCCGTGAATCATTCCACATGGATGTGCTGAATTGTTGTTAGGGCTTTGTTACATGGATGCATCCTGTCATTTGTTATAACTTCAGTCACTCTTGCGCATAATTGAAAGTAAAATAAAAAAGTACCGTTATAGATATAGCCAATATGTTTTGGCTGTAAACCGTCATCTGGGCAGTGTTGAGAGAGGTTAGACGGTGTTTTTGGTCAGGGTTGGAGCGTGTTTCCCTGGGGATGGTTTTTAGCGTAGCCCCCTTCCTGACGCTCTGGGCACTGTGTGGTGTCTGTGTTTGTATGTTACAGTCGTGCCCGGCGGGCAACACAGCCCCCTGAAGCGCTCTGTGTCCCTGACCCCACCGATGAGTGGCTCCGGCAGCCAGCCCCTGGGCCACGGCTGGCTTTCCCAGGAGGACCTGCGGGCGCGCGGGCCGGCCCCGGACCACGCGCCCCTTTCCCCCCAGAGCAGTGTGGCGTCCTCGGGCAGCGGGGGCAGCGAGCACCTGGAGGAGGGTCCCGGCCCTGGCGGTATGGCGCACCGCAGCACATTCCACGACGAGGGCAGCGGCATGAGGGGTGAGTCCCTGAGCGACGTCTCGGGCGCTACCTGGGCACGCGCTGCCACGGCAACGTCTCGGGCGCTACCTGGGCACGCGCTGCCACGGCAACGTCTCGGGCGCTACCTGGGCACGCGCTGCCACGGCAACGTCTCGGGCGCTACCTGGGCACGCATTGCCACGGCGACGTCTCGGGCGCTACCTGGGCACGCGTTGCCACGGCGACGTCTCGGGCGCTACCTGGGCACGCGTTGCCACGGCGACGTCTCGGGCGCTACCTGGGCAACGCCGGCAACGTCTCGGGCGCTACCTGGGCACGCGTTGCCACGTCGACGTCTCGGGTGCTACCTGGGCATGCACTGCCACGGCAACGTCTCAGGCGCTACCTGGGCATGTGCTGCCACGGCAACGTCTCAGGCGCTACCTGGGCACGCGTTGCCACAGCGACGTCTCGGGTGCTACCTGGGCACGCGTTGCCACATCGACGTCTCGAGCGCTACCTGGGCACGCGTTGCCACAGCGATGTCTTGTGCGATACCTGGGCATGCGTTGCCACAGTGACGTCTAGGGCGCTACCTGGGCATGCGCTGCCACGGCAACGTCTCGGGCGCTACCTGGGCATGTGCTGCCACGGCTACGTCTCGGGCGCTACCTGGGCATGCGTTGCCACAGCGATGTCTAGGACGCTACCTGGGCATGCGCTGCCACGGCAATGTCTCGGGCGCTACCTGGGCATGTGCTGCCACGGCAACGTCTCGGGCGCTACCTGGGCATGCGTTGCCTCGGCAGCATCTCGGGCACTACCTGGGCGCTACGCCACCATGGCGACATTTCGGGGGCTACCTGGGAACACGCCACTGCGGCTGCTGCCTCCAGCAAGACCGGGTTCAGGACAGTCACGCAGTCGTAAGGGAAGGTCTGGCGGTGGCCGTTCCCACTAGAGCAGTTATTTTTTATCAGGGGAAAAAGCAGCGTGTTGCAGAAGAGCACTGTTATGGCAGCTGGGTACACGATCAGCGGTTTGTTGGTTCAGATTTTGGGCTGCGACGCCAAACCAGCCGAGAGCAAGCGTGCTCGAGTTTCAAAGTAATGATGTCATCCCATGAATATTTTTAACACAGTAACTCCAGTTTCTATAATCTTTTAATTGTCCGTTTTGGTTTGTGCAACTCTGCAGTGGTAGTGGCATAGCCTTGGCTGGACTTGTGTCCATTGAAGCTCACGGACTCATTTCCTCTGTGTAACCGCCCATTCTTTGATCTGTTGCATCATGCGTTGACCTGGCGCTTATGTCACAAAAGAAACCTCTTGTGCATTGCAAATGCCCCCTCATTATTAGCATCCAAAATACATGTCTAGACGCGTGTGATAAATTTGTTCACAGCGTCTGAAATTTAAATTGTGTCCATCGCACCACATTGGAGGTGTATTTTTTATTTTGCAGACAACTTTGTGATACGTTTCAGTGCACGTGTCGGGTATGATAGACACCTTGTGTAAGGCCTCAAGGGGCTTTAATGTAGCGTTGTTCCTCACCTGTTACTTAAATAATTTTGTGGTGTGTCTCTTCCTGAACTGACTCCACTTGCATTCGCTTCTGACATGGTCCTCACGTGAATCTCTGGAAAATAGCATTTCAGGATGTGTTTTGGCCTAAGTCTGTTAGATCAGGGGTGGGGAATCTCATCCGAAAATGGCCGCTCTGTGTGCGTGTTTTTGTGTTAGCCGGGACTAAGACACCTGGTTCTACTTATCAAAGGTCTTGATTGAAGACCATGATTAGTTCATTCGTTGAATCGGGTGTCTTGGTGCTGGGCTAAAACAAAAACCTGCCCCTACAGCTGCCCTTTTCGGATGAAACCTGCACCCGCAGCGGCCCTTTTCGGATGAAACCTGCCCCTACAGCTGCCCTTTTCGGATAAAACCTGCACCCACAGCAGCCCTTTTCGGATAAAACCTGCCCCCACAGCGGCCCTTTTCGGATGAAACCTGCCCCCACAGCGGCCCTTTTCGGATGAGATTCCCCACCCCTGTGTTGGATGAAAGTCATCTCCATTGCTGTATAGAAAATAATTTCCTCAGACACAGTCTACTTATGACACCTCCAGAGAGAAAGTTTAAACATTGATTGTCTACTTCACCATAGCAAACATATTTTTAAACATAATAGAAAATACAGGAAAAAATGTCAATAAGCATTAAGTCAAATAATTTATATTATTAGACTTAATGCTTATTGAAAGTGATATTTGCTCGCTGTGTTTCTACTGTCATGAATACGTTAAATAGTTTTTGTGTTAATGGCATTTGATAAATTTGATCAATTTTTAACTCTACCAATCAAATTATTCTAGAAACTATGTTAATGGACAAAAATACTATAATATAATATTAATTATAAGAGCTTTGGTATAAAACTGAAGAGATACTGTGAGTATAACTATTACACTGACATACTGCTCTAAAATCAAGTCTTAGTGTTTGTCACCACATCTGGATGTCACTATGATTTCCAGGCCATAAATTTAGGCCATATAAACAGAGGATCAGGTAAACACACCTTTTCTTTCCACTGCATAATACTCTCCTCACCCTGCTGCTATCCAGTGTGTTTCTTCCTGGGTGCCCACATCGCTTACACATGGTGTCTTTCTCCTTTCTTGGCCTATTGCTTCTATGTCACTGTGGCTTTCATGAATCATTCATGAAATTGGAAATGGTCACCTCTGATTGGCTGTTGGAAGACAACCAATCAGAAATCTACTGAGCTTGGCTTTTGAAAGCTGACATTCAGTACAATTCTCGCAAAAGACTATTTTTGGCGGAAATTTAATTGCCGTCCACAGGTGTGCCCAGAAGGCATTGTCATAATTCATGAGCAAATGATTTATGGCAAGATCTACATGATCTTTGTTTTCCGTATGCATATCCTGAATTTAAGCAATAATTGGAAACTTTGTATGCAGGTGTAAGTTACGAATTAGGTATTATGGGGGCCTTTTATCATACTTCATAAATGTATGCTAGGGGTAAAAAAAAAAAAATTTAAATTTAAAAAAGCGTTTGTCTTCACTCACTTCAAACTGGTCATTCTTAGTTTAGGAAAACGGAAGAAGCACTGCTGCCATCTATAGCTAAAGAAGGCAACCACAGACAGTGAAATCTATGTCAGGGAGTGAAGTACTCTGTAAAGCCACGCCCACTACGATTTTAGCTAGCTTTACGCAATCTGACAGTGTCATACCGGTATATTTAGTTAGCCGGATTCGATGCGGTGATATCTTTATAGACCGTCGCCCTGACGTTTGCTGGCGTACGGTGGAAAAATGTTGCGGTTGTCTGTGCCTTCAGACGTGCCGGCGTGGTTGAAGAGTCTCCGCCTTCACAAGTATGCGGCCCTCTTCTCCACTATGACCTACGACGAGATGATGTCACTGACCGAACAGCAGCTGGAATCCCAGGTTAGTAGCGGCCCGTTCTCACGGCAAGGAACGAGCCTCCCTATCTGTGGTCATTGTCCTCAGGATTTCAAAACGGGGGCTAAAGCAGGGCAGATATTTCTGAGTCACAAGATCGAAGTGGCTTATCTCATGTCAACACTCAGCAGCAGGATAGATTAGGGGGTTTTGGACTGTATTTGTGGCCAGAAAAGTGTGTTTTCTAACCAGAGGCACTGTGTGTAAGGACAGCAGAGAGACTACTGCTAAATAAACGGAATCTCCAAATGTATCGGAGAACACCCTGTTACCCTGCCACAGGAAGGAATGTTTGCTGAGGCAAATGTGTAGTAATGTAAGGCCTTAATACAAATGGCTTTGCTTTCAGAACGTCACCAAAGGTGCCAGGCACAAGATCGTCATCAGCATTCAGAAGCTGAAGGAACGTCAGAACATGCTGCGCTGCCTGGAGAAGGTCAGTGCCCGGCTTCCGGAACATTCATCCTTCTGAACTTCCACTGTCGCTGCTTAGTCGATTGAAGCAGCGGCTTGCACAGCTAACTCGCTTCGCCTGTGCTGCCTGTGATATTTCGCCGAGGTTCACTTCGAACGCTGCGTTAACTCTGAACAGTTTGCAGTATAACAGTCCGTCTTTGAGTTCTCCTTTGGTGGGTGTGTCTGGGGTGCTAAGGGGTGTAACCAGAAGAGTGAGTGACATAGTGAACAGTTGGTGTCATGCCGTACACAGTCTCCCTATTAGCAGTACAGCAGGTAGATGTTCAGTAAAGCACAGTTTCCATTTATGAAACAGCCTGCTACATGTTTCGTGAATGCATCAGTGTTTTCTTGGTTTTAAGGTGAAAGAATTGCTCTATAGGCTCAGGGTTGGGGACCCCTGGTCAAGACCTTTGAAAGGAACGGCGGTCGGGGTGGATGGATTAGGGGCCCAGAGGATAAGCAGAGGGTCACTGGTTCAAACATTTGAGTGGCCCCTCGGAAGCAAAGCTAATTAATACATAATAAGCTCTTGTATGGTTTTTATGGATCCAAGCAAGCGGAATGTCATGTGAGAACATATTTTGACATTGTATAGTACGGTACTCACCATTATTGGTTGTTTTTAATTGGTGTTATAGGGCCCTTATAGTAGTTGAACTACTAATTAAGCTTAATTGAGATAGCTGGACTGAATTGACTGAAAAAGTTATTTATTTAACTTTCTCATTGTATACAGATCACTGTTCGTTCAAGAGCTTAATACAATACCTTATTAATTATGAGCTCAGCAGAGCAGAATGCAAGGGAGATATTTGTGTAGTAGGGCTAATTAACCTTATCCTCAAAGTGACCATGTCTCCTTGATTCCCTGCTAAGCACAGATTTTACATCTATAGCTCAGTGAATCAAAACAGGATGTCATTGGTCCATCTAATTTTGGATGAACCTTTTCCCCTGTCCTGTAAGCCTACCGTGTTACTGCTGCTTTTGCAGGGCAGGAAATAAGACACCTGTTGCTTGGTATTTCGACCCATTTTAAGTTTTATGCTGCCCTCTTATTTGGTTTCAAACGAATGAAACTGAAAATCGAACGTGTGTATTTTGGGGATTACTTAAATTTAACATCACGTCTGTCTGGAGATATTCGCTCCAAATGACGCCTGAAATACCGTATCATCTGGTGTTTGAGCACGTGGAAAAGATAGAAACTTAAGCCTTAAACTGGCCGTTTAACCAAAGGATTAAATCATCATACAGAACTTCATATTTAACAGCATGAACACTGAATAATGCTGGAATTCTGAGCTATAGTTGGAATTGCTTTAAAAGGGGCAATTCTGTAATATAGATGAATTTAGCTCTAACTGGCGGCTCTACCATTTGTTTGAGCTCCAAGTTAAAGGGTTAAAAAGACTGTCCCTGACTAAAAATAACTGTTTAATTCACATCAGTGGGTTTAATTTGACATATGGCACCACACATCCCCGTGTGTTTTATAGCTATCTATGTTTAGATCCTTCCACGCGACGTCCTATTCTTTTCTGTCTCTTCCTACCTGACTGTGCCTCTCTGGCCCTGGCAGGACGTCCTGGAGGGGGGTAATTTGCGCACCCCACTGCAGGAGCTTCACCAGATGATCCTGACGCCCATCAAAGCCTGCAGCAGCGAGGAGTCGGGACAGCGCCCCCTGCTGAGCAGCGACGGGAAAGGGGGCGTCCCGAGTTCGCACCTGGGGGAGGCGGAGTCGGGGACGACGGTCATCGCGGAGGGGGATATACCTGCTCAGTTCACTCGCGTCATGGGCAAAGGTACGCGCCACCCATGACCTTTGACCTGTGTGTGACGGGAAAGAGAGCAGGGAAGCAGAGACAGCAGTTTGTGCTTAGAGCTGTCTCAGAGGGGATCACGTCGGAGGCATGACTTATGTGTCCCCCCGCCAAGTGGTCAATTAATATATTACATTAATTTGGCAGACCCTTTTATCCAAATCAACGTACAATAAGTGCATACAGAAGGTCATTGAAACAACTACAATCTGGTCCAGTCCACTGGTACAGTTCAATCATAACGTAGCAGCTATCCATAGACATGAACATTGAGTCTAGTTCACTATGTAGTAAGCTATGGCTAAGTCTTAAGGCTAAGTCAGTACGACATGATAAACTAAAACATCACAATAAAGACACTAGTGTTACATGAGTGTTAAAGAATCAAGAAAAGCTATAGGCTTTTTTCATAAGTCCTATATGAAAGCGGTACTAGATTGGTGGGTTAGTCAAGGTAGTCTGTAGAGGTGTGTCTTCAGACCATGATAGAAAGCAGGTAGCAGTAGAAACTCATTTAACAACATGAATGTCTTTTAACAAAATAACAAATGTCATGTCTTTTTTTCAGTTTGATGAATTTTGCGTGTTTTTAACCAATTGTGGGTTGTCAAATAAATTTAATCGATCAATGTATAAAAATGTGTAATCGATTATCTCAGCTGTACTGTTGAGTTTGCCTTGTTAAGAGGAATCATTGTTTTCTGCTCTCCGTCTATCCCAGTTTGCACACAGCTCCTCGTCTCTAGGCCCGATGAAGAGAACATTAGCTCCTACCTGCAGCTCATCGATAAGTGCCTGATGCATGAGGTAATCGTAGCACCTGTGCTCTTCTTCTGTTTGATGCTCACAAACCCACAATTAATTCATTGATATTACAAGAGGCCATTTTACAATCTCTCAATGCATTGTCTGACCGCGTCTGAAGCACAAGGTTTATTGGAATTACTTTTTCAAACCTCTCATATTTTGCCATGGTAATTTCAGTTTTAATTTGGTCCAGTGCATTGAAATCAAAAGCTCGAGTTATTGGGTGGTTTGGATCTTTGCCGGGTACCTCCTGTGAAAAACGTCCTGTCAAAGGGAACGAGAGTTTGGATCTTTCACTGGGGGGGTGGTGGCTGTGGGATTTTGGCACGGACTGGAAGGGTTTTATTTTAAACGAGGATCTTGTAAGAAGAAGAATGGGAAATCCTGAGTCACGCTCTGCCCCTCCCCCTCCCCCACCCCAGGCTTTCACAGAGACACAGAAGAAGCGGCTGTTGTCATGGAAACAGCAGGTGCAGAAGCTGTTCCGTTCGTTTCCACGGAAAACCCTCTTCGACATGGCGGGATACAGGCAACAGAGAAGGTGACCCAGGCCCGACCTTTTGACATTTACGCCTGACTCAGTCATTCTTCTTAGTTCATGAGTAAGGGCTTCCCGTAAACTCTGGGTTTACCTTATTCTCATTTGGCAATAATCGCTGTACACTGCAGCCAAGAGCAGTTACTCTGGCGGCTTCTCTTTGTTGGAAGTGATTGTTCACTGTTACTGTGCTGAACAGAATAGTTTCATCACCTTTAAAAAATGCCTTCCCCCAGTCTGTCAAACACAATGTCGTCCGGAAAACGGCGACCTTCTTCCTGGCTGTCACAGCACGGGTCCTGAAACCTCACAGGCTGGCCTGTGACGTCATGACGTCAGAATGTTTGACGGTGTCTGACAGAACGTTCCCTGCTGTGTCCCCCCCCAGCCGTGGTTTCGGCCAGTCCAACTCCCTCCCCACCTCCAGCTGCGTGGGGAGCTCGGTGTCGGCCCGCCGGAACCTGCGGCACTTCCAGATGCCGTCGCGGAGTCTGCCCGGCGCAAGACTCGGTCTGCTGGGCACCACGGGCCTCCTGGGACCAACGCCGCGAAGTGCCAGCAGCACGCCGACCGGCCTGAAACAGGGCAGGCAGGTGGGTCTTCCAGGGTCCGAAAATCTATCAAAATGTTCTGTGGGTTTTCAGTGAACCCGTAGCTCAGAAACGTGCATTTGGAGCTTATGAAAAGGATGGCTGCTTAATGCTTGACGGAGGGGGCGAACCTGTAGGCAGCATTCCACAATTCCTACATCAGCGGCATTCCGGCATTGGAACGGTTGAGGGGTCTGGCTTCGGCCGCAGTGATAACCTGGCATTCCTGCTTGTCTGGTCAAACATTTTTCTGGGCATCCTTACAATGGGAGGAAATTCCGACGGCTTCCTTGATACTACTGAGAAATTTGGAATGAGGGAATTTTTTTAAAAGAGAGAGAGAGAGAGAGAGAGAATGAGTCACACAGGGAGAAGCGGGGAGGGGAGGGGTGAGAGGGAGGGGGAGGAACGGAGAGAGTGAGGGAACGAGTCCGAGAGAGTGAGAACAGAGCGCAGGCATTTCCTGTTTTCCCCTGGCCCTCTGTACGGGAGGGCCGGGAAGGGGGGAGCTCCAGACGGATCAAGGGGGAGGGAGAGAGAGAGAGAGGCCTGTGTGTACAGTAGGCAGGTTACAGCCCATAATAGATCTGGTTCATGGGTCGAGTAGTACTATAGTTTGTTCAGGGATGCCCCGTTTATAGCTTTTTGAATCTGCATTTTGACTATTTTACAGCTGGAAGTATCCCCTGAAAAGCATGGTTTGTGTAAAATGTTTATTTTCATTATGAGGTCAAAATAAGTGAGTTTAATTGAAAGATAAAAGGTTGACCATGAGAATGGCGCAGTAAATCTGGCCGTTGTGAATGTGAAACTAGCGTGAGATCTGTAACTACATTCATAAGGCATCTCAGAGCTGATCTAGGATCATGGTTTCTCTTGTCCATGTCCAGGCCTTATACACAATTAACTAAAAGCCAAAACTGATCCTAGGTCCTAGACACTATGAACACGGGCCCAGTTTGTGCTTAGAACAGGTGTCCTTAGTTTTATCCAGTAAGGGCTGGTGTAGGTGCAGGTTTTTGTTCCAACCAAGCAATAACACACCTGATTCTACTAATGAACCACTAGTGTCTTTGCTGGGGACCTTGATTCGTAGAATCAGGTGCGTTACTGCTTGGTTGGAACAAAATACAGCACCCACACCGGCCATTTCTGGATAAGATTGAGGACCCTGGCTTAGAACCTTGTACAGTGGAAAAACTACAGTAGCTCAAAGACTTCAACAAAAAGGTTGAGGTTTGCCTTGTTGGGGTCTTTGACTTCATGACTCTTAATCAGTCTACTGGGCGTTTCCACGCAGTTCCCCTTCATCCCGTGCGTGAGCCCAATTTCGTTACCCTGAGCGAGAACAGCGCCGGCATTGACAGTTCTGTGCAGTCAGAGGTTGCCCTTTGTTGCCGTGGTGACACTGGGGCTGTGTCCACTCCGCAGGGCCTGTGGTTCGCCAACCCCGGGGGTAGCAACAGCATGCCCAGCCGTACACACAGCTCTGTGCAGAGAACCCGCTCGCTGCCCGTCCACACCACGCCACACACCATGGTCATGTTCCAGCAGGCAGGTAAGGCTCTTCAGCCCTCACTGAAACAAAATGGACCCTGTGAATTATTGCCACTGTGTAACATTGCTCTCTGTATACGACCAGATATATGCCACTGTGGTTCTACCCTCTCAGAAAAAAAGGTGTGAAACGTACCTAAAAATGAACAAGCGCTTGTCACTGGGGTGGTTCCCTATAGGTACATAAAATTGTACCTCTAGCCAGCAATACATAATTAATTTGTACCTTTTTTTGCTTGAAAATGTACTTATTAGTTCACAAATGGAACATTATTGTACTTTTAGGGTGCATTTGGGAAATTTGTAGGTTGGCATTAGTTAGCTTACATTTAGTTTCACATACACTGGCTGGTATGGGAATGCTGTTAGCCTGGTCTGGGAATGTTCTCTCATAACTCTGGTGGACTCCTGTGTTCGCTTGCATTGTAAGTGTCTCTGGATAAGAGCGTCTGCTTAATGAGAGTTCTGTATTACTGTGTAGACAACTAGCGGGCCTGTACCAGCAGGTTATTGCTTTTCCTGTGAGTGTGACCTGGTCATGTCTGTCACTTCTGACAGCCCCATGTTGATATCGGTGTGCCAGCGGGGGTATGTGACGGGGGCCATCTTCTTTTTTAGAGCACAAAAAGATTTCACCCCTTCCCCCCCTGGAGGAAGAAGGGAATCCAACAGTGTGAGAGAAAGAGAGATGGAGAGAGGGAGAGGGTGAGAGAGAGAGTGAAGGAGGAAGGAGTTGGGGAAGGCAGCCACAATGAGTGTCTTTGTTGCCGGGCGCTGGGGCGTCCTGGCACTCTTTCTCTGCCCCCCCCCCCCCTCCTCCTCCTCCCTCCATCCCCCCCCTCCTCCCTCCATCCCCCCCTCGCTCGGTGGACAGTCCTGCAGAGTCATGCACACAACACATGCGGTTGGGGCTTGCCAGAGCTGGACTGTGTCCACAAAATGTAACTGAAAAGCTAGGCCCAACCCCCCTCTCTCCTCTGACGCTGGTCAGATTAATGGATTGATTAAAGCACAGGCATTAGTGGTGTGTGTGTGTGAGCGGTGGGGGGGGGGGGGGCGGGGGGAAGGGTTTTGTGCCTAAAAATAGCAGGTTGACTCTGCCGTCCAGCCAGCGAGTGCCTAACTCAGCTCTTCCTTCCCACAAGAGCTTCTCAAAGCCCAGTCTGTGTTGACTCAGCTAAACGCAAGACTGCTTAAAGCTGCAGTGAAATGGAGAGAGGGGGGGGCGGCAAGAGAAAGTCAGAGAAACGAAAGAGAGAGGCAAGAGAAAGAGAGAGAGGGGGGGGGGGGGGGCAAGAGAAAGTCAGGAACGAAAGAGAGAGGCAAGAGAGAGGCAAGAGAGAGAGAGAGAGAGAGCGCCAGAGAGAGAGAGAGAGAGTTGTCCCTCAAGTGGCCTGAAGTGGTTACTGACTTTGAGAATGGTGCACCTCGAGTGTTTGTGGAGTTGCAAAGGGAATGTCATTGAATGTCATTTAGCAGTTATACACTTTAATCAGATTCGTTTTGGGACCAAACGCTTGAATGAAAGCCGTTGTTAGATTTAAATGTGTTGGAATTTCATGCTGATAGTCATCAGTTAATATGAACGCCAGGTAGTAGAGATTATCTGGACAGGATTGATTTTGAAAATAACTTGGTAATCTATTCACTCCAGAGCATCGGGTTATGTACATTATCTCTTGTTCATCTGTATATTTCTGTGACATAAAGCAACGCTGCTGTAATCACAATGCTTTTGTGTGTTTGTAAATCTGCAGATTTGCAGGTGGCCGTGACTGAACCAGACATCAACAATCGTCTCGAGTCCTTGTGTCTGAGTATGACTGAGCACGCTTTGGGAGGTAAGAGCCCTCTTCAGTCTGAGAAAAAAACAACAGCTGCAGTAACTCACATTGCCTTTAGGGGGCGACATACAATGAAACTGTTCGGGTTCCTCAGCTGAATGTGCTGTCAATTTTCTTGTGCCTGAATATTACACGTTGGGACACGCATGACGTCGGGGGAAGAGAGTGACCATGTTCCCCTCCCACAGAAAACAACAGCGCTGCTCAAACGGACGGATGCAACAGACTCTACGATTTTAGCTCAGTTTTTCAAAAAGTAAACCGTTTTCATTCCAAACTGGGCCAAACTGAGTGTGCACGTTATAAAAAGCGAGGATAAAATGGGTAACCGTTCTCATGTGAAGTTTAGAGTTTTTCTTTGAATAAAGAGGGTTTTTTTCTCCCTCTGCTCGGCGGAGGAGAGACAGTACCTCTCAGTTCTCGCGGCGGACCGTCGGACAAGCGCAGCTTTGTGTGAGCGGGGCGGGGCGCGGGAGGGAGGGCGGAGAGGGGCAGGACTGCAGGCGGGCAGGACTGCGGTGTGCTCAGGAATGCCAGACGAGACAGCGACCCTGCAGCCCTCTGGCTGCGTCCAACAGACGGGGCAGTGTTCATGTGCCATGAGTTACCCCCAACCCCGTCCCCCGTGTCCTGTCCCACCCCGTCCTACCCTGTCCTGTCTCACCCCATCCTACCCTGTCCTGTCCCACCCCATCCCACCCTGTCCTGTCTCACCCCATCCTACCCTGTCCTGTCTCACCCCGTCCTACCCTGTCCTGTCTCACCCCATCCTACCCTGTCCTGTCTCACCCCAACCTACCCTGTCCTGTCTCACCCTGTCCCACCACTCACAAATGCAACACCCCCTACAAGAAGCACCCCCCAATACACACGCACACACGCGCGCACACACACACACACACATTACCCCAGGCTCCCCAGGTTCTCTCTCCATACAGGAAACTGACCCGGCTACTATTGGCATTTCCGTCATAGGATTATTTTAATAATTCCATATTTCCCCTGTGGGCACTGCTGGTGTTACAAGGGGGGTAAACGGAGTCTCAAAAATGTCAAACTATGCTCTCATTCAGGTTTGAGGAACACTAGAACATTCTAGCATTACTTTCATGACATTGTCGTCATATTGTCAGGTGCTGTTTTACTTTAATGAGAATCAGTTGTTTCCTGTTTTGAGAGCCCTGATTGGACGAGCAGAATCACCATCATTGATGGTCCTCATGGGCTCATGTTAGAGACTGGGGTAGATGGACCGTGACTGAATGAATGAATGATGGATGGCTTTCATTGACTAATTAAATACGTTTTAACCACTGGTAAAAAAAAAATATTATAATAATAATTTTCTGTGCTGTTTATCAGACTGTTTATTTGTTTGCATTTTATGGTGCAGCTTCATAAGAATCGTTTTTTTTTGTTTGTTTTTTTTGTTCATCGGTCCAGACGGGGTCGACCGGACATCAACGATCTGAGCCTGGAGTGAGGAGTCCCGGGGAGAGGAAGCTGGCTGGGAGACTAGGGGAAGGGTCACCCCGAGGTCACATGGGAAGTCACCTCCCTCCTGCCCCTCTGTTCCCAAGCAGCCAACAGGAGGAGAGGGGCGGAGGGGGGCGGCCAAAAAAACAAAATTCACAAAAAGGCTCCACATAGGCACGTTTCATCACTTTGTAACACTCGCCCACTATTTTTAGTGAACGAAACTAAAAAAAACATGTTTACAAGTATCAGGGGGTTTTTAAAAAAATGGGGGGGAAAAACCTACAAAATGCGAGGGAGAAGAGAAAGTGTCCTCGCCGCAAACAGGACTGTGTTTGATGAAAGAGAAACCAAAGAAAAGGCTCCCCCAAAGAGCTTCGACAGGGTCTGTGTGGAAGTGACCTTGAGTAGAGCGGCTAACTCCTAAGAGTGATCGGTCCTCCTCTGGCCAGGAGGGCGGGGCAGGGCGGGGGCGGTGGCGAGGGGGCATCAGGGCTGCGGTGAACCCCCCCCCCCCAATCGTACAGCAGCGCTCCTCGATTGGGCTCGGCCTCGACCTCGCCCGTCACGTCAAAATGGAGCCGCCCTCTCGTCCCAAAAATATTTTTAAAAACCTTTACAAACAATCAAAAAACGAACAAGCAAGCAAACAGAGAAATTCCACAGAAGCGCTTAGTTTGTTTGGTTTGTCGAGTGTTCATTTGCTTTTTGAGGAAGGACAGTTTGGGAGAAACTTCGCTTTGTACAGACGATTGGGGGGAAAAGAAAACCAGTCATACTTGTATGTATTGTTTACATAAAATGCTACTATTGAGGGTACCGAAACATAAATTTCAGGTATGAATGTTATAGTTTTTCTAAGCAATGGCATAGTATGTGCTCATAGCTTTATTTCTTACATTAGTTATCGCCATAGTTTACATGTATGTTTTGCCTACCAGCAGAGAAGCTGAAAGAAGAGTATCACGTTGTGGGGATTGATGGAAAGTGAGTTGAAAGATGATGAGGAGGAGGCTGAAGAAGGAGAAGAGAGGAAAAGAGAAGTTATAGAGCGTGGAGTCCGTGCGGCGGATGTGAAAGGAAAGAATACTGAGGTTATATCTTTATCAAAAACAGGGACTTATGGGATATGTAGTCATAAGCACATTTCAGTTTTCAGAGGGGCAAGGAGGCAAGTCATTTCAGGACAGATTTGTAAGCTGGAAGCAGGTGTACAAAGCAGGTGTTTAGTTCTATATATCCGTTGTATATTTGCTGGTGAAGCGTGACTCGATTGTCTCTGTGATTGCCGTTCCCGTTCGCTGCCATCTTTAAAGCGTAGCTAGCGATGTGCATCCAGGGGCAAGGCTAGGCTATCTTTCAGTTATATGGAGTTGTGGTGCAGGAGGTCATAGATGTGCTTATCATAAGCAGTGAGACTTATGGGAGTTTTTAGTGCAGAGGACAAGCAAGGGAGTGTGGTTGGTATCTGTGACTAGAGAGTTGGTAAGCGCTATGTTGAGTAAAGCCGTGATAGATGGGTTTGAGGCAGGTTAGTGTAAAAAATCTTTGTTGATAGCATTGGGGGCAGATAAACGGATTAATTTTGATGTGAGAATTACAAATGGGAGAAGTGCTATGGGGGCTGGTTCATATGATGCTGAGAGGCTAAGAATGTTTTTTTTATTATTATTTTATGTGGATTCCAGCATCATAGAAGTCAGATTATTACAGCTTCAATGGAATTATGTAAATAATTTCACCGTCGCCGTTAACATTAGTTTTTTAGCTCCACCTGGTGGCCAAATACAGTATAGTGCAGTTGCACATTTTTTATTAATTATTTTACAGCCTTTAGAAAAAAGTGTTATTTTAATTTCCAGTTTTGTCTTAATTCGAAGCATTAGTCAATTTTATTGAATTAGAAATAGCCTTATATTATTAAAAGTTTGTATTTTATTTTACGATAAGCTCTACAGATTTGTATATGTTGTCACTTTGAACAGGAGTTGCATTGCTTTCACACTTAAGAATTATGGATTTCTGTTTGCTATCTGGAAAGGGTTTATACTTGTGAGTTAAACAATTTTGCTGGTGTTTCTTATACACAAATTCAGTGTCCTATTTTAGACGTTGAAATTTTGTGTTGAAAGTTCGTGTTTTTAAGTCACCATGTACTTTTCTTCATGCACTTGATGCACTGATATTTTACTTAAAATATCAAAATCAATGGCAACGTTAGCAGACTGGCATCGTCTGGAAGACATGAAGGTGGAGCCTGGGAGAGTTGTTTTCAGGCCTCTGTCCTGTGTCCACTCTTAGGGCCAGATTTACCAAGAGCTTCAGCTTGTAAAATCTTTAGGCACACGCAAAACCAATAACGTGCCCAATGATTGGTCACAGTATTTGTTTTGCACCAATCATTAGATGTGTTATTAGTTTTGGTCTTAGTAAGGCCTTAGTAAATCAGGCCCTTAGCAGCAGGCAAAGCGATGCTGGTGATATCCTGCGTCAGTTTCGCCTGCATAAACAATCCCCGTTAGCGTTTCACCTCCCACCCTGCCTGCGCGCGGTCTAGGGCCCTGGTATTCAAATCACGGTCCTCGAGGTCTGAGAACTGCTGGTTTTCCACTGTCTTTTTACCTGGGAGTCAGGTGTGATGGCAGTCTGGCCGATCAGTAGCACTAATTGTTCAGTTAATTACCTGGGAGAAAGAAAACCAGGGCCGGAATTGGATTTGAGTCCTGATTTGAATAACCATGCTTTAGGGGGTTTACCACCCTTCTCTTAGAGGGGGAGGGGCTCATTCAGTGAGCATTCACTTCAGCCAAAGACCTGCGTCGAAAGGGAACTGACGAGAGTCCATACGTATTCTAGACGTGCCACTGGCGTAGGGCGGCGATCCCAAATCTTCAGCAACAGGAGATCGGAAATAAAATTAAAATAGAGACCAGGAGAAGCTGTAGTCATGTCACGTGACGCAGTCACAGTTGTGGCGCTGTGCAGTCACAGTTGTGGCGCTGTGCAGTCTCAGTTGTGGCGCTACGCAGCCACGCCGCGGCAAATCTTACAGGGAAAACGCACCCCTGTGCCGTGCATACCTTGTTCTGCCTTACAATGGGGAAGGCCAAATGTGCTGTCTTGAGATAGAGGCTGGGGGTGTAACACTAGTTCTGGATGTGTGTGAGCTGAACAGCTTATTGAAAAGGCGGTTTTCTTCTGTCAGACCTAGAAGGTTATCCACCCCCCCCTCCCAAATAGGCTAGAGCTCAGTGCCTAATGCAGTTGGTGACACTAAATTGTATAACGCAAATTGTATTGTATAATTGTATAATGTTAACTTGGTCAGCAGCAAAAGTGGTATAGCTAGTAAACATTAAGTGGCATTAAATTGTGGTTTGTTTTTTTACGCAGTTGCTTCCTAAATAGTTTTTCAATTTGAATTAAAGCCACTTAATGTCACTGCCATATGAATGAATACTATTTGCAGATTCAGAGCACTATTTATTCTTTTTTATATTACTGTTGCAGAGGTGATTATTGTATTCATTATTTAGATGTATTATTTAAAATACTGTATGTATTAACTTGCTATGGCTGGTGACCATAAGTACATCTCAAATATTAACATAGTTATTTTTTGTTTGTTTATTTGGAACTATAATCGCCTATTTTCTTTGATAGTAAGGAAAAGACATATCAGTTTTTCTAGGGGTATTTTTTGTGCTTTCTGTTGATTTTATTAATACTTATATCGCAGAAACCCATAGCCCAGAATGCCAGTTATCGCGAGAGCAGGGGCAGACCAAATGAGTCTGTCTGAGAGACAGGTAGGGATTGGGGAACGTGCTGGCGATGGCGGCTTTAAGAGAGCCGATGCACTCTCCGCACCTCAGTTTAACGCTGCGTGGTCAGCTGACTGATACATGAACAAGGACTGGCAAAGCCTTTCCGTCTTCCCAGAGCAGTATCTGCATAGCAAGCAATGAGAAACAGCTTTTTTTTATTGCAAAGTTTCGATTATCCCAACACCTCGAACTGCGTGAGCGCAGTCTCTGGCGCGAAGCTGGACTCTTGCGTAAGGAAGAGTAGACCGGGCACGATGAGGGAAGCTCAGACCGGAACAGCGGTGGCTGTCGGAGACGGATCGGAAGCTGGCTCTGGCGCCGAGACAGCACGGAGGAACAGCCAGGGAACGCCGCAGGACTGGAGAAGCGGCTGCTTTTAACCTAACGGGACGGTTTGAGGCCGGCGCACATCTGTGACGCGTCCGTGGGAATCTGGGGCCCCTCCCCAGGAGCTCCACCCGCTCTATAACGGACTCTCGTAAGCGCATTCAGCTCAAGGGCTTTCAGATATGAGTGTGACTGTAAACCTGCAGTATTAACAGCATAAGGCTACCTTGATATTCCAAATTCATAATTTTTGTTTCTGTGTAAATGAAGATTATAATGTTTTTTTAAAGCTTTTATTCTTTTACTCTGTACGGTTTGTAGGCTCTGCACAGCTGTTTGCGTCATTATACAGTGACACCTCTGCGAACTTAGCATTCATACTGTAACGATATATTACTGCTTTACTGTGCGCCTTTTTTTGTTTTTGTTTGGTTGTCGTTCTTTCCTTTGGTTTTTGTTGGTGTTGTTGTTTAGTTTTTTTGGTTAATCTCAAGAGCCGGTGTCCTGTATTGACTGCAGGCTTACATATATATTTGAGAAAAAAATATTGTACGTTTAAAAAAAGTGTAAAAGGCAAAAAAACATTTTTAAAAAAAGGTAATTTATATTTTAGAAATGCATGCTCAAGGCTGGGAAGTCATATCTAGAATAACAAATGGCAGTGCCTTTTTTGTACTCGGACATTTACTCCTTATGTAAATGATTTTGTATGGACTTTAAAAAATAATGCAAAAACTGGTGATGGCAGTGGTATTGGTGGTAGCAGGAGCGGAGTCATTCATATTGCATACCAGGCATTTGATGACATCTACAAAACTGTTACAGGCAAAAAAAAACACTTCCTCTTGCTGACAGTGCGCTGTCGGCTTTTTGTTGTTACCGTACTCTGTAGGTACTCAGTGCTGGTGATGTCATGAACATATCTGTCTAAACAAAAAAACAGATGTACATATATGTATGAATGCTTGTACGTGTCTTTGTAGTTTTGTACATATGTCTTTTCAAAAGAGTGTACCAGTACGCTGCAACGTAGTGGGGCCTTTTCAAAAGAGTACCAGTACGCTGCAACGTTGTGGGGCCTTTTCAAAAGAGTACCAGTACGCTGCAACGTTGTGGGGCCTTTTCAAAAGAGCATACCAGTACGCTGCAACGTTGTGGGGCCTTTTCAAAAGAGTACCAGTACGCTGCAACGTTGTGGGGCCTTTTCAAAAGAGTACCAGTACGCTGAAACGTTGTGGGGCCTTTTCAAAAGAGTACCAGTACGCTGAAACGTTGTGGGGCCTTTTCAAAAGAGTACCAGTACGCTGCAACGTAGTGGGGCCCTTTCAAAAGAGTGTACCAGTACGCTGCAACGTTGTAGGGGCTTCTTTCCTGGCCCGCAACACATTCAGGTCGGGGGAAAGAAAAGTCAATAACTCGGCTGGTTCAATTCTTGATTGGGATTTTTGAACCGTTAGCCCATCATGCACATCAACAGACTTTGTGGGGGGTTGTTTTTTTTAAATGCCCGTTTGTATCAGACCAGAAAATTCCAGAAAATCCGCCCCATCTGCGTTCCATCCAACTTCATACGCAAATCAACAGTAACTCACGCAGTTGTCTCAGTGCCAGTTAAAATCACCCTGGCATTCGCTTCCCAATCTTCCTATGGGATGTCTGCTATTGCATTGGTGTATTTGGAATACTCTTGGGAGAGAGAGAGAATGCTGTATGTGTTTTGAGTGACGACACAAGGCTGTGTGTGTGTGTGGTGTGTGACTGAAATGTGAACAAATGTTTTTTTTGTGTGTGTTTTGTGGGGTCTGTGTTGAGCGCTTGACGTCTATGTGACAACCACAGACAAAAAAGTATTAAAGAATAACATTTAAACAGACTCTAAAGTGTGTTTATTAGAATAACTGTGATCAATGCATCACAGCCTCATGGTCTTATATTAAAGTTTAACCAATCAATAGTATAGCCACACTTTTTAATCACATTAAAAACACCGCTATAAGTGTCACGCAACAGCAAGTGTCAAAACCTAAATCTATTTTCAGAAATTAAAGGTCCTCCCCAGTATTGCGTTCCAATCACCTGGATTTGCTAATTGGGACAATTCTTCAGCCAGGAAGTGGAAGTAATTAAATCAGCGGGCTGAGTTCAAGAAACACATGGCAGGCCTTTTAGATCGGCTGTTCCGTTTTTTAAGCCTGAACTCCTGTTTTCTCTTCCCATATTTGAAGGAAGTTATAACACCTTTGGCCTTTGTCACCTGATATCTGACTATATGCTTTTATGCCGGGGGTGTGGTCCTGTCTGTTGCTAATGTATGTGTGTAGACTTTCATTTCAACAGAAAATGCAGTTCTTCAAGTGGAGTGACCTGTTAATTCATCCCAAATATGAATCAGCCACTTACAGTAAGCGTGCCTCTAAGCATGGTTCACATCTGTGATATGCTTACACAAAGGATTTACTAATTAGTCATGTCAGTTTTTCTAAAGAAATGTGACATGCCCAGTGGCTGTTCCTTTAAAAATATAATCGCCAGATATTTGTGCAGAAAACAGGTATTTTTGGTTACTGACACTGCCACCTGCTGGGGAAATGTGGTCAGTGCAAACCCAAATCAAACCAAATTTTCTTTCAATTCACATCAGTTGAGGTTTTTAAACGATGTACTCAGTTGTAGCCTGATTGTACAGCAGGCGTACCCGTTTCAGAGGGACCTCAAGGGGCCTCCAGCCCACAGACGACAGGGTTTCATAACACTCTGGGTTTCAGTGTGTAGATGCGCCCTGTAGTCAGACTGAATCTTTGCCATGCCAGTACTGTGCTGGTAGCTTGTATGGAAAACACCTTGCAGTGCAGGTATGTGCAGACGTAGCCCCCTTGCCTGTCTACTTGCGAGTTTCAGGGCCCAGTCTTGGGAAGGGGGGGGGGGTCAAATGATCTGTCATGGCGGCACAAAAAGTTATTTCTACATTTTTGATAAGTACAGATGCAGAGGTGGCATACCAACCAATGGCAGACTTGGGACGGGGGTTATTATATGGAAATTATATATTTCTGGGGCGGCACAGGAGTGGACTGCCATTGTGGTTTTAATATGATAATGATCCAGTTTTTTTTTGGAGGGGAGAGGGCACAGCATTATTAGTGGAGGGTTTTTTTTCCAGTTCGCCAAAAATAAAGATGAGCGGGTTCATTAAAAGTATTACTTAAAGTTGAGGACAACTGCACTTCCCCCCGCTCTGAAATGTCCAACTGTCTGCAACCGTAGCCATGTTGGATGCATGAACCCTCCCTGCACATTGGGGAGAGCTGGGACATCCACAGTCCTCTTAAACACGTGGTGTCAACTGCTACTTATTTTACCGTCACAGACCACAGCCAAGCTTGCACAGAGCGGTGTCGGAGAAACGACCTTTCGTATGCGGCTTCGTCATGCAGTCTTATGAGCACTCTTTTGGCCAGCAGGGGTCGCCCAAGAGCGAGTGACCGACCGAACCCTGGGAGGCACAGGCGCCATTTGCGCTTGGCCCTATAAAGCTACCCGCCACGGTCGGGACTGGCACGATCCGGATTGGATCCGAGGCTGTGAGGCTCATTCATGCACCACATGCATGACCCATCCAGCAGCCAAATTACACTTTCTGATTTGACCGAATCGATACACCAATCTTGTTTGTTGTCCGAACACATTCATGTTTCTGATTGAGAAAAATTTAAGAGAAAAAAGCAGTTTAGCTGAAGCATCTTTACATTCTTTTGGATGATTGGGTTTAGCAATGTGTGTACCTGAATATTACACCTGTTAGGGGAACTAGTCCACAAAAATTAAGTTATTGGTTATTAATTGACAGACCCAAAAAAAAAAAAAGATTATTCAGCCACAGGTTTATGCTGAAGCTTATACATTAAATAAAGACAACATATTCCTCCTGAATTACACACGTAAGATTTATTCTTGTTTTTAGATTTTAAAAATAACAATACTTTAATAATATATACCATAAAATAAATTCTTGTGAATAATGACAACCCGTTGCTGTTTTTGGACAGTGAGGGTTTTTTTTGGGGGGGGGGGGTGGATTGGCTATGTGAGGCCTTTCGTCTACATAAATTACACCAAAACCATTCTGTCCTTGAGTTACACAAGCTATGTGAGGCCTTTCGTCTACATAAATTACACCAAAACCATTCTGTCCTTGAGTTACACAAGGTCACACATTTTATTTTTCTCTTAAATCAGTAACCTTTTAGTACATTTATATTCAGGTAAAAGATTATAATTTTATAGATTGGAATCAAGACTGTAAGGCAGAGGTCGCTCTAAAAACCTACAGGGCTCTGTCCCCCGAGCACGCCTGGATCATACAATTTACACACACACAAACAACCACAAACTATTAAACAGCGAACATATCATTGCTCTGTCAAGCTTCCCCCCTCAACAGGCAGAAATAAGTACACATTTAAGAGGAAATACAGCCATTTAAGATTACTCATCACATCAGTCCAACAGAGGGGTTTTACAGACATTTCACCACGTTTCTCTCCTGAAACTACACACTGCCCTTGAGAGCCTTCATTTCCACTCCACTGGCAATACATGCCAATATGTCGGTGAAAACAACATATTTTCACATCTGTGTGTTCACATTGTTTCACTTCTAAATCGTCACGAAGCAACGATGCTGAATTATTCAAATTCAGTCATATTGGTGCAAATGTACCATACAGTAAAGCCGGAAAGTCTGAACACCTTTTTCGCCTTCTCCACGTTTTATTACATTGAGTTCATTTTTTGTCTCAAAATTCTACACAAAATAGCCCATCATGACAAAGTGAAAACATGTTTTTAGAATTTTTTTCAAATGTATTAAAAAAAACTGAAATCTTTCATTTACATAAGTATTCATACCCTTTTCTTTAACATATTTTTAAAGTATCATATTTAATATTTGGTCGCATATTCTTTGCATGCTGTTACTTTCTGATGTCTGTGACCCATCAACATCAAAAGACTCTCGATATCTTATTTCCAGGTACTGTTACAAGCGATACTATAACCTCTCTGCATTTGAATGGATCTCTATGGGAATAGGGGGGTGAGACTAGATTCAGCAGTAAATTACACTGGTACAGTATGGAACACATGGCAGGCTAAATGGCTGTAAGTCATCAAGGGTCTGAGCTATCGAACGAGCCCCAAACCATCACTCTGTTGCCAGATATGGAGTAGATGTGGATGGATCACTGCAAGGGTTATTTCTCCTGACTCATTTTTCTATAGAACTCTATGGAGGAAAAAGTCAGGAGAAACAACCCTTAAAGGGATCTATCCACATCTACTCCATATCTGGCCGCAGAGTGATGGTTTGGGGCTCGTTTGATAGCTCAGACCCTTGATGACTTACAGCCATTTCGCCAGTCATGTGTTCCATACTGTACCAGCATAATTTACAGCTGAATCTAGTCTCACCCCCCAATTCTCATAGAGATCAAAATAATGCAGAGAGGTTATAGTATCGCTTGTAACAGTACCTGGAAATAAGATATCGAGTCTTTTGATGTTGATGGGTCTATTGTAGAATATGTCTGTAATGTAATAAAACATGGCGAATGTGAAAGGGGTGGGCAGACTTTCCGGCTTGACTGTGTATGTTTATATTTTTTCTCGTAATTACATCGTTATACAGCAGCATTATTAATGGTATAAACATTTTACAACTGTTTCCTAACAACACAACTACTTTGCCCCCCCCGACCCACAAACACCATACAGTTACAGCATATAGCACTGGCAATTGTTTTACAAGATATTCACTTCCTTCAAGCACCATCTTGTTTTGTGAACGGGACACAAAATATGATGTCTGTGAGTCATTTGTTATGTAAAGATCATGAAAATACTTTAAACGTTCATTTGAAAGTGTATGAATCCTCACATACTGTAGGCTACTTTTGTAATGTAAAAAAGCCGATAGCTTGAGAAGTATGTTGTTCAAACCATGATAGACCTCTCTAAGTTTGGAAATGGCAAATCCACATAGCAATATCGAGTAGCATATAATGAGAGAATTTCACTGATAAAATCTTGTGAATGAGGGCCCTGCGCCTTTATGGCTGGTTTATGATGAGTAAACCTTGGGCCAATAGCAAGTTGCAAATTAAAAGTTGGCAGATAAATATCTGCTAACAACATTGCAATAAAATGATAAAATGTTATATGGCGTATAATAAAGCTAAAGTAGGTTAAATTAATCCTAGTCACAACCTACTTAGTTTTATACATAAGTCTTGACTACAATGGGGACATTAGACTAAAACGGTATATATTTTGCCTATATTTAACCATTTAATATGCCTATTTTGTGATTACAGTAATTTATAATTGTCACCTAGTATTTCCCTGCTTAAAAAGTCCAAGAGCTAAAACCCAAGTCGCCCTTTTTGACTGTTCTCTTCTCAGGTAAATCAAATAGACCCGTTGAATTGACAGTATTTATTTCTATTCATTATAATCACTTCTAAAAAATAAAAAAAAACTACATATAAAATTTGGTTTTTGTATGTGTAACTTAAAAATTCAAAATGTACACAATTCATACACTGTCAAAAGTACACTTTAGAGCTAAATCAATGGCTGTGAGATGACACAGCAAGCTACGTACGCCTCTCTCACACCTGAGCAATGACCCGGGTAAAACCTGTGCTTGCCCTTGGTGTGAATGGGTCAACCCGCGTTATCTGACCCGGGACTGTGACTCTGGTCATAACCTTGGTTTTACGTGGGTTTTACACTGCTTGGCTTAGGTTTGAAAGGGGGTACGTGGGTTACTCTACGCAGTACAGCTGAACGACCTTCGATTTTGTCATGTGTTTAACTTCCCCAGGTTTCCTGAATCGACGCCCCAATGTGGCGCTGCAAGTCTTACAACTGCCCTCATGCCGAAAAAATTATCCAAAACCTTTATATAAATGATGGAAACCATATTCATGTAAATATATATTAGAACTATATTAGAACTGAATGGCTCAGGAATTATCTTCATTTTGCAAGAAGACTGGATTGCTCAGTTATCACAGGTAAATATGGAACTGAATATTAAATAACAAATAATACATTACTTAATAATGTTTTGAGACGTATTAATTTTTTTTCCAAATTAATTCAGGAGTTAACAAATGGCAAGCTACATTGTATTCGCAAGCCAAGGGGCTACCAAACTAGCAGGAGAAAACGGAAGGTGTACGGGAAGGAACTTGCAAACCCGGTACTTACCCATGACCATTGTATGGTGTGAATGGGCCAAACGAGGGTTTAACCCGTGTTCAATATCCTGTGCCAATCCCGCGTTTTTGTGTGTGAAAGGGGTATCGCCGTTTAACCCATTTCTGCCCACAATTTTTCCCCCCAGATGTTTCTCACTAAAGATAATTTCAACAACCATACTTATGAATAGGTCTGGGATATACAGCCATTGCAATACGTTTTACACTTTGAACACGGAAAAAGAGAGGCAACAACAGTGATTGGTGGGCTACAATGAGCATAATCAGGGAGACAGGGTTCGGCAGGACGCCGAAGGCGGAGAGGGAGGGGCGTTCCACCGCGGGACCCCTCAGCTCCTGATGAGGGTGAGGAACTCGTCTCTTGTTTTGGGGTCCTCGCGGAACACGCCCAGCATGGTGCTGGTCACCGTCTTGCTGTTCATCTTCTGCACCCCTCTCATGACCATGCACAGGTGACTACGGAACAGGAACAAGGTTTCAGGCAAAAAGCCTGTAAGACACACTGCTGCACGAAAGGATTTAACATTGACTGTAACATTGGAGAGTGCAAAATGGATGGGCCGTCAAACTAAAATGTTTCATGGTTTTGAAAACCTATGAAGAAATGAAAAAACACATACGTGGCTTCAACAACAACACCGACTCCAGCGGGCTGCAAGGCCTCAGTGATGGCGACGGCAATTTGTTTAGTCAACCTTTCCTGAACTGGGGAGGAAGGGAGAGCGAGAGAGAGAGAGAGAGAGAGATGGGGAAAGAGAGGGGAGGAGAGGAGATAAGTAGACAGAATATTGAACATTCAGAATGTTCTTAAATATCTGTGCAATAAAACTTGCGGAAATCTTTACGGTTCATGTAGTTCAATTTGTGAGAAATCAAATGCTGGAATAGTTTAGCCATGTAAGTACATTTATTGTGAGACAGCTTATGCATCCACATTCCATCTGAGAGGCTCATTGTATAAACTGTATAAGGCGAAACGATACCTTGTAATCTCCTGCTGTAAATTTCCACAATCCTGAAAGAGATAGAAACAGCATTCAGAACAATGCTTAATTACTTGAGAACATCTAAGTCTGTATTTAAAACAGGTGCACAGAGGCTTAAGGAGGGAAGTGAAGATTAAAACACTGCTTCTTAGTGTGATACACGGGGGTTTGTAAGTGCAAAGTGTGAAACAGTCCTTTGAAAAACTGCCCTCACACACAAAACACAGGGGATGGCGTTTCACATATCTGGTAGAATGAAGTACGCTGAAAAAGTGCCATTATCTCCTCCAGCCAGCCAATAAGAATGCATATCAAATCAAAGGCTTCTCAGTGTGAAGGGGCATTTTTCTGAGCACAGGTTCGTAATGGAATCGTCTGTCAACCTGTGGCTGTTTACTCTTTTCAGTGCCGATCAGCCGCCTCTCTTTGCGCTCCAGCTCTACAAGGGGTCAGTAAAAGTCACAGAACAAGAAGACTACAGACAAGTTTCATTTTCTTCTTTTGCTGGGAGATTAATTTATCCCCTTTCTCTTCAAAGTGGTCGAATTTTCTCATTTTTGGTCCTGAGAGAGCTTCAGATCAGGGCCAACTTCAAAGGCGCTGATAAGTACATTTCCAGTTCTTTCTGGAAGTAAAATTGCTCAGTTGTTAGCAATGACAGGCAATGTCACTCAGGGATATCAGCTGTGGCTGCCTGATACAATCCTCCCATTAAGCTTTTTAAGCGTTATACCGAGTGTTGATTTCAGCAGTGCAGTTCTACTCAGTTCAGTTCTAGTCTGGATCATAGTGAATTTGAGATAACGTTTGCTGGAGTGCGTACCTGTGTGTGTGTGTGTGTGTGTGTGTGTGTGTGTGTGTGTATGTGCGTGTGTGTGTGTATATACGTATGTGTGTATATACGTATGTGTGTGTGTGTGTGTGTATATATATATATGTATACACTGTATGTGTGTATATATATGTGTGTGTGTGTGTGTATGTATATATATATATATATATATATATATATATACTGTATGTGTGTATATATATATGTGTGTGTGTGTGTGTGTGCGCATGTATGTGTATATGTGTGTGTGTGTGTGTGTGTGTGTGCATGCTCAGTTCAACACAAATGAGTGTAAAAGAAGCAGCATGCAAGTCTGCTTGCAATGGCTGTATTCTTTCAATGACTGTGGAATCGTTTGCCCATTTTACTCTTGAGGAGGTACGGACATGCGCGTGTGGGTTTTACTCTTGAGGAGGTACGGACATGCGCGAGTGGGTTTTACTCTTGAGGAGGTACGGACATGCGCGAGTGGGTTTACTCTTGAGGAGGTACGGACATGCGCATGTGGGTTTTACTCTTGAGGAGGTACGGACATGCGCGTGTGGGTTTTACTCTTGAGGAGGTACGGACATGCGCGTGTGGGTTTACTCTTGAGGAGGTACGGACATGCGCGTGTGGGTTTTACTCTTGAGGAGGTACGGACATGCGAGTTTGGGTTTACTCTTGAGGAGGTACGGACATGCGCGTGTGGGTATACTCTTGAGGAGGTACGGACATGCGCGTGTGGGTTTTACTCTTGAGGAGGTACGGACATGCGTGTGTGGGTTTACTCTTGAGGAGGTACGGACATGCGTGTGTGGGTTTTACTCTTGAGGAGGTACGGACATGCGCGTGTGGGTTTTACTCTTGAGGAGGTACGGACATGCGCGTGTGGGTTTTACTCTTGAGGAGGTACGGACATGCGCGTGTGGGTTTACTCTTGAGGAGGTACGGACATGCGCGTGTGAGTTTTACTCTTGAGGAGGTACGGACACGCGCATGTGGGTTTTACTCTTGAGGAGGTATGGACATGCGTATGTGGGTTTTACTCTTGAGGAGGTATGGACATGCGTATGTGGGTTTACTCTTGAGGAGGTACGGACATGCGCGAGTGGGTTTTACTCTTGAGGAGGTACGGACATGCGCGTGTGAGTTTTACTCTTGAGGAGGTACGGACATGCGCGAGTGGGTTTTACTCTTGAGGAGGTACGGACATGCGCGTGTGGGTTTTACTCTTGAGGAGGTACGGACATGCGCATGTGGGTTTTACTCTTGAGGAGGTACGGACATGCGCGTGTGGGTTTTACTCTTGAGGAGGTACGGACATGCGTATGTGGGTTTACTCTTGAGGAGGTACGGACATGCGCGTGTGGGTTTTACTCTTGAGGAGGTACGGTGTTGCATGCTCATTGCTGGAAAGGGCTAAGCCATGTATTCAGGTCAGACAGGATCAGTGTCCACTGTCACTTGCACATCACAGGTAAGCTGCTTAGAGACACTTTAATGTAGCTGCTCATTTTGTTTACATCCAAGCAGGGGTCACACCTGGTCCACAGACAAGCTCCAGAGACCCAGATATGCAAGACACGCCAAGTCAAAAACATACTTTATCATGTTTAATATCAAAATAAGCACTCAGAGATTAAATAATTAATACTTTGGTAGATCCACACATTATAATATTGAGCTGTCTTGGGAGGCATGGACTTTAATAGGTTTGCCATGAAACAATATGACGCAGGGTTGTTTTCCATGTGAAAAGATAATACATACATATCAGAATTGATTATAAGCAATAACATAAATCTTTTGGTTATTATTAGTTATCAAGTGAGCAGTATAATCAGTCTGTCTTCAGTAATGTTTGTTAGCATTCCATTGGCTGAAATAGCATTACATGTGTGTCCTGCTATTTGCTACTATGAACAGATGTTGTGATTGGTTGAAGTAGACATTGTCCAATGAGAAGAATTCATAATTACAGGACTGGGGCAGAAAAAAATATAATTAAAAAGTAGAAACACAAAATAACTGGAGTTTTATTGCATGGCTGTGTCAAGCAGTATCTGAATTTTTTGTGTTTTTATGAAGGATACAAAAATTAGTGTGAGAATCTGTGGTCCGTTGACATTAATGATATACTCCTATTCCAGTTCCAAATTTGATCATTCAAACGTCACATTTTCCAGCCTCACTCACCTGGCTAGTTTACTGAGCCCCAGAACCCTCTTGTTGGGGAGGTAGCCTATGTGGACCTACGGCAGACAGAAAGATACAGGGAAGACTCATCACGGGTATCTTGGTTAACAACAGCAACAGTGAACAGCAACGTTAATTATCCATGAATAAATATAGCTGCTCTGGCAGTTATGAATGGAAGATATGGACACTGTTGGCTCGACCCCATGAAGCTTTGATACAGTTTTAGTAAATCAATCCCTGTCATTTTTGTCCGAATTTAGATGTTGTGTATTCGCATGCCTCTTCCAATATTGGAGCATGACCGAGCAGCTCACGGTAGACAATACTCATTTAGAATGGAATAACATTAGCTGATAAACAATGGTTTTGTGAAAAGATTGGCACTTGAGAATACCTTTTCACTCCATAATAGCTATTATAGATCAATGCTAGCTGACATAGGCCTTGCCTTTAAAGGGAATTTTTCAAAAGAACACAACCAGTGTCAAGCACACAGAAGTTGATCACTGAATACAAATGTCCAAACATTAGTTTAGCCATTATTTTGAAAGACCACAGATCACGACAAAACATTTCACTTGAGCAATGAATTGCTCTATTTCAATGGTTTGGAACAAATAGCCAGTGTATGGAATTTTGGGTGATCAAATCTGCCTCAGCATGATTGTATGTTAACTTGAATTGAATTGAATAGAATAGAATAGAATAACTTTTATTTCCCTTTAGGAAACTTCAGTTGTAGCCCTAGCAACAGCAAAAAAGACAGACAGTGGGTCAGACCCACAACACACAAACAAACATATCAAATAAAGACATTCAATAGAATCATTGCATTAATCAAGTGAATTAAGTGAATTAAAGTGGAATAGCCATGATTAGAAATAGCCCCCGCTGTCCCGAGATGTCCAGTGTCATAAGTGGCCTGGTGGCCTTCTGAAGATTGCCCGCACTCCCGGATCAGTCCCGACATCTTCAACTCCGGTGAAGAGCGATGGTAAACTCCGTGGCTGCAGATCCAACGGACATTCCCGAGCATAATGCGAATGCGTCTCCATGGTGACGACCACCAACAAAATCATCCCAGCTAGACATTCCGTCAATATTACAAAAACGAGCAGCAGGAGTGCCCCGAAAAATCTCCATCTGCTTTTTCGTCCCACAACAGACACACAGTGCATGAAAAAAACAAAAAACAAAAGCCCGACACAACAAAATACATTCCAATTAACAAACACGAACACGAGAGACAGATGGACACCATGTCGCCATTACAGCGCCACGTGACGTGAACTGGGATAGACTTGCTGAAGATTGAATTGATCAAAGGGGAGTGGTTGATGGCCTACCAGTACCAATTGGGAGGCAGACACACACACACACACAGATGGCAGTGGCCATTTAGTTAATGTAATCGGCCTCGGTATGCACGACCGTTGACTGGGATAGACCTGCCGAGATGTAGAAATACTAAGAGGGGTGTTTTGACAGTCTATCAGAAGGGGTAGAATTTTGTTCTGGGAAAGGGGTACAAATCTTGTTCTTGAACAACACTATTGTGATTGACCTGACTTGCTTTGACCCGGTATGGTTCATACTCTAAAGTAGACTATTTTTGCTTTGTTAATAAATTCTTATTGATCTAAACTTTGAAACTACAAGTTTTACTTTACAAAATCTAATCAACACGAGCCGAATGCCGGTAAAGTTTTGAATGTAGCTGATAAGGTTTTTACTCTGGCAGGCACTTTGGCAGGTAACCAACCAGATTGTGTTATATTGTAAAAGGTAATCTGCTGGTAAAATGTTGAAAATGGCTCCATAAGCCACTCTGGCCAGTGCGTGAAAAGGTTAATTTCATACCCTGACAAAAGATCTAATTCCTACAGGCAGCATACTGATAAAGAGTGAAGATGACGCACAATGGCTGCAGACTATGCATCATCATATTATTCACGCTGATATGAAAGTCAACACGGCACGCATGTTCATCAGACATAGTTTCAAATGTTCTTTTGCAAACTGTCTATTGAAGGCATCACAAAGAACAAAAAGAATGTCATTATCTTTGACTCTGGTATTTATGCAATCAATTCAACAGGAAAACCATGTCTTGTTAGCGGAAAAATCGACATACCATATTGCCTACACATTGCTTACACAAAAAAGACAATGTGAACATAGAAAGAGAACGGGCAGTCTCCACATTACAGCTGCTTGTGTTTTTTAAAAATATGCCCAAACTGCATTGGTAAACACCATTTAACAAGCTGAAGAGCAAAAAGAACAAGAGGTATTAATGATCAGTTGAGCAGATCTCAAAACAAGCACTGATCCAATTGTGAAATTGATCATTTGACTGGTGCTAGTTCCATGCATCGAATGCAGTCTCAGCATGAACCTCAAATGAAGTGGCTTGGAGTAGAAACATTGCCGATCCAATGAACCGGTCTGATTTCCACCACAGGTCTCCTTGGTAACCACCAGGCATTATATAAACCGTGAGGCAGATGTAATGTGACAGATATGTTGCACATTGCAATGGACCTGATATTATTTTTCCATCTTAAATGTTAGCATTGGAAGCTGGAGTTCAAAGCCAAATCGGGAGCCCTCTGCCAATTCGGGAGAGCTGGGACACCCACAGTTCTCCTCCGAAACACGTTCCGCTCTACAGCGGCTTGTCTACGCGTCACAGATCTCCGCTAAGCTCTCACAGAGCGGTGTCTGTGGAGGGACCTTTTATATGCGTCTTTAACATGCGGTCTTACGAGCGCCCTTCACGGCCAGCGGGGGTCGCCCAAGAGCGATGAAATCCATACCTCTGTCAGAATGAACCCTCCCATACCCTGGGTGACGCAGATACCCTGACCACATACCCTGAGGAGCTACTGGCCTTCACTGAATGAGCCCTCCAGCAGCTCCCCAAAGCCTATGATCTTAATCAGTGGGGGATGCAGGGGTAGGTGCTTGTTGAGGTCACGGTAGTAGGGGGAAGTTAGAGGCCACAATCGCATTAATCTGACTAGCCTGCTGTGTGGAAAATATCCAACAGATGCTTGGAAAACATGGAAAGATGCTCAAGGGAAATGCCCAGCCTATCGCTGCGTTAAAAAGCAATAGAGATGAGCTGGTGTTGTTCCACATAGAGAACGATATCCTCTGAAACGATGACAAAACCGTTTGGACCAAAGAGGCGGAGCACTTGACTCTCACCAGTCACCAGTCCTGCGTATAGAGGTCCTGTGAACCGAACACGGCTGACAGATCCAGGTCGCCGGTCGCGGCTTTACGCCCGTTTCCGAATTCGCCGCCATCCGACCGCCGAAGGAGCCGGACCGTAACGTTACAGCGCGTTTACCGGGCTTCCTGCGGGAATGTGAAGGGCAGGAAACAAGCGCGGTCTAATGCCGTAATCTACAGAGGGGTGCGCGGCCTGGTGGTGGTGGGGGATTTAGTCACGCGTTCGCGGGAACAAATTTACAAATGAAAGACAGCTGGAGGTTGAGAGACTCAAGTAGCAGCTGGTAGGAGTCCAGCGTCTACTCAGTAGTGAGGGCTGATCGCCTCCATCACAGAGCAGTCCCCGCCCTCCCCCCACACACACTCTTCAAACCCCCTCCAGCAACACACCCCCTCTCTATTCAAATGTCAGCAACAATTTGATGAAACAGGCTAAGAGAAAGGGCAGCCGCGTACGGCCGCTCCTCTCCCACTCCTGCATCGATCCTGCTGCTTCTCTTCACTTACCGAGCAATGAGCCCATGAACTCTTCTCATCCGGTCAACTTCCTGTGTATTTTCTACAAATGCCAAAACAGACGCTGTACGAAATCTGAGTCTTATATTTCAATGGGAGACATTTCAGAACTGATTAGAGGGGGGGAGATTGTTGTTGAGCCACTGTGTTTGACAAAATCAAGGGCCAAAAACACATTTCGGCAAACCGAATTTGGTGGAAACAATAACTTTTTTTTCAAATCGACTTGAGGAAGACTGGAGAGGCGTATGGAAGAGCAATACAACCGTGAATGTGATGGCGCTGCACGTATCTCCTTGGGTGTGAACCAACAACACAAAGACGCTCACAGGTTTGTGTGTTATTGCAGACCAGGGGATGCGAGAGCGAGGGGCCGATGAAAATAAAAAAGAAGGGCTCTTTGTAGAAATCGGTGAGTCATTATCTTGTTCCCGGAGCCGCGAGATGCGAGGTAAATAGATGAGTGGCGATAAGGGATGCGGCGGTGACAACAGAGAGCTATCAGCGGGAGGGAGCGGAAACAGCGCGTTCCTGACAGCGGCTGACAAACAAAATTACAGAAAATAAAAATAACCCTTTCTGCTAGGCTTGATCAATGGCATGTGCTATCATCGCAGCCATTCGCACCGTGAAAAAGATTGATCACTTTCCCCTTTGTCTTAAATGGCAAACCCCCGTAGAGGAGTGGGTGTTACGAGGAAGGCACAAAAATGCCAAACCTGATCATTAAGACCGGCTGGCCATTATTTCCCTTTAGGTAAAGCAACAGAGTTTTTAGATAATCTGGGTGCCCTGCACCACTTCTCTCTCGGCGCGTGTTTAATTACAGCCGTTCTCAGTTCAGACGCATATTAGAGAGCCGTCTTCACCGGTATCTCCTGAATGGTTTTTCAGCTCTGCCAACTCTGCCATAATTTCATCTCCATCACTCTGTGATTTTAATGTTCTAATGCCAAGCTAGTAGTTCAAGCAGTACAAATAAAACAAATTTGGTTTTGATTAATTACCACATTCTGGATATTTATCACATCTAAAAGGACACACTAATCCTATGTTGTGGGCAAGACAGAAGTGCGCAGGTGCATAGAAGCAATGAGGAAAGATGCCTGCTTTAGAAGATGCCGGAAGTTAAATACAGGACTCATTATACGTACTGTGGCTATTGGCTATTGGCTTTGATCAGGACTGACACAATGTGCCTCTTGTGGTAATTATCTGCCTGGTAAGTAAAGAGCCTGGGTTACTGTGGTAATTCTCTTAAAGTAAAGAGCCTGGGTTACTGTGGTAATTCTCTTAAAGTAAAGAGCCTGGGTTACTGTGGTAATTCTCTTAAAGTAAAGAGCCTGGGTTACTGTGGTAATTCTCTTAAAGTAAAGAGACTGGGTTACTGTGGTAATTCTCTTAAAGTAAAGAGCCTGGGTTACTGTGGTAATTCTCTTAAAGTAAAGAGCCTGGGTTACTGTGGTAATTCTCTTAAAGTAAAGAGTCTGGGTTACTGTGGTAATTCTCTTAAAGTAAAGAGTCTGGGTTACTGTGGTAATTCTCTTAAAGTAAAGAGCCTGGGTTACTGTGGTAATTCTCTAAAAGTAAAGAGCCTGGGTTACTGTGGTAATTCTCTTAAAGTAAAGAGCCTGGGTTACTGTGGTAATTCTCTTAAAGTAAAGAGCCTGGGTTACTGTGGTAATTCTCTTAAAGTAAAGAGTCTGGGTTACTGTGGTAATTCTCTTAAAGTAAAGAGTCTGGGTTACTGTGGTAATTCTCTTAAAGTAAAGAGCCTGGGTTACTGTGGTAATTCTCTTCAAGTAAAGAGCCTGGGTTACTGTGGTAATTCTCTTAAAGTAAAGAGCCTGGGTTACTGTGGTAATTCTCTTAAAGTAAAGAGCCTGGGTTACTGTGGTAATTCTCTTAAAGTAAAGAGCCTGGGTTACTGTGGTAATTCTCTTCAAGTAAAGAGCCTGGGTTACTGTGGTAATTCTCTTAAAGTAAAGAGCCTGGGTTACTGTGGTAATTCTCTTAAAGTAAAGAGCCTGGGTTACTGTGGTAATTCTCTTAAAGTAAAGAGCCTGGGTGCTCAGTTGTATCTGACACCTGGAGGTAGTGACTGAATATCAGATTTTCAGTTGAAAATGCAGTTGAGACTGCATTCAATCAGATTTTCAGTTAATCTGAGTTTAACTGTACGTTACGATAACTAAATAACCGGGGGTACGGTTCTGGATTTTAAGTGCTGTCGCACTCTCAATCTTTGAGTCTAGAAATAACTGCACTGCAAAAACCAAAAAATAAGTCAATCTTTTTTCTATTACCTTTTTTCTAAATAAGACAGTGTAAATAGTTTTACTCATTTCAAGATTTGCTAATGGGGTCAAGTAACCTAAAACAAGACTTCTACTTGAGAGTGAAAACTATAAGAAGGATCATTACAAGAATAAAACACTTGTTAAGACAGTCATTTTTTGCATTGTGGAACAGTTTTAATAATAAAGATATTTTGTGCATCAAAGCTTGAGAGTGTGCGTTTCTTTTCTTTCATACAAGACTAAATGCCATCAAAAAAGGCTCTATACAATCGCAGTTATAACGCAATTATAGTTCATATGTTACGCCTAGGCCAGACTATACGCCCTCCCATAATGATCTTTTCAAGTTAATGCAGTTTCCATATGTTATTGGTGTCACAGGCTACACCCAGATGGCACTCTCTGGGTGCAGTCAGTGACCACATGAGCCATGTTTTCTTATTGTTTTCTGTAACTTATTTAGTTAAAACTTGTTTTGCCAGGCATCCTCCCTGGTGTTGACTGCTGTGACCGTGTTGCATTTGTTTGCGAGAACCTCCCTAACCTCCTCTCATCGTCCTTCCATAATTAAAGCCGCTCCACGGCGGTCGAAAAGAGCTCGGCACATTTTGGACGCCTTTGCTGAAAATCATCATCGGTTTCTGTCCACAGCTGATTCTCATTAGCATTCCAAACGGGAACATGCAGTCCTAGAGGAGTGACTTCTCTTATTAAAATGGTCATTAAACCAGGTCATTAAAGCGCAGATATGGCCCGGAAACATCCAACAAACCTGGATAACAGTTTTAATAAGGGTGAATCTTTTACAAATAATTTAAATCCAAATCAGTTAAATGACATATGAAGAACGGGGGCCTGTAGTTCCGTTTTTTAATGTTCATTGACCCCTCTGTTTAATGGCACCTGTTATGATTCTGTTGCCCTTCCGTGGAACCAAATGCAGGACAATGAAGAACACAGTTGAAGTTTATTTACAATGCACAAGAGAGAGACAAACTCAGACATACGGACTGCCTGTGCTGAGAATATATCTGAAGAACTGAAGTGTGCGTGTGGTTTAAATACAGTACCTAGCATTATATTTCAAAAAGTTGTCACAGTAAATACATATGCATGCCTGGAGACAACTAGTGTAGGCCCGCCCAACCAGAAATATACCATTAGCAGTGGTATGCTATAGACACTATAGAAAACTAAATGGGTGGTTGATGGTTGGAGCTGGCTAAGTGCTTTGCATCTTCTCAATAAAAAAAAAGTATTTTAATAGTTCTTTTTGTTGTGTATTTATGAGCAATCACAGTGGGACAAAAAGAACCAGAATACAAATCAAAATGTTGGTGAACAGGCAGTCAGAGTTGCAGATCATCTATAGAAATGATGAAGTGATGACCATATAGCAAGATAGCTGTGGTAGAACTAACAGTGAAAAAAAGTTATAGGCCTTCTGCGTGTATAGGCAAAAGGTTAATGTGTGGGCTATTTGGTTATGCTGATAGTGCGTGTATGAAACCCATTTGGCTACCTTTGAATTTATGCTGTGGAACTATGAAATAACCTATTAAAATTCTGTAAAAACCTTCCTTATTGTGTAGTTTGTTATAAATGTTATAAAGACATTTATGAGTTTGTTCAGGGCAAGGCACACTTTACACACAGCATGGCACTAGTGGCGCCCCCAGAAATTTTTTATTGGGGTGGCCTGATGGGGCCACTGAAAATCTTGGGGTGGCACACCAAAACCAAAAGCCATAACTGAATTTCAGGAATTCTATTATGTTGTTGTAGTATCTAGGCTAGTTGAAAACTATGTCAATGAGAGTTTAAGGGAATCGCATATGATATACTTTGGTTTCTTATTTTACACAGTTTAATTACTAATTATCTGATGTGCAGACTACTAATACCCGTAACCGTTAACATTTTCAGTTCCAGCAATCCTGTTGTTTTGTGTGTGTATGTATATGATATATATACATAGATTCATTGTACTTCAAATAGGCTAGTAGTTGTCCTTTTCCTTAAAGAGACAAATATACAGCTTTATACAGAAAGAGTAGCTACATTGATTGTAAGGAACAAAACATTTACTAGGAACAAGCCTACTAGAGTTTAAAAACACCACACAGAGGCCTAAAAATTATTTTCAATACAGCTGTATTTGGCTGATGCTGTGTCTTTTTGTCACTCATTTCAGAAAGTGAAACTCATATATTATATAGATTCATTACACATAGAGTGAAATATTTCAAGCCTTTATTTCTTGTCATTTTGATGATTATGGCTTACAGCTAATGAAAACCCAAATTCAGTGTCTCAGAAAATTTGAATATTTTGCTTTAACATATTTTTAAAGTATCATATTTAATATTTGGTTGCATATCCTTTGCATGCTGTTACTTCCTGAAGTCTGTGACCAATCAACATCAAAAGACTCTCGATATCTTATTTTCAGGTACTGTTACAAGCGATACTATAACCTCTCTGCATTTGAACTGATCTCTATGGTAATTTGGGGGTGGGACTAGATTCAGCTGTAAATTACACTGGTACAGTATGGAACACATGGCTGGCTAAATGGCTGTAAGTCATCAAGGGTCTGAGCTATCGAACGAGCCCCGAACCATCACTCTGTTGCCAGATATGGAGTAGATGTGGATGGATTAGGCCTGTGAAACAATGCCTGATGCGCACATAAGCATGTGGAGTTTCAGGGTCCCACATTTTCCCCTTTCTTCCCGCCGACAGCTCACGTCTTATTGCTCGGATCCACTTTTCTCATCTTATGGGCTCCGTTTTGCGGTTCGGAATCTTATAAAACCGCAACTCTGGGTTTTTTGCCTTGTTTGTAGTGCATCCCACCAAACAACAACTTTCAGGCATTTTTATGCTGTTGGCTAACGGATCGAAATGACAAGAAGGCACCAGCACGTCAAGTCAATAGAGGGCGTCTCCAACGCATCTCCAATGGTGTACACAAAAACACAACTTAATGCACACGGTTTGTATTACACTACTAGACTGAATGCAATGCATTTAATTTGCCACATTGGAATCTAGCAAATTGCAAATGAAGATTATTCCCTCCGTGGAAAATCTGTAGCGTTCATAGAGATGCTCGTCTGGATAACTGACTGGATCCACTCTATCTTGGAAGAACCTCCCAACTTGAAATGCTCTCCTTACCATCTGTGCCCCCTCATTAACAGGGTTGTCAATGAACAGACATGCCATGATTGAAACAGAACCAGTCAAGACACATTTGTGTTTATACACTACGTATTCGGGTCCAATATTCCCATTAATGACCATCTATGTTGCGAATATCTATGTCTTCGACTCATAGGTACATGGACCCCTATGCCTCTAAAATATTACAAAATGGCTTTTTTGAGATCCTACCAAAAAACAGTCAAAAACATTTGAAATGTTTTAAAACAGAATTTTAAGTGGTTCAATAATATTATGACATAAAAGGAATTATTTTATTATTATAGTATATTTTAGTATAGTATTATTATAGTATAACCTGCAAATAAAAACAAAGTCAAAAGCTTGATTTGCAAATGTTTCAATAATATGATGACATAAAAAGAAATTAGGCTACTTGACAAAAAATGGTCTGAAACATGTTGGCTGCGTCCCAATATTCTTCACTCCCCACCTCCTTTCCTCCACTCCCCCACTACCACTCCTCAGTCCTCTCCTACACGGAAGTATGCAAAACTGCCTGAACGTTTTGAGTAGAAGTATCTGCATGTACAGTATACAGTGTACTTGACATTGCGGTTTGCGTCATTTGTAGCCAAATCAGCAATTATGACACAAAGATCGGTTCCGGGGCACAGAGGGGGGGGTGGGGGGTAGTAGTGGTGGAAAAGAGGGTGCATTTTTCGAGTATTGGGGCGCATTGCAGACTTACTGAAATAAGCCAGATTTACAGCTTAATCACGCTTTGTGAAATACCCCCCATGTATAAATTGCATTATTATTATTATTATTATGATGATGAGGGCCTAATGTCCAGTCTTACCCTGCCAAAGATGGGCACCAGGTGGTGCTCACACATGGAGAACATGTCGATGTCCTTCACAATTACCATTTCATCATGGTCCTCGTCGAAAATGGCATCATTTAGCACATCTGAAAGAGAGAGAGGATTGTTTAAGCCAACACTCCAGCTTAAAGTTAAACGCATGCACGTAGAGTATGTACAGCCAACCAGG
Source organism: Ilyophis sp. 1 JC-2022 (assembly GCA_022702515.1). Classification (NCBI taxonomy): domain Eukaryota; kingdom Metazoa; phylum Chordata; class Actinopteri; order Anguilliformes; family Synaphobranchidae; genus Ilyophis; species Ilyophis sp. 1 JC-2022. The sequence goes on from CM040406.1 coordinate 44,447,504, forward strand.
CCCATGAGGTATAGGAACTCACGTCATATTATTTCTTCTCTACCTTTTTGCTTCCTGTCTGAGCAGACCTGTGAAATTATAATCCTCCCTTTTCCTCATCCTGTTTTTATTTAAATTTTTTTCTTTCTCCAAACTCATATCATTGTTCAAATAAACCTGTTTTATCTGTTTGCGATGATGCTGTCCCCGTTTCTCGCTCAAGGTTTTTAATTTCCTGACTGCCTATCTCACCGCAGAGAAAATTTCCGTCGGAACAAAGGAAGCGCAGTCGCTCGACTTGTTGCCGTGTCGTCCGGCAGGGTTGTGTCTTCAACTTCTATCAGTCATTTATAAAAATCAAAGTGTAGTAGGCGCCTTTACAATCACGGAACAGAATTAGGACAAGATAGACAATACACTAAGGGGACGCATGATAATCTCACTCACTCAAATGAGCTGTATGGATTTGTATTAAAATGGGCTTCAGGCATAACGCCTGTCAACTGAGTCAGGAAATGTTTTCTAATCATCGTATAGAGCAGGGTTGGCTAATTCCGTTTATGGAGGGCCGGTGTGTATGCAGGTTTCTGCTTCCACTAACTAAATGAGCTAATTGACTGTGTACGCCAACACTGGTTCACTCTTAGATAAGATAACAGTGAAACGTTTCACATAAGAACACAAGAACAATCCTCGGCTGTCATTCATGCGCATATCAAAAAATTTAGCTAATTAAGTCATTAATGCCAGATGCTGGCATGAAAACCAGAAACAGATATGGCCCTCGTTGCCCACCTCTGGTATAGAGGGATCATAAGCCTTTTGAAAAGATTTCTCTCAGATGTCTTATATTTGGTTGCTTCAAGTTATTGTTTACATTGTACATTATTTAGTTATGTCATAGGGAGGGTGTTTATATATATTTTTGTTCACCATATAAAAAAGTATTAACCAATCCAGCTGTTTGACAGCATGGGCAAGTCAAAATATTTAGTTGATCTCCATCCAACAGTGTGGTCTCAAATGACCACATAGGACAATGTCCAAGCTGAAGACTGTTTGTTTTGTGTATTCTTTAACTAACGCAACATTGTTTTACCGAGCAATTGACCTAAAATCATTTCAGAAGAGGTCAATGAAACCGAAAGCTGTGGATACATCCCTGCCTTTGTTATGAACGGTCCCAGTTAAAGGCCGTTCCAGGTTTTCCAGCAGCCCTTTTGTCTGGTTGTTGGTCGTTCCGGCTAAGTGCTGTTGATGAACTGAGCTTCAGATGTGTCAGGGATGCCTAACCCAGAACAACAGCTGTTCAAAGAAAAGGTCTGTCACCTGCCTGGCCCTTAACAGACAATTCAACAAGGCCTCCTACTCAACACCCGACAGGAAGAGGGAGGCTGCATAAAGAGAACAGGGAATCAAATCAACATTGCCCCCGAGTCATCGTTAAACCTCGACACCAACTGACACACACACACACACACACACAAACAATTAGTTGCTATGGAAACCCTTCAAATTGTCACAGAAAACAGGGTATTAAATCTGCAAAGTAAGGATCTGCAAAATCATGACTTGCATATGTTTGGCAAATGAGCTCTTTTTCAGAGCATCCATGGGAGATTTTATGTGGTATACAGTATATTATATCCATACATTGTATCCACAATCATGTGCAGTAATACAGGGAAATAACAGAATACGCCTTCTGATCATAGTAGAAGAAAAATATATGTTGACACTTTGTGGGTTGCATCCAGTTCCCGGTCATATCGCACATCACAAACGTCTAAATTCTTCTTCACGTTTGCATATAAGTGTAAGCGGAATTGTGAATTGTAATTGCATGTTTGGATGGAGGCCATAATACATGCTGATACCAACATGTGTATCACTGCGGATAATGCAGTTGTGTGGAGGTGTCTGAGGGGCGTGTATGAGTGAAAGGGTATGCAGTTCATGTGTGTATGTTATACATTAGAAAGCACCCCACTGACTGGTCTCAGACAGAGATCTGACAACTCACTTCCTGTATGCCTACAGCTTCCATTCCCCTCAGCATTTATTTATGAGTCACCAGCTTTCATACACACACACACATTTATGTACACACACATGCACACAAGCACACACACACTCACACATGCGCACAAATGCATGCATGTGTGCCATGAACAGAGAAGCACGCGTGCTCGTATTCACACAAACACACACACAGCCAACTGCACAAATGCTTCCAATTATTTGTATTAGCAAACGGGAAGCAGAAATGAGAAACGACTGGCAATACAACAGAGTATTTTCCTTTAATATACATTAATATAGAAAAGACAGAGATAAGATTCACTCATTATCACTTATTTACCTTAGAGGGTTTTCCGTATATCATTCCAAGTCTATATTTCATCTAGACAACCCCAGTCATTGCAGGAGAAACGAGAACATTCTCAGAAGTCTCTGGATGCATGTGTTTTGAGTAAGGGACAACATAGTTAAAAAACATTCCTTCTGCATTGGCTGAGGCCTCAGAACTCCCCGCCAAACCAGCTCCAGATGTAGCAGGCCTATCAGCAGGGGGTGGGGCAAAAGCCAAGAGGGGCAGATCCCTCACTCCACCACTTACACAGCGATTTGGGATGGGTGGCACCATTTGTAATGCAATAGCGCAAACCATGAAGAACACAGCACAGATGTGCTTATTTGACTAAATTACCCTTGGAGTTGAAAAGCATAATGTCCGGATTTCAGAGTGTGAATGACAGCATTTTTGAAGATAGGATGAAAAAATATTCAGTAAGGGTTATTTTTGTCTGGGCACATTCTAAGCATGAAGAGCTCTTGTTTTTTTAATTTAAAAAAAACACATATTACACATCTTACAGAAAACAAGCCGTTTGTGTGAAAGTAATTAATTATACAGAATTGTATAGCCTAGCCTACTGCATGCTGTTTGTACTTGCTTGAATGTAATACAATGCTTCAAATTCACCTTCATTATTTATGTCTGTATTTATTTATTTAGGGCTGCATAGCTTTTTGTACCCTAATAAAAAGCATTACATTATTTCCATTTAAGCTTGAACCAGGCCAGCTGACAAATATTTGGAACATTGGGTCCCCCAGAGAATGAGATGTAGCTTATGTGTGTTTTGAGTTCGAAACCAATATTTTTGAAGAAATCACGCGCAGGAAGAAGTGGCGCGTGAAACGTTCTGAATTCAGTAAGGACGAGATGGCGCTTTTCATTTTGACACGGTGAAGTTTTTAATTTGAGAAACCATTTGTTAGTTTATACAGAAATTATCTTTTCTTGTTTTGTTTTGTTGGAGGGGGGGCTTATTTAAATACATTGGCAGTGTTTCTCCTGGGATTTGAACCAATTACCTCCCTAAGCCCCGTCCCCTTACTATTACAACATGTTACCGTTCGTATGCTAGACATGCATTGTCATAATAAGAATATTATAAGAAAGCATTTTAACACAAAACATAACCTTCTGCACTATCGGCAGACTGCAACGTAAAACCCGTTTGACAAGTTGTAGTAGACAGTATGCAAATAGCAAAATTAATTCACTTTTACCCGTATCATCGCTGGTAGTTTTAATCATATATGAAAATAATTATGCCATTGTGCTAAACCACACGATTTATTGCTACACAAATATGTCAGTCGGTTACTGTCATTGTTATGAAGTTGAGTTTGCAACGAGTAAATGCATATTTTTGACAACTCACCAATTATGTTCTCCTGGTAGCCTTTGGTGAAGAACTGCATAGCCGTGGCAGCTCTCCAGGGAGTTTTGAGGAGACCCTGTCTTTGAGGATCTTCTCCCAGACCTCTGAGAATAGAGGTATATGCAGCGGCGAGACTTGGCAAGCTCATTTCATTGTCTTCCATACTTCGAGTGCGGTCTTCTCTCCAGCCTTCCATCACCGAAGATGTCTGTGAATTCGTCTCCCCAGGAAGCCCTTGAGGACCACCAGTCCGGTTCGTCATCCCTTCAAAATGTCCGTTTACAGAACCATCGTTCGTGCCGGCTAATTGCATTTCGCTTTGGTTGAGTTGCTTCTGTTTTGAACGTTCCATTGTTCGGACTTAATTAACTTCCTCCCACCCCACTTTTTATTGGGAAATGATGAGTGGCTTACGTGGTCCCCGGTAGAGAGCGGTTTGCTGCGAGTATCACCTGCTTATAGCGTGGGCTGATGTCAATCGACCGTCTGTCAAACTCTTCTTGAAGCGCGAGCACATTGTTACCCTGTGGCTTTATAAACACTAGCCACAAGGAATTCTATTGGTTGCTCTCACAGAGCGCGTCATTACCTTTCAAAATAATATAAGAGGATGACGGTTGCGTCTACAGGTAACATTACATGTAGGCACAATACATTTAGAGTCGCGATAACCTGCTGAATGTGGAATTTCAAGTTTCAAAATCTAAAAATGTTCGTATGAATCTTTGTAGCCTACATGATTCATGCTATACGGGAAACGGCTACAGAAAACAAAACGAGTTCCTTTTTAAAATGCCGGTGCTTCGGGATTGAGTCTGCTTAGTTTTTCCCAACCCATGTAAACATGCAGTGCAATGAACTCCTGGCAGCTTACCTTTGGCCAGTAGGATCAGATGTGTTTGAGAGGTATAGCATTAAAAGAGCATGACCTGAAATGACTTTTTTAAAACTTATGTTTAAAGGGAGCCGGGGAAAAGGTTACACGTTGCATTTTATTCAGAACATGAATTCAGACTACTCATAAAAAAACAACAGTAGTAGTAAAAAATTCACAAACATCCAACATTAGTTACATGGAATAGGAATCACTCAAAGGAAGTGAATCTTTGCTTTCCATAATAAAAGTTTGCTACAGGACATGACATGAAAAGGTGGACCCTCTTCAAACTCACAGCATTGTAATAGGAAACAACTTGCTTTTAGACATCAACTATGTATACAACAGCTTTGCTTGCAAAGATTTTCCAAAGTGCCTGGAATCTTTTTTTCTTTAATTACATCAAGCAGTTATTCCAAATCCACGAGAATACAGCCGATGAAAGTACTCATCTAGACAGATACAGCATGAGATTACTCATCCATTTCAACCGCTGTAACCAATAAACTAAAGTCCAACATGACCTCAGTTGTAACTTCTCATAAATGTTAAATCCTGTAAAAATTATATTCCAAAATTCCCAGTAGACGCCAATTCCATATCTACACAAAAGACAAATCTAAAATGATATGTATATTCAAACTAGTCTCAGTCTTTGTTGAAAGCGAAGGCGGAGAGCTTAGCAGAAGCGTCCTGAGCCTTTTTCTTCTTCGCACTCTTCCCTCGCTCATTCACTTCATTATTCTTTCCTTCTTCGCTCTCCTCATCACCCCTTTTTCTTTTTTTCAATTCTGCCGCCTCTGAAGACTGTCCTCCTCCTTTTGCTCGTTCTGTCCAGGACTGAGGAAAGAAAAATACACCATTTTCATTAATAAACACTGAATTAGTGCAAACCAAGAAAAGAAAATGAGCACAAGCAATGCGACACAAACGCAGCCACATTACAGTGCAAACAAACAATACTCGGTTTAAACCTAGCACCAGTTTAATAATCTTCAGTCACGACTCGTGTACAAACCCCAATTCCGAAAAGGGTGGGACAGTATGTTAAAAGGCGCATAAAAGCAGAATGCGAAAGTGATTTGTAAATTCTCTTTTACATATATTTAATTGAAAACGGTACAAAGAAAAGATATTCAATGTTTTACCTTATCAACTTTATTGATTTTTGTAAATATACGCCAATTCTGAATTTGATGCCTACAACACGTTCCAAAAAAGTTGGGACAGGGGCAAAAAAAAAAAAAAAAAAAGATTAAAAAACTGGGAAGTTCAAAAAACACCTGTTTAGAACATTCCAAGGGTAAACAGATGATGGATGGTATCATCTGTTATGACTGGGTTTAAAAGGATATCAAAAGACTCCAAGTGCACTCTGCATATAAGTTCAGACATTTGACACGGGGAAAAATATTTATTGTAAGAACAAAATCAAAAAGGCAAAAAGAAAAAGTGCATGTGACAAGCGCTGGACGAGAGCGCACGTTTCAGCCACTATACAGTGGTGTTAAAAAAATAGCAGTGCAACACCAGTAACCTGATGAGCCAGTTATTAGTAGTAGTGATATTTCTGCATGGCAAATATTTTACTTGTAGATGTGGTAATAGAAAAACAACAGACCCAACTGTCATGACATGCACGCTGCTTGTTCCGAGTAATTGACTCATTCATTGAAAGGGGCGTTTTCAAAATAATAGCAGTGTGGAGTTTAATGAGAAAATTTATTCATTCTCTGGAAAAACACGTGTCATTAATTGTCCTTTATTAAGAAAGAAGGGAAGCAAATGTTTCACACATTGTTATAAAATATATTTCCATCTGAATTGCTAAGTAAAATGGGCCATTCCAAACATTGTTCGGAGGAACAATGCAATTTGATTACAGTTTTTTACGATTGCTTTGACTCATTTTGCACAGCAGAATTTCAATGTACAAAACTCAAAATGCAAAGTGCCAAACTGACTTTCAAAATTTGTACTCTAAGACACTACATCCTATGCTGACATACAAAGTGTAAAACTGTTAACGCAAAGTGCTAAACTGACTTGCAGAATTCTTACCTTAAGACACTATATCCTATGCTGACATACAAAGTGCAAAACTGTTAATACAAATTCAGATCACTAAATCAATTCAACATGTGTTTGTAGTCATGTCTCAGTACTTCCAACAACCTTGCCCAGGTGAGTAGCATTGCAACACAATTGATAATCTCTTCACCACTACATAAAATGCCACAGCGTGGAGCCAACATCTCAATGTGTGCTGTCATTTCCCGCAATGGAGTTGAGGCTCGTGACCCTCTGCTGGGGGCATACAACTCTATGCGCCTCATACATTTTCTGGAGGGGCTGTACAATCGTCTCGTACAGCCAAATGCTCAGATGGTGTTCATCATTGTCTGGGACAATGTAAACTTCCATCGTGCATTGGCTGTGCGAGACTGGTTTACAGCCCATCCAGAGTTCCGATCAAAGTTCCTTCCACCTTACTCCCCCTTTCTAAACCCCATAGAGGAGTTTTTCTCGGCCTGGAGGTGGAAGGTGTATGATCGGCGTCCGTATGAGCAGGCGACACTCCTTCAGGCCATGGATGAGGCGTGCGATGACATTACAGCCCAGCAGTGCCAGGGGTGGATAAGACACTCCCGAAGATTTTACCAACGCTGCCTTGCAAATGAAGACATCAGATGCGACGTAGATGAAATGCTGTGGCCAAATGCAGCAGAGAGGCAAGATGCTGCTTAAGCACTGAAATGCATTTTGTTTTGTTTTTTACTGTAAAGTTTTTTGTTATTGTAACTGCTTTTGCTTTTACTGTTTTTGCAGTATTCACAAGGGATGCTTGCTGTACATCATTTCAAGTACTTATGAGGAAATGACCCTTGCATAGTCTTTTTTGATGACAATTATTTTGTGTTTGACAGCATTATTTGATAATTGCCGTTGTATTTGGAAATGCACCAATAATTAAACTTCAACGATGGACATATCCAATGTTCTGGTGCTATGATAAACATTTGCATATAATGTTCTCTGATTTGACACAGGTATTTTTATTTTGCATGCTATATTACATTTTGAACCCAAAATGAGCCGTATAGCATTCTGTGTTAAGAGTTTTGCACATTGAAACTTTGTTGTGCAAAATGAGTCAAAGCAATCGTAAAAAACTGTAAAAAGTTGATTGGAGAGGGGAAAACGTATAAAGAAGTGCAGCAAATTATAGGATGCTCAGCTAAAAAGATCTCAAATGCTTTAAAATGGCAACAAAAACCAGAAACACGCGGAAGAAAACTACTGTTAAAACGGATCGAAGAATAGTCAGAATGGCAAAGATTCAGCCAATCATCACCTCCAGAAAGATCAAACATGATCTAAAATGACCTGTAAGTGCTGTTACAGTCAGAAGACGTTTGATCGAAGCAAAGCTATCAGCAAGAAGCCCCTGTAAAGCACCATTGTTGAAAAAACGGCATGTGCAGAATCGGTTAAAATTTGCCATGGAACACATCGATTGGCCAAAAGAGAAATGGCGTAACATTCTGTGGACTGATAAGAGTGAAATTGTTCTTTTCGGGTCTAGTGGTCGTCGACAGTACGTCAGATGACCCCCGGGTACTGAATTCAAGCCACAGTACACTGTGAAGACAGTGAAGCATGGTGACGCAAAAATCATGGCATGGGGACACTATATGGTATTGGGCCTATTTAAAGTATACCAGGGATCATGGATCAGTTTGAAAACATCAAAATACTTGAAGAGATTATGTTGCCGTATGCCGAAGAGGAAATGCCCCTGAAATGGGTGTTTCAACAAGACAATGACCCCAAACACACAAGTAAGCGAGCAACATCTTGGTTTCAGACAAAAAGGATTGAGGTAATGGAGTGGCCAGCTCAATCCCCCGACCTCAACCCCATTGAAAACTTGTGGTGTGACATAAAAAATGCAGTTTCTGAAGCAAAAGAACCGTGTTTGTTCATCCTGGGCTGAAATACCTGTTTCTAGGTGCCAGAAGTTGGTTGACTCGATGCAACGCAGATGCGCAGCAGTTCAAAAACAATTGTTATGCAACTAAATATTAGTTCAGTAATTTATAGTGAAGTTAAATTTTGAAAAATTTCTTCAGTTTATACAGTAAGTGTCATAACTGCCATTTTTTGGAACAGATGAATATTCCTTTTCTTTGCTTCCTGTAAAAGAATAACGCAGACTTGATAAAATTTGTTAATGCTTTGATTTAATGTGTAATGTTTCCACTACATTTGAAATATGGAACTAAAAGCTATTTTAAAATATTTCCACTTTATTCATTTTTTTTAACACTATTTATTCGAACACCACTGTACATAGAAATGCTAAACATTTGCACTTGGCAGCGTTCCAGGAAATAATGAACGAACTGTAAAATTTCCCTTGTGATACAGGCACGCATGCACGCACACGGATGTAAATTTCATCCATTTATATGTAACCACTATTGACAGGGCAGTTTAGCCCAGCAGCGTTCTGTTTTTAGTGGTGTAGTTACGGAGCGTACTGGACGTCACCGAGACCATGAGTCATCACTCGCGGCTCGTGTGTCTGAACAGCGGACCCCAGGCCTCCCACTCCTATTCTTCAACCCAAATTAAACGCTCGCCACTGCCGTGTCCCTGCATCTGCCGCTCGTTTAGACCCCTGCTCTCACACCCCCACCCGCCCCAAATCCACAACCATTAGCATAAGATCAATGGATTGTGGCCGCGTCCCCCCCTCCCTCTCTGGCCTGGGTTCCCAAGCAACAGGCATTCCAAATCCATTCAGACAAGACTACCCCCCCCCCCCCGTCCCCCGTCCCCCCCCCCCTCCCACAGGCTCTGGTGTATGTCACGTTTTCGCTTAGCTGAGTGGCCTTTCGAGAGCCGGGTCACGACCAGATCCTTGACTAGTTTTGAGGGCGGGCGTTCGTGTGGCCCACACTAACAAGAGGTGCAGACCAAGAGCAGATGGCCACTGCTTACAAATTGAGAAGGTGGGTCTTGAAGACTCTTGGAGATCTACAGAAATACACCTTTCGCCTACACCTGACTCCTCATTAGTGCCTCGGGAGATGTAGGTCGACAAAAATACCAACGTTCTAAAGTGCCATAGGTGACTTATGTCCTAAGAAAAAATTCCGTAATATAACAAAAATAAATTACATCCCCTGGACGCACATGACAGACCTGAAATGCAAAAAGTATTTTGGCTGTATTGAACACAGCCGAGGGGGAAAAAAAGTTCCAAGCACAAATTCAGCGCAAACATGACAAACCTGAAATACAAAATGCATTAGTTGTATCTGGGCTTATAAAAAAAAAAAGTTACTTATAAAATGTGAAGAATCTTTTGACGTTGGCTGGGCCACAGACAACAGCAAGTCATGGCATGCAAAGCATATGAAACCAAATATTAAATATGATGACGAAGTTTATATTAATTTGCTGGGTATGGCTTCACCGATTTGTTCCCCATCACTCGCCCCCTCTGCTCACATTCCACACTCACGACGTCATTACCAAATTTACCCCCCGCATACATTTCTCCTCATGCACTTTAATTATCCTCATGCTTCACACCTGTTTTCCCTTTCTTTAAGTTCCCGTCTTTGTTTGTCTCGCTGCCAGTTCGTTCCGTCTGTTTGCCTTGTGCTCGACGTGTTTGGTCTCCGTTTATTCTTGGTGCTGTTAACCTGTTTGTTTGTCCTTTTCCAGTTCGCTCGTCCAGCCTGCTTCCCTGTACCCGCTCGCTCCTGCCCTGTTCCTGGTCCTGCCCTCTTGTGTTCGCCAGCCCTGTATCCAGTCCCTCACCCGCTCACCTGCCTGCCTTAGTTCCCCAACCCCGCTTCCAGCCCGTCACCCATCTAATAAATTCACTCCTGTCAGAGTTTTGTAAAGATTACTTTTGTTATAGAATTGCGTGGCCAAATATTGATTAATTACATTGATATTTGTACATATATTAATAAACATGCACCCAGTACAATGCCTTACCAATCTGTCCTCTGCGGACAGGGCCCTGAACCGACCCATAGCCTCCTTGATGACATCGGTTTCATCCAGATCAGGATTATTACCCAGAATACCTTTACGGTTCTCCTCAAGCCAAAGCTGGAAGCCTGTCTTTGGTCTGAAATAGACAGGCAAACCCATATTTAAATCCAATGCACACCCATATACAAGTGATTCTATAGGAAAAAACACCACCCTATGCTAAGAATCCAGTAAAACCGCACCCTACTGCAAGGCCCAATGGTGATGAATGCAGAAAGAGTCAAAATGATCACTGCTTTGTAAAATGTTAGCCACTTTACCACAACAAAAATCCCACCAAAAAACAAATAAAAGTTGTATCAATGCAGAGTTGACAGAGAAAAAAAAAATTTTATTATAATTTTTACATTTTTTTTTTTTTTTTTTGAAAGACGAGGGGGAAAAAAATCCATTCTTACTTCCTGTTCTCGCCATTGTCGGTGGGAGGAGCAGGAGATTCTCCATCTGTGAGAGACTGCTTCTCTACAAGCGGCTCCTTCTGCTGCCCTCTGCTGGCTGATTTGGGGATGCTCATCTGCAGCAGTGTGACCTGGGTCTGGTGGAAACATCGCCCTCAGAGTCACTCAATACCTCCACTATAATTCAATTTCCACAATAATAATTATATTCAAGAATTTGAAGTGTAGGTACAGATTCTCACATTAACAGCGGAAAAGACAACTGAGATTTTATCGCATGCATTTATTGTTATTTAGAGTTTATATGATAACGCGGTTGAGGAGAACAGGAACGGAGTAAGTTTAAAACCTACAAAACTGATTTTGATGGCAAAACTGCAATAATGCACTTAGAATGGAGATTAGAGGCTCATCGATGAAAGCTGCTTGAGTGGATTTTACGCAACTTCAGCCATTAACCATGTTATTTGTCACAGTGTGGCTACAAGGAGAACTATTGTATATTCACTTGTTTTTAAGACGGATGGTGGTTTCGGTAAAGCGGAAAAACAGAAATGGTGCTTCATCATTACGACGACAGTCCCACTAGTAGTCATCAAACTGACAGCATATCACATTCTGTCTCATGAGCAAATTGCATGTTACAAACACACATGCACGCACACGCCAAAATATTAAGAGTGCCTTTCAGATGACAATTTTCATCCGACCCATTGTGTTGCCTCACCATTATACTACACTGCCGCCCTGAAACCAAATCAAACCCATTCAGAGGGTCAGACCTGTCAAATACGTCAAATCTTTGGTGATCACTGTTCATTTAATTCCAGGTAGATGTTACATTGCAAGTCAGCTAATATTTATATTACAATTCTAGCATTACATGTCCATAGGCAAATGAAATATTAACATACGTTAGGTTTGTACTACTGGCTAATACTAAAATTCAAAACGCTAGACTACGGCAGCAACAGAATGGTTGTTACTGCCCTTTACCCTTCAAAGTTCGTCACAATGAGTAACTGTATGAAAAACGGTTGGGTTGTGCAGTTTTAACCAGTACCAAACTGGAATGGAATCAGATCGGTGGTGAACCTGCGCATAAGCTGGCCTGCAAGAGTTTAACTGGATCACGCAGGCTCTATCCGTGCCTGGGCATGTATAAGATGCCCAGATCATGTTTATCCGCAAATAATACGAGGGGGTCGATAGTATCCCCACACTGGCCTGCATTGTACCCAACTGGAATACTGGAGGAGCCAGCGAGCGCTGGCTGTCAGGCGAGAGCCTTAATTATGTAACCCGACTCCCACTGGAGATCTGCTCAACCCTCCGAGTAAAATGAGACACGTGAGCAGGCTGAAGAGTTTCCTGTGCGGACCTGGAGTGGATGTTGATTCAGGTAAGATTCTGTGGACAGGATACCTTGGACTTGGGTCTTGGTGCCAGTGGCTTCAGAACCGGGCCTTTATTCTGCTTCCCCCCAGAACTGCACATCAGAGAAGGTTTCCTGGCCGACGGGGTCATGGTGTCCAGGACGTTGGTCACCCGAGACTGACCCCACGACGGCGCGTTGGGCTTCCCAGAACCGGACACCTGACAGGGACGAGAACGGACAGAATGCTGCTGAGCTGGGCCCAACGGACCAGAGGCCATGCAGAACACCATCTTATGAACACAAAGTCGCCATCAATACCCTCACTTTCACCCACATTCAGTACCAACATCTCCGTCATAAACCCCCAGGTACCAGCTTAACACCCCACCAGCACCATCTCACCTTGAAAGGGTTTGCACGTCCTTCTTTGCTATCTGAAAGAAAGCACCTTAGTTACATTTCAAAAAGACAGACGTAATACCTAATATCCATGATGTGCCCTTAAATTAAAAAGGAAGAAATTACGACAATAAATAAGAATTGTGGTATAGACTCCACAGAACTGTATAAACTGAATAGTGTTACATTTCATTGCACTTTACTTACAAGCCTTTGGTGATGGTTTCTCTGGTGAGGCGGCCCCTTTATTAAATGGATTGAGACCTGCGATGTTAAGAAGTTATTTTATGAGCAATGCCAGGTTTCACAAAAAACAACTCAGCAAGTCAGCTCAGGGGCGAGAGTCTCACATGGTTTCCTGCTCTCCGCCGCCTCTTCAGCTTCCACTTCCTGCTGACCGTCCTCATCCTCACATTGTTCTTCCTCCCGCGGCGCTCTCCTGCCCCGCTGCTGGCTTTCGGCTCTCTCGTCCGCTGCCCTGCTGTAACTGCAGAGACGCTGCGTCCATTACACGCCCACAACCTTCCTGCAAAGCCCCTCAGGCCTGCTGCTATTGCTCAATACCATGACCCCCCCAAGACAAACAAGCATTTTCAAAGCAGTGTTATAAGATCCTCACATGCACTTCAGGCAGAATGTAATTACCCAGAAGCCTGCCTGGCGCTGGTATAGTCAGGCTCCTCCTCTTCCTGCTCCTCCTCCTCCTGCTGCTGGACAGCGGCCTTCTCCAGGGCCAGCTCGCTGAGACGCTGGGCCAGAGCCATGCGCCGCGAGCGGGAGGCGTAGCGGATGGCCAGCGTCACCACATTCTGGGTCATCAGCCCTGCCAGCTCCACACAGCGGAACTCCCGTTCCAGCTTACACGACAGCTGTGCACACACACAGCGCACGCATGCACAAAATCACACACAAAATACACGCACACAATACACGCACATGCATACGGACACGCATAGGGGCAAACACAAACACACAGGCACAAAGAGCAAGATACATCTTTAAGCAGAATATTCTCATCGGAGTTACAAATCCATTCTAAATAAAGTGTATTATATATATATATATTATTATTATTTTTAAAAATATTTGCTCATGTAGCACACATTAATGACGTACAAAACATATGTGTATTTTCCAAATCAATAAAATACATAATTGTAAATACTGTAACTGGCTAACAAACTATATTAGCTGTAGTATCCTCTAGTACAGTGGTCCCCAACCCTGTTCCTGGATATCTAACGTCCTGCAGGTTTTCATTTCAACCACAATTTGCCACACCAGATTCTACTAATTAGCAGATCAACGAGATCGCAAGCTGTTGAACGAGGTGTGCTTTGTTAGGGTTGCAGTGAAAACCTACAAGACGGTAGATCTCCAGGACCAGGGTTGGGTAGCACTAATCTTGTATGTTAACAGTCTCGCTGTATTTGACATCATAAAATCCTGGAATCTTTAGAATATTGTGAAACGTTTGGATTGAAACACGACACAATCCAAACTCTGCTGTCCCTAGTCCACACTCATCCCGCCCAAAAAAAACTCACCGCAAACATCTTCATCAGCAGCTCCTGCTGTTCCTTCTGAACCTGGCTCCTCCCCTCCTCGCTGACCTCATATCCGCTGGACGACAGGAAGTCAAAATGGTTGTGGAAGAGCATAGAACGCCAGTACTGCTCCTGGAACAGAAAAGTTCACACAGACGCGCGCGTCACGCACAAATGTCCCTTTTCCCTGCTCCCCCGGTATCGGGGCCTGTGGGTAAAACCTTGGTTTACTGTGGGTGTCAAGAGCTCCCTACCTCCATCTGACCCTTCTCTGTGGTGGTCTGGCAGAAAGGCAGTGTGAAGGGCAGGATGGCCACGGCAGGACGGGGCAGCGTGGGGGGGAAACGCGCCCCCTTACAGGGAATGCACCTAAGCAGAGGGAGCGGGGCGTTAGGGGGGGAGAATGGAGCAGTGCCATGCCCACAAGCATCGTGTGCATGTGTGTGTGTGTGTGTGTGTGTGTGTGTGTCGCACCTGAGCTGCTGGGGATTCTCGTGCACGCCCACCACCCAGTAGTGGTCCGACTTCCCCTTGCAGTGCTCCCGTGTGCCGCACACCGGCGTCCAGGTGTTTCCCAGGGAACGGTTCAGCATGCGCACGACACCCTCCGAGTCAACAAAGCACGGTGTGCCTGAGAAACAGCAAGCATGTCATATGGGTTGCAGGACAATTATCATTCTCTTTTTCCCCCAGTCCTCTTTCCGAGTAGGAAACTCTTTGTTACGGCGTGAAACCCCCAGGCACGCCCCTGTGTCTGTGTAACATTCAAATGCCATCGTCCACTTCCCTTCTGGATCTCCAGGCCCCGGGGATCAAAGCATTAGATAACAATGGGAGGGGGTTAACAACCTCGTAGCATAATATCAAATGGTTGTGTGCCTCAAACCCTGGACGAGGTGTGAACGCCCCGCTATTTGATAGCCTCCGATAACGCGGTGCCCATAGAATCAATCTGGACTCCTATGTAGAACACTACCGACGTCTAGCGGGCGTCCGCAGCGTTTTAAGCAGGGACGGATCATGGTCCCGTGAGGCCCCTGGGGACACGTCTTTTGGAGACCCTCTGAAAAAAAAAAAAAAATCTGAAGTGCAACAAAAACATTGGGGAACACTGACTGCAGATTAAGTGCCTGCAACGTCTCAAGCAATTTAGTTGGGCACTTCTCACCCTTAGAGTCAAACATGAAAGACTTGAATTGGATAAGTTAATTGGCAAAGTTCATGTCCAGGTCTGATGGATATGCAGCGGAAAGTGCATTTACCTTTTCCACTATGACATCACTGTTAGACACCTGCTGTGACATAAACAGAACTCCAAAAAAACTGGTCAAACGCTTGTAAGCATCCAAGCGATGTGCAAGGCATGCCACTAGCTTATCAATGACCACATAAAATGCTGCTACTTTGAAATCCCCTCGTGTTACACTTGGCTCTGAGCTCTCATCTGAAAATGTTTTGCGTTTCCTCTTTCGCTGAAGATCATGCTTATATGACTGAGAGACACCTGTCACATATAAGGCTGCCCTTGCAAAAGCCGCAAACTGGTCTCGCTGTCCCGCCACAAAATCCCTCAACGAAGACAAAAGCTGTGCTGCTACAGAAATGTCAATGTCACTTTTCTGTAGGTACACGCTTGTAGTGTGGAACCGGTCAAGTATGACGAACACCATCTCTAAGGTGTCCAATTTAGCACATAGTCCAGCGGCCACAATTCGAGTATCTCTTTTCTCATTATCATCATTGCACATACCACCAAAGGCCTCTCTAATGTGGGTGTAATTTTTCCACAGTGCCTGGGTTGCTCCAACACATTCCCGCTGTGGTTAACAAAACAGAATATGAACGTCAATTGGTCCACATGTGACAGGTGTGGGGTGCAGTCAACAATTATGAAAAAATATTTGACATCTGAATCTCATCTGCTATTGTTTGCAGTTTTCTGTATACCATTAACTGTTGAGGGTTCGCCTTCAAAGAATGGCTCTGGGGGAGGGACAACATTACTGGAAACTGAACTAGTGCGAGTCCCTTCCTCACAGCTGACAATAGTGCTGCTCTCATCATTATTACTATCAGAGGGTCTTTGAAAGAAGTTGGCAATGAGTGGAACACTTTGAAACAAAACTGCCTCTCTTGCCTCCTTTTCTTTTTTGGCTTTCCTTTTGGACGCACCACTATTCCAACATTTGTGGTCAATATTTCAGAACTAGAATGCTATTTACATGAATATATTTATAGCATATCTCAATACTTATTAAATAATAATTGAATTAATATATATTAATAATGACAACGAGACTGCCGTCTAAGGTGTTAACACTAAGTAAGTTAAGTGACATACTCCATCAGAGTTTTTTTTTGTTTCAGGTGGGCCTGTAGCCCATTGTATTTCCCTGACATGTTGCTTGCATTGTCATAAGACTCAAGGTAGTGTCATTCATGCCCATGAATGGAGAAAATAGCCTCATATTCAATATCGCTTCTAGTTTTTTATATAATATTTACTTATAATTACTCCGCTGGTAAAGAATTCTGGATTTGAGTCGGGAAAAATTAAACGATGACCAATTTACAGTTATGTTATTTTACTGTCTTTTACCCGGATTTGCTTTTTAAAAAAATAAAATATATATATATATTATTTTTATTTTTATTTTTTTTACATTGTTCTAGATGGAAATATTTGAGGTTTTATTGGGACGTAGGAATAACATGTCCCAGTCAATTTGTACCAACATGTTTATGCGCCAGTGAACACAATCAAGTGGGCAATATAACAAACTATGCTACTGCTATGCTATTGTCTCAGTAACGGGAGAAAATATCCCTTTCCTGACTTATATTTAATAATTATCTGATTTCCACTTCTGTCGAGTTATTTCCCATAACTCCTTCAGTGACCATCGTTTTGTTGGTTCCGTTTTGAATTAGTCCATCACACCACAGATCATAGCCTACGTTATTTTTGCCTCAGGATAACTGTTTCTGTTTGAAACGCTTGATACAAAGTAACTCACCTGGACAGCTCATTTGCATATATCTATACAAATGACCAGAGATTATGTTTATTGTTAATTGGTAGGATAGTTGCTAATAACTACAGAAAAAAAATCACCACTAAAAATCACCACTAAATTTAATCAATCCATAGCTGAACCAGTCTCAACAAAAACAGTACGTCGAGCTTCACAAAGCTGGTATTTATGTTTTATGCTGGTATTATTCTGCACAAAAATGCATAGCATGGTGTAAGAAACACAAAACCGGGACCCCTGAGCCCCTGGAGAAACGTGATATGTTCTGATGTCATCTTTTACTCTTTTTAATACATCTGGACGGGTTAAGGAGGCATTCAATCCACAATGTCTGTTGCTAACTGTTAAGTATAGTGGTGGTTCTGTAATGGTATGGGCAGCCATTTCATGGGACTCACTGGGTCCAATGATTGCTCTCCATGGATATGTAACAGGCAAACAATATGAAAGCATTTTACAAGACCAGGGGCACCCTATGGTGCAAACACTGTTCCCTTATGACGTCCCCATATTCCAACATGATAACCCCCCATACACACTGCTAAAAACATTAAAGAATGGTTCCAAGAACATGAGGATGATGTCAAATGCCTTCCATGGCCTGCTCAATCACCAGATCTAAAGATAATTGAACCTTTATGGGAAGTTCTTGAGCGCAAAGTGCAAATTAGATTTCCACCGTCCAAGAACTAGAGACTGTCTTTCTTGAACAATGGGCCAATATCCCACTACACACAGTTCAGAAATTGTAAGACAGCATTCCTAGAAGGATGGAAACTGCTTTGAAGGCAAAGGGTGGGCCTACTCATTATTAGTTACTAGATATTCCGTTTTTGTACAGTAGGTTTTTCCAATATTTAGTCCCCCCCTGTATATATCCAGCTGTAGAAATGGATAGTATGTAAAAATGTGAAAAGTTGTGTAAGTCGCTCTGGATAAGAGCGTCTGCTAAATGCCTGTAATGTAATGGGGAACTGAGGCAGTATACAGAGGAATATGAAGCATGAGGAAGGGGAAGGAGGAAGAGGAAGTAAAAAAAAAAGTTTAAAAAAGAGGGGAATATAAAAATGACAAAGACAAAAAAAGGAGGAGAACGAATATGTTGGAATGGAGACTCACCCTCAGCGGAAAAGCCCAGCCAGGAGAGGTAGGATTTTCGAGAGAGAGGGAGGGGCTCCCCGTGCATGACCTGCCTCTGTCTCTGTCCGAAATGCAACAGCTGGATTCCCAGGGCCTGATCCCCATCGAAGCCTGTGCCTGGGACCCAAAAGACACGCTTACATCAGAGTACGCCTCATCCAGTGATGTACATATCATCCCATTAGTTTCCATTAAAGCTACAGTCAAGCCAGAAAGTCTGAATACATGGCTGGCTAAATGGCTGTAAGTCATCAAGGGTCTGAGCTATCGAACGAGCCCCAAACCATAACTCTGTTGCCAGATATGGAGTAGGTGTGGATGGATCACTGCAAGGGTTATTTCTCCCGACTCATTTTCCTATAGAACTCTATGGGGGAAAATAACAACCCTTAAAGGGATCCATCCACATCTACACCATATCTGGCCGCAGAGTGATGGTTTGGGGCTCGTTTGATACCTTAGACCCTTGATGACGTACAGCCATTTCGCCAGTCATGTGTTCCATACTGTACCAGTGTAATTTACAGCTGAATCTAGTCTCACCCCCCAATTCTCATAGAGATCAGTTCAAATGCAGAGAGGTTATAGTATCGCTTGTAACAGTACCTGAAAATAAGATATCGAGAGTCTTTTGATGTTGATTGGTCACAGACTTCAGGAAGTAACAGCATACAAAGGATATGCGACCAAATATTAAATATGATACGGTAAAGCAAATGGTATGAATACTTATGTAAATGAGAGATTTCAGTTTTCGATTTTTAATACATTTGCAAAAATTTCTAAAAACATGTTTTCAGTTTGTCATTATGGGCTATTTTGTGTAGAATTTTGAGACAAATAATGAACTCAATCTATTGTAGAATATGTCTGTAATGTAATAAAACATGGAGAAGGTGAAAGGGGGTGGGCAGACTTTCCGTACATATCATCCCATTACAGTTTCCATTAAAGCTATAGCCTGAGCTCATTCATACAGCACGTATATATACACATGTATATCCTGCATCATGCTGTACATGATCTGTGCTGCTCTTGGGTTTATTGCCACAATGCACTTATAATAGCAGCAATAGACATTTTTATTTTCCCCAAGAGGTGAAACTGGTTTTGTGGCAGAATCGGAGACCTGACATTAGACAAGACGCAGAACACAGTGTACACAATCGCAAATGCATGCAGGCACTGCACATGCTGTCTGAGCTCCATTACACGCATGGAGTTAAGGTCATGACAGCATTAGAAAATTATTTTCTTGTATATGCGTGTGTGTGTGTGTGTGTGTGTGTGTGTGTGTGTGTGTGTGTGTGTAATGCGTGCGTATGCAATGTGTGTGTATGCGCGAGTGTGTATGTATGTGTGCATATGCGTGAGTGTGTATGCGTGCATATGCGTGAGTGTGTATGTATGTGTTCGTATGCGTGAGTGTGTATGTATGTGTTCGTATGCGTGAGTGTGTATGTAGGTATGTGTATGCGTGTGTGTATGCGTGCGTATGCATGCGTATGCGCGCGAGTATGTATGTGTGCGCACGTATGCGCGCGTGTGTGTGTATGCGTGTGAGTGTGCGTATGTGTGAGTGTGTATGTATGTGTGCGTACGTATTCGTGTACCTCTGTGGTAAACTATAAGGATCTGCTCTCCGTGTCCCGCCATGCACACCACAGGCCCAGGCAGGCAGAACACCTCCCGCTGGACCCCGCCCACGGAGAAGACCCGCACCAGCAGGGCACTAGTGGCAGCAGCTGCCCAGCCCTGCCCCAAACACACAGCCCTCACATCCTCCCCCTTGGGCAGGTCCACCATCCACTCCTTATTAGTGTCCCAGGAGGAGAAGTGTAGACACTGGAGCTTGCTGCAGAGGAGCAAACAGACACAGCAGAGTCAGCCGCAGCACACACAGCGGACAGCATTCATCACAAAGTCTCTTTAAGAGCTCATTAAAAACCACCGTCTACAGGCTGCTGAGTGGCTCACACTGTTAAAACTCTACTGCAGTGTGTGGACGGGCCCCACTATCTGGGGGTATAAGATGAAGCAGGATTAGTGAGTTTCCTGGATAACTGCACAGAGTAAAACCCGGAACGGCTCTTTTTACTTCAGTGCAGTAATCCTGACTGCGCCAGGGCTGACTGTTATCGTGGGAGTGAGGGATTCAGTAGGCATGACGACCGTGTCTCATGGTGCCCCAGTGACCCCCTGTGGTCAATCTGGGGAAACGCAGTTTGTTTCTACGTGCTGCACATGAAGTCTACTCCACTCCCCAGACAGCTGGTGGAAAGACCTGACAAAGAAGCGTTGTAGGTGAAACCCGCCGTGAAGTAAAGGTTCTGCACAACCCAGTTGACGCTCGGGCACCTACCTGGCGAGCTCGTCAGTGCCCTCGCAGGCCAGGAGCACAGCCTCCTGGGATAGGGCAGCCAGCGTGTGGCCCAGGGAGTTGGTCAGGTGCATGGCGTGGTGGACCGAGGTGTCGTGGAACTCCACGTCGACGGCGTTGTCCAGGTCGTCGCTATAACCTCGCACGATGCCCACAGAGTTCCATGCCTGCAGCGGGACACATCGGTCAACGTCAATCCAAACTCCACAGATAAATCACACAATAATATCTCAATTGATCCTCTCGCATATACCAGCCGTGTACAGAAATGAAGATTGACAACATACTTATTCAGTCTCACGTACCACATGCAATTATTATTGAGTTATTTGACAGAAGAGAAAATATAAGTGCCTAGAACACCAATACCTCCGCAGCACAGGCCCCAGAAACAGACTCTCACCATGAAACGATGCATTAGGTGCCCTGGGGTGGATCCAGGCTGAAAGGCTTTCTGTTGGGGGGTGGGCATGGGCCCCTCGTAAACAGGGCGGGGCACAACCGGTGTCGCAGAAGGCAGAATGGTGCTGGCCGCATCATCGTCCCCATATTTGTCCAAGCCCAACTTCACCGAACCGGTGTCTGTGTGAAGAAAAATAAAATCGTATTTCAGCGGAGGAAACCCTACTTCCTAGTTAAAGTGCAAATGCATCAGTGTCTTTTCCCTGAATATGAACCGAGACCTTCCAGAGCCTTCCTCTCACTGCTTTACTGACCTACGGAGTTCTCGTCGTCGTCAAGGAAAGCGCCGCGGTTACGAGGCCTGCCTGTTGCAGGCATGAGGTCGTCGTCGTCATCGTCGTCCCCGGCGACGGGTTTTTTTACAGGCGAGCGAGTTTCGCTCAGGTTCTCCTCCAGGGTCCCGTCCTCGTCCCCGTCGAACAGGTCGTCGTAGTCACCTGCCTCCTTGTTTGGCGCCACCTACAGGACCCGGGCCCCATTAAAACACTGACTCAGTCAGGAATCAGCCGGCAACCGCACTCACACAAACACATGGGTGAGCGCATATAACCATATCATATTATGTTATGTTAAAAATAAAAAGGTTGCAACCCTTGATAAAAAAGGGGGGGAGGGGGAGAGAGGGAGCATATATGAAATAGTGCCGAGTGACAGTTTGATAGCAGCAATCTAAATAAATAAATAATTTAAAACAACAAACTACAAAAACAAAACAAAGGTAGGCAAGGCTCTCATCTGAAAGCAGTTGGCTGATGGGAATACGATGCCAGCTTTTTTCTACGGCGAGGGTGGGGGTACCGTTTTAGAAATTTAGTGCAGTTCACTGACCTTGCTGGTGCTCTTTGCAGAAGCGGAGGAGGACAAGGAGGAAGAGGAGGCTGACATGCCATCCAGGAGTCCCAGGCAACCCTCTGTGTCAGTGTAGGCTATCTGACCTCCAGAAGGATGCCAGGCCAACCCACACACTGTGTAACCCTTCTCATGTTTCTCCCTGATGACACAAAAATAACCTAAATCAGTCAAGCAGCACCCCTTACACTGTACAGAGGGGCACAGGCAGCACCCCTTACACTGTACAGAGGGGCACAGGCAGCACCCCTTACACTGTACAGAGGGGCACAGGTAGCACCCCTTACACTGTACAGAGGGGCACAGGTAGCACCCCTTACACTGTACAGAGGGGCACAGGCAGCACCCCTTACACTGTACAGAGGGGCACAGGCAGCACCCCTTACACTGTACAGAGGGGCACAGGCAGCACCCCTGACACTGTACAGAGGGGCACAGGCAGCACCCCTTACACTGTACAGAGGGGCACAGGCAGCACCCCTGACACTGTACAGAGGGGCACAGGTAGCACCCCTTACACTGTACAGAGGGGCACAGGCAGCACCCCTTACACTGTACAGAGGGGCACAGGCAGCACCCCTGACACTGTACAGAGGGGCACAGGCAGCACCCCTGACACTGTACAGAGGGGCACAGGCAGCACCCCTTACACTGTACAGAGGGGCACAGGCAGCACCCCTTACACTGTACAGAGGGGCACAGGCAGCACCCCTTACACTGTACAGAGGGGCACAGGCAGCACCCCTTACACTGTACAGAGGGGCACAGGCAGCACCCCTTACACTGTACAGAGGGGCACAGGTAGCACCCCTTACCCCTTGAATACAAATTTATGTATGAGATATCAAGAGTGCTACGAGATATCAACAGCAGCACCCTGGCATGCTCCATTACCTCTCCACACACAGCTTGGACTCCACATTCCAAACAGTCAGGAACCCCCCTACAGCGCCGGCAGCCAGGAACTTCCCACACGGAGACCAGGCCACCACGTTAACAGGCTGGATGAGAGAGGAGAGAAAGAGCCATCCGTGAGTACGCAGGTAGAAGACGACGAAATGGATGACACGACGTTGACAGAAGGCAGGGAAGGGGACAGTCGTTACTCACCTGGGTGATGAAGTCATCAGAGAGGGTGCTCACGTGACTCCAGGAGCCCCTCTCGTACAGCTGCACGGTCGCGTCCACGGGAACAGCCAACAGCTGCAGACAGAATTGGGAGCCAGTTACTATGGAAACCACTGGTAAACCATTGGCATCGCTGAACATTCCAAATTTAGATCCAAGTTTTAGCCAATGTGATGATTACTCAAACACTGCTGGTGGAACCTTCAATGAACACAAGGCTCCAACGACCTCATCAACAGTCACTGGTCATGTTCTTTGTAAACTTTAAATAAAAATATATATAAAGGCAAGGAGATGAGCCATTACTTTTGCAGAACCAGGCTGCCAAGCTAATCTGCACAGAGACTTGGCGTTCCTGACGTCGTTGGACTTCTGAAGAATCTTCCAACTGCTCACTTGCACCTGCAAACCATCAATACAGACATTTTAAATAACTGCTGTAGTATGTTAGGGTAGCAGTGTGGAGCTCTAGTTAGAACTATATGAATCTATGTCACTATGTCATAGGCCAAACACTGTAGTGAAAGTTAGCAGAGGTTTATAATGCAAATGGCCAAACCCATTTAAACACTCAGGTTGTAGCTGCTGAGCAGATCACTGAGTCGAACAGGCAAAGCATCATGCCTGCGAATCACAAAATTCAGGGTTTGGGTCACATGGTCAACACTGCAATCTCATCATACCTGGTCTTCAATTTTCCAAACAGCTACAGATCCATCACAACTAGAAGTGCCCTAGGTGGGGAAACAGTGAATGAGTCTGAGTACACACTTTTCATCAGTGAAAAATTATCTTAAAAAAAAATAAAAAAATTAAAAAAAATAAAAAAAGGTTTCATAACAAATGTTCTGCCTGAGGACGCCTCCTACCAGGAACTCGTCCTTAGGGTCAAAGGTCACGCTCAGGACAGGGGCTTCGTGACCTCGCAGTGTCTTCTGCTGGCTGCTGTCTGCCACCTCCACTACTTTCACCATGAAGTCACTGGGGCCAGAAAAAGAGCCAATGAGAAACCAGGGTACAAGGAATCCAGCCATCACTCCAGAACTTTCTACGCAGCAGGACGAGGGACCGGGAGACAGGCAGACTAATATTAAAAGATCTCTATCTGCAACGCCTCCAGTGAGAAGTAATTGAAAAGTCCCCTGTGCATATTTCCTGGTGCGTTTTCCCCTCTCCCAGGTGAGAATGTCCAATAATTCTTCAGGAGCCTCAGCTGTCCTATCTTTCCTGATCAATAATTACACCAACACTGCACATAAAAATAGAACTCCCATCAGGTGGCAGGGGGAGAAGCCTCATTTCCATAATGTGCCCAGTTAACATCGATTCATACAGCAAACATCCATTCAGCTCGTTTCTCGGCAAGAAACACAACAACAATCAACATGACTTTACTGCTCATTCTGAACAGAGCAAGAGGCTCAGGGAATGCAGTTCTTTATGTTGTCGAATAAAAGCAGGACCTTGCAATTAACGGCACCCGTTTATGAGGATTTGTATCCTGACGCCGCGTGTCTACTGGGCCTACAAATATGATGGGATATTCCAAACTGCGGGAGAAATTTAAAACGGGACTACATTTTTTTTTTATTTTTTTTTTTTTTTTTTTTAAAGGTAACAAGAATACTGAAAATTGACAAATAATTGTCACCATCCTTGAATGGATTTGTGAAATACTGGACATGTTCATCGTCGTTTAGCGAAAAAGCAGTTTAGTTCCCTTTTACTCTGAGCATGCACAGGTAAGCACCTGGAACCAGCTGCAACTCTAGACCCTCTGCTGTTGAAGGCCACGTGATTGGCGTTGGTGGTGAAGCGGGTCAGGATCCCGTCCGGTTCCCCCTCGGGAAAGGTGTGTATCTGGACTGTGTTGTTGGACACAGCCGTAACCAGTTTCCCATTCTGTAGGATTGTGCAGAAGATGACAGGTGTCATAGATGAGAAATTAATTTCCACCCCACTACACTGCCTAGACTATGACAATACTTTTTTTTTCTTCCCCCCTCATTCTCACTCAAAACATTTTTTTATGATAAATTGCAGGCAAACACAATGCTTTGGATAGTGAGCTCTAGTTGTGCTAGTTAGTTAGACATAACATTTTGAAAGCAAATTCACAAACATTGTATTTAGTAAATGCAATTAACCAAATGCATTAATACAGAGATCCCAATGCTGTTTATCATATTGGCCCTTTTTACAACTGGACAGGGATGTACAGTCGCGAAAACAGCTTGCACACACCACAACAGAGTCAATATTTCAAAAATGCCATAAGCGAGTGAACACTTCAAAGAGAAATTATGCACTGCCATAGATGAACAACATATTTGGCAGCTATGCAGGGCATGATCTCGGATCTTGGGCACTATAAGGTACTTAATGTGCACCTTTACGGCCCGTCCACACCAAGAACGATAACTATAACGATAACTATAAATATATCGTTTTAAAAATCGTTCTAGCTCAAGTGGATGGAGTTGTAACTACAACGACAGTGACGAACGATATCGTTAGGATCACTTTCAGAGCGATTTGATGAATGATAAAAATGCTGACAGCCAATGAAATTCCATAAGAATTTACAAGCTGCCAACACAGCTGGAGCGTGCAGCACGTGCTTGGTGCCACTGTTTACATAACGTTATCGTTCATCAGTGTGGATGCTCGTTGTAGTTATCGTTCTTGGTGTGGACGGGGCTTTAGACTGGGTCTAATGAGTGTGCCTAAACTGGACTAAGCTGTAAAGCAGGGATCTTCAATCTTATCCAGAAACGGTCAGTGTGGGTGCAGGCTTTTGTTCCAACCAAGCAGTCACACACCTGATTCTACTAATCAACCACTAGAGTCGTTGCTAAGGAGCTTGATTAGTATAATCAGGTGTGTTACTGCTTGGCTGAAACAAAAGCCTGCACCCACACCGGCCCTTTCTGGATGAGATTGAGGACCCCTGTTGTAAAGGGTTACCCAGGGAAGATAAAAAGGGGATGTTCCACAACCAGCCCCAAGTACTCTTGGACAGATCCCTCAGAAGAATGACAGCTGTGTTATGACTGCCCCCCTGCCAGGGTATGAAATTTACTTTTTTCCCCCCCAACTGGCTTGTGGATTCTAAAAATGACCAGCCATTTTCAACATTTTACCAATCATTGACATTACCTTTTACAATATAACACAACCTGGTTGGTTAACAGCCAAAGTGGCTGCTAGAGTAAAACTCTTACCAGCCACAATCAAAATTCTACCAGCATTTGGCCGGTGGCCGGTGTTAATTTCAGACCCTTCCCCCTGCAACCCAGCGTTAATTGTGGAGAGAATGATCTCAGTTCACCTTCAAAGCTAGAGAGTAGACCTTCTCTCCTACGTTGATAGATTTGGGGTCGTCGTCATCCAGACTCTCCCATATCCGCACATCTCCGTCACTCCCGCAGGTGACAATAAACCTGAAGGCAAAAAGGAAAAACTGCTGAAAGGAGGAACTTAATCATTTTGAATTATTTTAGGATTGTGGATCAGTTTACTCTTAAAAGGGACAATTCTAGGCATTTACACAGATTTTGTATTATTTTCCCCATAAACAGTGCCCTGTAAACATCTGAGAATGTAATGTCTAAAGTTAATACTACATCAACAAAATTTACTGGGATCCTACAAAATAACACAGCCAAAATGGCCAATTGTCCTACCAGAGTCCTACAACAGCTTATCTTAAGGTCATCTGATCTAAAACGCAAGAAACTGTGATACCCATGCTTAAAGGTTGTGTAGTTTCCATCCTCAGCACTCATACCTTAACTGTCACTGCAGGCAGAAGTCATCCTTTTTATTTGTTGTCACATTGAATGACTGGCTATATTTAGCATACAGTTGAGGACACTACCATTTACAAAACGTTTTCTCAGAACACCTTTGCAACTAGCTGCACGTAGTAATATCGTTTAAACGTAGAAGTAAACGAGGGTTTATACATACTTTCCCGTGTCATCGAAGCACACGTCCGTATGTCCTTCGGAGTGACCGTAGCGCATCGGTTTTCTCTCAACAGGCATCTCTTTCAAAAAGATAACAAATAGTGAGAAAAATAATACATAGATTGCGATTAATTTAACCTTTTTGGTAAGTAAAACCCATGGGATACATCTATTCACTTCCACACCTTAAATGTTTCCCCCAAACAAATGTTTAATGAGCATGAAAACTAAGTTAAACGATTTCGTTGAATCCCCATCAATGTTAAGTTAGCGTAACTTGCTATGTGAGGTACTCCATGAACATTAATGAATGCGTGTTTACTAAAGTGCAGTAACGTTACACGAGCAAGATACATTTGAGAATTTGTAAATCTGCTAATAGCGATTTTAGGTATAAAAAATAACCATACTGAATAAAAAGTAACAGGGTAGTTGGCTGGCTTGATGCCACAGCGATATTGTTGCACTGATCTTGGCTGGGTAAGTTAGCGAACTAGCTAACAATAGCTTCCAAAGTTCCTTCCCCGAAATAATTAGAACTTGAATTTACGTGCATATTCCTCGCAATGTTTACATACAACACATACAGTTCAACATCTATAGTGCAATGTACAACAACTTATCAGCCATAAAATAGTACTCTCATGTACTTACTGTGTTGACGATTTAAACTAGCTGTACCTTCTCCCGCGCTGGAACAAGGAAACTCGTAACTCCACCCCCAGCGCTTGAGTCTTCCCGCCAGCGACGTCACCGGAGCTGTTTCCGCCCACTATTGGTGTCATTTATACTGTTTGATGCATGTATCCATGTATCAGGTGAGGGAGAATAAAAGCGCTTTTGACTGCTCTGTCGTTCTATGTGTGACTTTGTCGCTCTTTACTGCAAAGAAATTAAAGAGATTAGAGAGACGAATATATATGCTGTTCTAAGCAAACAAAAAAGGTTTGTTTGTAATTGTAAGAAGCTATATACATTTTTCCTGTATGCTGGGGTCGAACGGATTGAGCCCTACTTTGATTAATTTATTTTTGATGTATTTTACACACATTTGTGTGTGTGTGTGTGGATAGATATATAGATAAATAGACAGATAGATCAACAGACTGATAGATAGATTCAGTCTACTTATTTATCAAGCTCATTGAGAGCCTATCCATGCTGTAAAACAGTCAGCTCTCACCAAACAAGCCCCCTGAGAGTCGGACTTTAATTGCTCTTTCCACAATATGTCTGAGTGGTGTAGGTGTCTCTGAGGGGTCATTTTATACACACAACAGGAAATATCCTGTTGTAGATCTGTATCTTTTGCAATTGCAATGCTTTCAGAGCCAGGGTGATATTGTGTGTAGAATATAGATTAATGATAGATTTATTTGTTGATATTAAGCCTCAGATTGCAGGTCCCGTGGCTGGCTAGAGGAGTTGTTATTAAACAAATAGCAGCAGATGAAACGCTGTCGACCGAATCCTTTCTGGATACTACCACTGACAGAAAATTCACAGATTCACTGAAGACCAGAGAGCAGGAATTAACTAAGAGCGAGGGGCTCAATGGGGTGTGCCAGAACTCAGCATTATCCTGTAACATTTTTCCAGAACTGGCAAATGTGAATCTATGCAGATTAATGTAATGTAATAATGTAATGTCGGTATAATGCAACACAATGATTCCAAGCCCTGGATGAAAATGAGACACGATAACCTGATAAGTTGAGATGCGTAAATATTTTATTTCTGTGGTTTGTGCAGATCAATAATTGTGGCTCCTCACATTCCAGAAATAGTCAATTTCTAGGGTGTAGACAAAACGTAGAATACACAAGGTTGGTAAACGATTGCATTGCTCTTTGTTGAGTAGAGAGAAGCATGTTTTTTCATCTTCTCCTCAAGCTTGTCCATAAAAGCACAGTGCAAGATACCAGAATTTATTGTTCCAAAAGAGACAACAGTTTGTTTAAAACTTGTAAAGAATATAGACTTAAAAATGTACAAAATAAAACTGGTAACCAAGTGTAAATAGAAAAAAGTATACTACAAATCATTTTAATATTTTCTTGTCATTCTCCAGTATCATAGTATTTTTTCAGCATGAAATATCTTCCACATGTTCAATCACAACTGTTTTTAGCAGAGACTCTTCCATACCATAAACTTGCCTTCCAGCAGCATTTAAAAAGTCGTGACAGAAAGGTGCTAACACTATATAGCAAAGGCCTAAATTAGTATGGGAACAAGCTCTTGACTGTTAAAGCTGCAGTAGGCAAGTTTGAAAATATACAAGGCAAAAAAACTTCCCCCTTTTGTTCTCCTCCCTCCTATCTCTCTCCTAAGCCCCTCTCACCAAATGATGCTCCAGTGCACACGCGGAGAAAGACAGGGGGTGCATCCCAATATACCTCCTTTTCTCCACTCCCCCACGACCACTTTTCTCCTATCTGGAAGTATGCAAAACTGCTAGTTTGTTTCGAGTTCAAGTATTTAAATGTACAGTATACAATGTACCTGACATTGCGGTTTGCATCGAGACATGAATTAATATGTAATCAGCAACATTAGATTAAAACAGAAATATCCATTTCCGGGGCACGGAGTAGAGGAGGTGGTAGTGGAAGAAGAGAAGGTGCATTTTTAGATTATTGGGACGTACCCCGCGAGGGGTTTATTCTCCCGGGAGGATATTTTGATTGTAGACAGTTGCCCTGATTGGTAGCTACATAACTAGCCCTGATTGGTTGGTTTTGAGAAGACCGGTTTGAGATTTTTTGACAGCCTAATACAGAGCCCAGGACACTCACAGAAACAGGATTTTTTTCCCAGAACACTTGATTTATTGATAGCTGCTGGAATGTAATGAGTAAATTTGATAATTTTGCCAAAATTATATCAAAAAAATCTTGCCTACTGCACCTTTAAGTCACTGTGCATTTATAAGGGCGTGCCAGTTGCAATTAATCATTAAGGCTTATGGAATATTTGGCCTTATGCCCCTTGCTAGTATATTAAGGACATTATTAAAATGTGTGCAATTCACAAAACAAACAAATAGGGTGCAATTCAGAAGATGTGCAAAGCATTGAGGGTGTATGATTTACACAAAGCAGCCGGGGGAACCTCCTTAGCATGTGAAGAGGAAACTAAAAGACATAAATGTCATTTCAATGAGCACAATAAGTACAAGGATGGAAATTAGAATGTCTTAGTGGCACCAAATACTAGCATTTTTTAATCTGAAATATTATCAGTCCATGGACTAAATACTACATACCAGTATATGCATCAGGCAGCCCAATGCCTGATGATCAATTCAACCTTCATACTGCCAGAAGGTTTCAGTTTTATAACAAATGTGCTCGATCAACTATTAAAAAACAATAAGATTGTATAAAGACAACCACAGGATGAATGTGATGTCCTCGATTAAAATCAATGAATCCAGTCAGATCTAAGATGTGCATGCAATGTGGTATGTTTTCAGCAGTAATAAGACAATTATCATTTATGCCACACTTTGTTTTAGAAACTCCATTTATGCAAAAAGGAATCTTCTTTAGTACTTCAACACCATCTTCCGTCACGAAAAGAGTGCAAAAAAAGTGATAGCCAGTCTAACTGGCAGGCATTCACTTGGTTGTAAGACTGGTAAGAACAGATAAAAATTTGAAGTGGGCTAATGATACAGACCCCCGAGCTATATTTCCACCGGGTATATAAATCGCCACCTTGTGGATTCCAGTGAAATAACATCAACAGCAATCGACATTTCTGTATTGAGTTTCCCGTTTCCATCGTAATGCTGTACAGACGAAGGGGAAATGTCCTTTAAACCTAAAAGAAAAACATTTTTTTTTTAAACCCAGTCTGTCTGTGTTTGATGAAAAGTCTTCTGCAATTCTCTGATTCCACTTGTTTTTTTCTCCCATTTATCAACCATTACGATCCACAACAGCAGGAGGCTTATGAGTAAGATATTTTTACCAAAGATGACTTGAAACTCCAAACAGACTTCCAAAGCCAATGCAATTATAGTATTTGTTATATATGTGCCCATAACAGGTACTAACTACAGGTGTGTAGCTGCAGAACTCTCGATCCTTTTCACCTCCCCCATGTGACCTTGACGAGTAGAAGCTTAAATTAAAGATGCATTCGTAGATGACCCATGACCAATAAACTATCCACAATAAACGGAGATATTTCACCCTGTGCCTTAATTTGTCCATGGCAATTTTCATAACTGTAAAATAGCTGCAGCTCACCCAAAATTAATTTGAATAAAAACCAGCCAAATAGTGCAGTCTTTGAGCAAGTTCTCCTTTATAGTAGGCACCTGTGGAATGCGTAAAAAAAGACTACGCTTCATTAACTAAAGGTGAGTATTTTATACAGCGCAGGCCCCATTGCATTTATAGTGGTATTGTCTGAGGAAGTCCCTGAGCGAGTGGGGCAAGGGCAGGGTATCGATCCCCTGGTAGGTGGTACAGCTGCATACCACCGCCCTGCAGAGGTGCTGCAGGGAGAAGGGGAAGTTTCGGGGCAGCGGGCGGGACAGGAGGGGCTCGAAGAAGAGGCACGTGGCGGGGTCGCTGTAGTGCTTGAGCAGGCCGGTCACGCTGGGGTCGCGGTACACGCAGGGGTCGCGGCCGTCGAAGCTGAAGCGCTTGCCGTTCTGCTCGATGCGCGCGTGTAGCGAGCGGCTGTAGCGGCGGAAGCTGACGGAGAACAGGAACTCGTCCTGGGCCGAGTCGCGGAGCAGGAAGGTGCCCTCCGGCTGGCCCTCCAGCAGCTCCTCGGCCTCGAAGCGGTCCAGGACCCCCCAGTAGCAGGGGCTGTTGTTGATCTGGAGCAGGTCAGGCACCAGGATGTAGTCTGTGTGGGAGCAGCCCTCCGCTCCGTCGCCTAGGCGGGAGGGGTCCCAGTCGTCCAGGCTCCCGCTCCGGGTCCCGCCGGAGCTGATTTCCTCCCAGGAAATCAAGGGCGGAGGGGAAGAGAAGGAGGAAGAGGAGGAGAAAGCGCCCCCTTTGTGGTCGGCCGCGATACCGATGGAGCCGCCCGGCTGAGAGACGTGCTTTTTGATGAGGTGCCAGCAGTGGGCAAGCTCGGACTTGGAGGAGAACGGGCACTTGTCCTGCATCAGCTCTGAGACGTGGATCTTGCGCTTGGACCAGAGTAGGACGGAGAAAGGCCTGGAGGCCCCGGCTTGGTGGTGGTGGTGGTGGTGATGGTGGTGGTGGTGGGTGCGGATGGGGAAACACTGGCCGACCGCGTCCTGGAACTTCTGACGGAGGGAACGGCGGGTCAGGGCTTTTCGGCAGGGGAGCTCGGCGTCCCCCTCGCCCAGAGCAGCGCAGCTGCACTTCCTCTCCCTACGTCTCCGGGGACAGGAAGCTGAGCGCCCAGCCTGGTCCTCCGGCCCCTCCCCCTCGGCGCTGTTTACTCCCATCTCATTTTGGACACTCCTTGAACGCTTCTTGGTGCTCCATGCGTAACTGTCGGCACTCCAGCTCCGGATGCACTTGGGCCGGGTATCCGAGTTCCGGGATTTCTTTTCTGACATGTCTGCCTTTCCAAAGTTCATAGATTTTCCCCTTTCACCAGATTTAAGGACCTCAGTTCAGAGCTGTATTATTCAGGATTCAATTGGTTCTGAACACTGGTGACAGATTATGTGCTATTAATGCATGTCTACAGACTTTTTTCCTCCTGGAAGGATGGGGGAAATAGCTGGCTATATTATCAGATTATCCATACTTACACATTCATAAAGCCTTGTTAATGATTCAATTATGAGCAGCGGTGGAAATATCTTCTTCAATGGCAACTTGCTTAGCTCATGACTGCATTAGATATCATTGAGTTTTCTGCTCTGTATGGATTTTCTTGGCTCCCTTTTCCTTACTGGAATGCCAGTGAATTCCTTTGTGAAATTTCCTGTAAAAATATAAATAACTTCCTCTTTCAGTCTGTTGGGAAAAAAATGGAAATCAATGTGAGGTCATTTTCTATGCTTAGTCCCAAAGGAGGCCTCCTGAATGCACAGTGATCTGGTGTGTAACCGCAGTTAGACGGCTTGCAAATTACCCAACAATGTATTTCTTATTCAGACATAGTAGTATCAAACTCTGATCGGACGACAAACAGGACACAAACGGCCACACGTGCTGATCTGCAGTAGGCTACTCTTTGTGTAGGCTAGTTAGTGCTGATCTGCAGTAGGCTACTCTTTGTGTAGGCTAGTTAGTGGTGTCATGCCATGCATGTTGCAGACAAAGCAGTAAGACGGTGCTAGATTTTAAATAAAAGCATAACTGATTAAAAATGGCACAAGAATGCGTACCAGACTATAATTATGCACCTATATGACACCCCCCATTTTTTATTTGACTATTTCTGACATATGCCATCACTATACACCTGTATCCCTTTAAAATGAGTATTACTACGATAATTTCAATTTCACATCACACACAAAGTAACTATAACAAGCACTTGATACATACAACTGCAGAACACACTGGATAATTGAGGCTAACAAATTATATGATAATTTCTAGAAACTTACCGTCTCTCGTCGTTTTTTTTTTTTTAAAGAAATAAAATAGCCTACAATTAGATGCAATTTTTAAGAGCCTATATCGTTCTTTGTTCGTAGATCAGCCAAAGAAAACCTTCTCCAGTTGTCCAGTAGGCTAAGTAAAAGCACGCGCACGTCTTCCCTGTTCAGAGCACTGTCAAACCATAGTAGACTGGTGTTCCGCTCCCTTTAAAGAACACTGCTCTGGTGGTCCTCTGGGAGTAGGCTACTCTTTTTCCGCATTAGGCTAGATGTTGGAAGGGTATCCTCCTTCTCGGTGAAACGCATTGTAAGACCAGCAGCCTGTCGAAGAAGTGACGGCCCATTATTACTTAAGTATATTTGAACACCCTATTTCCTCCCTTGGGGAGAGGTAAATTTAAGGGAAATTAATGATTAGCAGTCGATCAATAGCCTATGCAGTTACGGATCCACCAGAGACACGTTCGTTCATAATTATGAATAGAATAAAACCTATAGAGCACTATATCTCACTGAACTGAAAAATCCCATTGTTTCATACAACATAGCCTAATATTTTATTTTTCGCAAGGATTTTTTAAATTACAAAAAAATAAACATGAAGAACAACAAAAATAATCGTTATTTATTTATATTAGAATAAAGAAGAGAAAAAGAAGAGTGGATTGTTGTATCGTTCAAAAAAAACTTCAAAACTTCCGAGTATTATAATTCTGGTATGAGTCTGGTTTTATTACCCGTCATTTAACGAAACAAACCTCAGTGTAATTAACAGATAATAATAGACTTTCTGTTTAGCCGTACAACCTTGTTGGGAAGGAAATGGCGATGCTTTTAGATAATACTAAGCGCCTGATTTATTGATTTTCTAATCAATATGGCTGTTCTGTAAAGTTCCTCTACATCCGGCGATCTCTCCGTCGTTCAACATAGAGAAACAGGGGCTTGCCATCTCGGAACTCTTATCAATCCATAAGCCATTCCCACTTTCCGTCTTAAAACCTGCTGTATCAGATATCAAAAGGAGTATCTAAATACTGGACATCCGGGCAGCTAAAAGGGTTACTGGATAAATCCAATAACTCGTTGTCCCTCTTCAGTAATCATTAATAAGGTGATGTCATGTTCACATTTTAAAACAGATATTCATCGTCTCCTCCACATCTTTCACTGCTAGACATTTTAAACTTGTAGTATATGTATTATTCATAAGGCCAGAACCATTATAACCATCGAATCAAAATACCAAGGCTTCCACTCTGATTGAACTGAGTGTGGGCTAAAGAAAGAGACAGAGATCATCAGTCAGTGTTTTAAAGATCTCAATAATGTGATGACATCTTCCTTCCTACGAAACTGCTCTTTAATATTTGATGAGTCTGATATTACTGAAACCAAAAAGAGCTATATTTCTTGTCATAGTGCAGGATGGTCAATTAATTTTCAGCGATGCCCAGCCACCTATACTGCCATGTCAGAGAGTACAGTATTGTAATGTTTATGGAGTACAGCAAGACATTTTGAAATATTAAACTTTCCCATATTTGGCCTTGATGGTGAGCAAAAGACAAGCGCATGGATACACCTGTAGAACCTGAATATACAAAATCAACTGTCCTTCAGAATCTCTACCTTTTTAATCTCATTCAGCACTCAGGTGTCCTGTTTAAGATGTTTATTGGTTTCCCTCTGAGTGAAAATATAAATTGTAAAAAAAAAAATGTGTGCCAATCTTTACTGGAAATACATTTGGGCAGTGTGCCATGGTTATCTTTGTGGTTGTTGTCATTTTCAAATCCGTTGCACTTGCAGCTGTTCTTCTGAAAGCCAAATACAAATTATCCTCTGGTCAATTAAAAAAAGAGAGAAATAAATAGAAAACTTCCCAGTATTGTTCGCGTGTACCAGGATCAATGTACAAGTGGGACAGTTATGTACTTGCAATCCCATTATGACTTTGAACAGTGGTTACAGCGAGCCGTCCGTTATCTGTCATTTCACACCAGAGTGCATGCTGCCAGGATGTGGAGGAAACTTAGTATGGCCATTAACATGGTACAGTTTATTATGGCTGCACAGGGACCTGATCGGGGAGGTTTTATAAATGCTAGATATTACAGTTTCATCGATCCGATGAACAGTAGACCAGGATGGGCGTCATTAATATTTAATGAGCTGAGCACAGATGAATAGGAAGGTAAAAGCTACGCAACCAGACCTCACTCTTTAATGAGCTAATCTCCTCACGCCAGCGACGTCTATGGTCTTTACACCTCCCGGACGGCCTGTTAATGGCAATAAAACTACTCTTCGCTCCGCGTATCTGTGTAAATGCCGTGTGCCTTCACTTTGGTCAGATTTGATCAGAGTGCTCTCGTTAATGTGGCCAGATGCCGGAGTTGCCCTGTAAGATAGGTGTTCCAGTGGGTTTCCGTTGAAAGAAAATGTGATCTGAGATGTGATCCGGCCCTCTCCACAAATTAAAGTTTCCATTTATCTGAATCAGCCAATGGGAAGAGAGCTCCCTGCTGTGGCAACCGTGGTGTTCTGGAGAGTGTCATCCTTTGGAAGCTTCTCTTCAGACCGTCACTGGTTTATCTCTGGGATGACTGATTACTAGGTAAACAGATTATTGAAGGTGCCCAGAGGATTGTGGTCAGCCCAGAACCCCCCCCCCCCCCCCAGCTTCCCCGCACTGTGTGCTGTAGACTCTACAGAGGGAGGCAGCCTTTGAAGTTTTTACCTCACTAGTTATTGGACTTGTTCTTTGAGGAAAGCAAGCTGCTACAGTTGCATACCAAATAATTATTTTAGTGCAGCCTTTAATCTTAATGTGAATTTAATTATCAAAGTGTCCTTTCCTGTTGCTGTCACTGAGGAGTGTGCATGCAGCTGTTCGCAAAATAGTAAGTACACACGCTGTGTACATTAACTTTGAGGGAAAAGCTGAAAGATGTACAGTCTAACCACGTGACCACTGCCACAAGCCTCTCTTTGGTTTGCTAAAGAGAACATGGCCCCCTTTTGCTTTGCACAATGAAATAACTTCCTTTCTTCCCGGAGTAGATTTCCAGGAATTTACTTGTTAAGAACCCAGTATACTCTGCCTTTTGCAGGGGTTCATTGCTTGGGGGACCTCGTACATCAGGCCCCATACTGAAACCCAGCCTTGTTCTCTGCCTGCTCCCAGAGTAGCCATTAGGGGCACGCAGGGTACGTCTCCTCCATATAAATCTCCCACACCATTCAATGATCTACAGTCACGTAAGCCAGTGTATCAGCTTTCTGGCCCGGGATTTTTATGTGCAGTGTCATACCATTTCCCGCTAGGTTCATTCAATACTTAGTTTTTCCTTGGTTTAGTTTTTCATCAGCTTTGTTGGCTTAACACATTAGAGAGATCTCTGACCGTTTTTCAGGGTAACTGGACCGTTGCGGGACAGCTATTCACATCCATATGTTTTTAAACTCCTGTCAGCAGTGGGCTAGAGACATTCCCCTGTAGCCCACAGTTGAGGGTGTAGGATTTAAAACGTGTTTCCGCAAAAGTTCACCGTTTACAATGGCTTTTTGTTCCCACCTAGTTCCCATTGGCACAAGAACAAGCTTAAAACCTACACAGATCTCCCAAACAATTTGCTGATCTTTTATTGGATTAATCAGAAAGCTCAAACTGGGTAAATGTTATTGGGGAAGAAAAGAAAAAGCCACTTTATTCCACCTCATTTGAACACCCACTTTTAAACCCATTTCAATAAGGTTAGAAAGGTGACTGGGACTGTCCTTCTACAGTCAGCCTAGATGGTGATGCACTTTTTAACATTAAATGAAAATTTGGTTATTTTACAGTAAAAGATTAAAATATGACCAAAGTGTTATCACATTTACATATAAGCTATATCTTCATATTTTTTTTACCCTGTGTAATCCGGCAAAACTTTAATTTGAAAATAAAAACAAACTGCATTAATTAAATAAAAATTAACTTTCAAAGTAGATTTATAAATGCTTTTTATTTTTTATTTATACTTAGCCCCATAATCCAGGTGCATATTATAGCTTATGTCATCCTCTTTTTCCAGTGACAAGAATTATCAAATATTTTTATGGAATGTTCTTCTATTTCACTTCTACTTCAGCAGCAGTAATGAAGTCAGAATACCGTAAATATGAACTGATTTAGAATCTCCACTTAAAGGTAAACACGAGCAATAGTGCAAATAAAATATCGTAAATATCCTGAAGCACGTCCTTGGACTACTCTTGGTGATAAAGGCTAAGTATCTGAGACTAGCATGGTTTGCAGCTCTGGTTGCTTGTTAACCATCTTTCCCCCAAAACACCCAAATACTGTACAGATCCCCTCGGTCACATGACCCCTAATGCACGCCAGCTGAAAACGTTAAAAAGCCCTGTATGTCTCTTTATGTAGGGATACATAAAAATCAATATCAAAAGAGTGAAATTCCAGTAACTGTTAAGTCCTTGTGATGCTTACACAGCAAGTCCACCATCACAGGTAGACACATCAATGACACTGACAGACAATCCTCAGCAAAGATCTATAGCAGATCTGAAAGAGTCCTTAACAGTCCTCCCAAACTTCCATAAACAGAGGAAATGACTTTGACATTTGACACCGCCAGCAGATCAATTACGAGCCCTGCTTTGTTTAGAATGTGTTGTGCATTATGTAAATGTATTACATATGTATAAGTGGTTCGATGTTCTATCCGTCTTTTCCTTCAAAGAAAACTGTACCCTTTTTTAATATCAAATAATAATTTTGGTTGTGACTTATTGTTTTCTATTTTCTATTTTTTCAGCTTGCCCGAGGAGTGTATCCACACATTAAACCCAAATTCCACACAGAAGGGGTCGTGAGAAGAGTGCGTATCTTCACATTGGGTATCATCATCCTTATGAAGCTGTACGAATGGATTGTAAGTAAAGAATGCAGTGTGGAATTCGCTCTGTGTATAAAATCATCTCCAAAATGCCTAAAATGTAACGTAATGATTGTTCATTTGTTCTAGAAACACCTGCCCAGCGTTAACCAGCCCAGAGGTGTCAGCACAAAAACAAAGCGCCTCATTAAAATAAATAAAATCCTTTTGCAATCCTTTGTTTCATCGAGTCATAAAAAAGGTGGCCACTACTCTAAATTGTTGGCAGGTTAAGTTAGCTCAGTCCTAAGTCTTCTTCAATGGTTGGTGTTCTTGCTTGCCTAAATGTATTTAGTCTTACACAACAAATATATGAGACTCAAGTCTCCTGGACTACAATGGGACATTATTGTATTTCTTTTAACAGCTGTAAGCTTATGATGATGGACAGCAGTTGGCCATTGGGTGGCAGCACTGCTCCCCATGAGGTTGTTGAAGAAGCAAAGAAATTACAGAAGAAAACAACCAAGAAATCTGTGTAAAAATATTGAAAATGAAAATGTAATTATTCATACTAATTGTATGAGTAAAAAATAAGCACCAAATTCCCTGAAATAATCATACATAATATAGTAGAAATGACTAGTATAGTATCTACTTTGCGGACACTTCTATTGAGAAAGAATTACATACAGCATATACATAGACAGTTACAGTATGTCCGTGGATATTAACGGCTTCAAAGTAATAGCTTAGGATGCACAGTAAGATTGATTTTCTTTTTAAAGTTTAACATCAGTTGCAAATGCTGGAGTCTTGAAATTGGGAACTAGTATGTCACTATCTCAGGATGTGATAATTACTACATATTGGGCTTATCAAGGTTTGCTTGCTCTTAGGATTTAAAGTACAGAATACAAGTCTAGGATGTACAAAATTATATTTTCTCCAG
Organism: Ilyophis sp. 1 JC-2022; assembly: GCA_022702515.1. Classification (NCBI taxonomy): domain Eukaryota; kingdom Metazoa; phylum Chordata; class Actinopteri; order Anguilliformes; family Synaphobranchidae; genus Ilyophis; species Ilyophis sp. 1 JC-2022. Next base: position 44,487,253 of record CM040406.1, read on the forward strand.
TTTCTACAGAGCCAAACAGCCATTTAATACCAGTAATCACGCCTCCATCATTTGTCAAGAAAGGCTTCTGCAGATGGATCGCTCAAGTCTTCGAAGCATTGTAGTTTCCTATCTTACACTTCTGTAACAGCGGTATCTTGCTGCTATCGCATATTTCATCTACTATGGCTTTCCTGCTGCTCGTGACTAACAGACCGAGGAGAGCAGCTGTTGGCATTTCTTTCAATCTGTCTCAACAGCTAGGCAGGTTAAACTAGTTTATCGAAATATACCACTTATATATAGATATATGTATATATAGATAGATATATTCTTCCTTCTTTGTGGGACTTATTCTGTGGGAATTAAATATTAAACCTGGGCGCCTGCCAACAGAAGCTACACCAAGATTTTATCATCTGAGTCATTTACAACGTCAATATGTGTTATAATGTATAAGAGTGGATTGCCTAATAGAGACAGCACCTGTCTATCATGGTCATTTTAATATAATCCTGTTTATTAAACATGTCAATATGTCAGCTTTTATACAACATCAAAAAAGAGAAAATTTATTATTACAACCTATCATTATAAACTGGTTTTACAGAAAAGTAGACAACCTGCTGAACAGTTACCGTCTGTGACCAGCATTACACAATCTCTGCCTGGTTTGAGAGTATGTGATAGATGATGCTGGCAATTCTGAAATTATAGTCAGATCATAGGATTACAAAGATTAATATTTAATTCTCAGCAAAGATAATTACTGAATGTGGGGAGAGGAGAGTTCACATCAACTACACGCTACGTATAAGATCGCCGATGAAGCGCACGGCACCAGACCTGAGTAGCACAACTAGCCTTGTGCAACATTGCTCTTGACCTCTCTGAAACCCTAAACACTGAGGAAATAAGTCAAACTGTTTTTCTTGCATTTTCTAACTGTTGATTGACAAATGGTTTCCAGCTTAAATTGCACGGAAAAAATGTTGTTTCACTCCTTCAGTTCACCCCCATGTATGTTGAAATGGACTGCACCACTGCAGCTTTTCATATATACTGTTAATACATTTTTTTTAGGGGGGGTGCGCTCCACATACTGTGTCTCAAGTCCCCTTTTAGTCCCTCTGCCCCATCCCTAGAATGCAATTGTTGCACGCCTATAGATAAAGTGGTACAATTTAAAACAATGACAGAACTGCCTGTGATTGTTCATACAATGATCCCCATTGAAGTACGTCAGTCTGTCAGATGAACTGTTACCGTTTCATTTGAATACAAAATCACTGATAATTCTTCCTTACTTAAATGTCCTGCTATTCAGCACCCGGTACCAGATCAGTGTATCTGAACAAAGAGACTTACGGCCGCAAAGGAACTCACGCTGTGGTGATGTAATCCAGGGAGCTGGCTGCTTGAGGGACCGGCTTGGTCTCTTGTGAAGCTGAGAAAACAGAGTACACGCATGCTGGTGAATGTTGACTCATCACACTTGCCTGCTCTCAGGCCCTTGGGACAGGAACCACCGCACTGACATCACTTTGGGCTGTCAGTTCCTATTTAACAGCAACTCACTCATGCAGCCAAAGGGTTAAGTCACATAGGCTGTAAAAAAGGTAGGCCAAACATAGAAGAAAAAAAAATCCACAAGAACAAACATATTTGCACTAAGGTGGATACTTAGCAGTCCCATCGTTACATGAAAAAATACATTTGCTGAATAACAGCATGCACAAGAATTATTGCCGTACTTATTTTATATTGCTATTTATAATGAGCTCTCATTATAAGCAACATTTCAAACGTATTTCCCAAAGAGAATGGCGACATAAATGATACCGTTGGTGTTGCGGCAGATAGATTATGTTGGAGATACATTTACATTTTAGACATTTAGCTGACGCTCTTATCCATTACGACTTTTTTTACAACAAAAAAAGGGCCTATAGTTTAATATATTACTGTAAGTTCATAAATCACCAACACAAAATCTTCACCGAAAAAGGCGAGCCTCGAATCTTGGGTCTCCAGAGTGAGAGTCAGAACACCCTAACCGCAAGGCCACAACATAGGTCGTCCTGTTCTGTAAGAAGAAGAAAAGCCATTAAATAATAATGAGGTCCCATGAAACAGCACCAATTACTGAATGGTAGCACAACTAAACAAGCTACGTTTCTACACGCATGCATACACACATACCCAAATGAATACATTTACTCACATTCTTATGTACATCTGAGGTAATATGATGGATAATAGTTTTTTTTTGTCGTTGGTTTTTTGCATCTTTCTCTGGGGTAGGTTAATGATAAAACCAAGAAACGTGCTTCAGAGCAGGCCTCTTCCAGGAAAAAGTATAAAAATGATCTCAACCTGTTGAGTCACCCCAGTGTTGGTCATTGCAGTTCAGTGGACAAATCATACTGTCATGGTCCGTGGTTTATTTTTCCTTTTTCGTTGTGGTTCTCATCCTTTCTCTCCGGTTGGGAATCTATCTGACTTTTTCCAATGTTCTGTTCTGGGGTTTTGCTTCACCTCGCCTATTATTCATTTCACCTGTGCTACTGCCTGTGGGGTATTTAAGCTCCTCACTTCCGCTTCCCGGCTTCTTTGTCATTCCTTCTTACATTGAGCCAGGTATAGTTAGGTACAAGCGACCTCGTGATATTAAAGCCTTGCTTTATGTTTCCGAGGGACTTGCTTCTTCGTGTTAGTTTTTACGTAGAGGTTTATTCCTCGTTTCATCTATACTGTTCGATTTATTCCGTGCTGTTCTCCCTGAGACAGTCTCCTTTGCTGTTTAATTTTCATTTCAACTTCTTACCGGCCGTTTTAGTGTTACGCGCCGAAGGTGTTTCTTTTCTATTGTTTCCCTGTGTCAGCTCTAGTGTTTTGTTCTCTCACTCGTGTTTTCGAGTTCACCCCATTTTCCTGGGTTGATTATTAATTGGCTGTTTAGCTACTAGGATTATTCCTTTTTTTGTTTCTACCCATTAGCAGTTTAAGCTGCCTTAGTGGTCCTCACATTTGTGGGTGACTTGTTCTGATTCCCCTCCCCGTCACATTTGTTTCTCCGCTACTGAAACCATTACACACACTCCATCATTCAGGCTCAAGTGCCGTCAAAGTATTTTAAAAAAGTGACGAATCCCATGTAGTTCAAAATTGATATAATAATTGATACCAGTCTTGTTGGGATGAAGCATCAATTGGAGGAGTCACTGCACTGAAGTTCACCCGGATGCCATATTTTGGCAGGCTCCCAAGCAGGAACTGAGTGCTACCAGGAGTGATTACTGAACACTATGAAGAGTGAAGCCTTCTTTAGGTTACATGGATCCAACGTCTTTCTGACAAGTTCAACTCTCATAATCCCACCACCAATCCATAAGAAACTCTGGACCTTGAGCTCAGTACCACCCTCATAAATCAGCAATGGGGCCAGTGATTGGTAAAACAGAGAGCAGTACACTGTGTACATTGTGATAGCTGAAACACTAGTATGTGACCCTAATTAATGCCTTCTGCTGGGGAACTAAGAGGCTTAAGCAAACACTTCATGCCTTTCTGGCAACATAACAGATGTGTCCTTCAGGATGGAACTACTACATCCGTTTAATCAGGCATAGCAAGACATTTTCCAACTCCAATAGAATAAACAGACCCATTAAGATCATGTTCCTCTGATTAATCATTTTTAGAAAACAAACCATGTTAAGAAAGGGAGCAATTAACACTCAAATTGTATGTACTAACATACAAAGAAATGTAGATGACACCATAGTGTAGAGTACTACAAAGAAAGTGATATATTATTATTATCAGTATAATTATTTGAAGTCGTAGTATTCATTCATTTGGCAGATGATTCCAGGGCGACTTATATAGGGTTACCATGGCAGGACACGTGGGAGGTGTATGCACAGGGCCTTTGATTCAGGACAGCAGCTAAGTAATACATTAACAAAATAAACCATAAAGATAGACACTGTCAGAAACAGATAACATTTTTAACACAATAGGTCTATCATAGAAAAAAATTCCTAATCACCTGGCACAAAGTGCCTAGGAGTCAACGATACGCAGAACCACGCCCAGACAGCAAATTCCACCTCCGCCATGGACACAAATCTAGTTCGTATCCGGTTGCCAGGTGCAAAGTAAACCACACAGTACAAACCGATACAGTTATGTGGTGCAAATACACACGAGATGTAGCCTGTAACGTTAGCTAACTGCGATCACTCCAGTCAGGGTGAGGGGAGTTTATATGTGAGAAGACCAGAATCTGGGAACCCATGTACTCTTGACCTGACCTTTTAGTGTTAGGTATCTTGTTGTCAGCTATAATCTGTCCACGTATTCCATTCCCTTGTTGCTCGTGAAATGAATCCACCGAACTGTACAAGAACCCCACCGCAGTTTTTCGACAGCCACATTTTTTGTGTTTATATTCACTACAAGGGTTTCCATGGAATCTATGTTAGAGCACTCCTAACTGGTGACGTCAATGCACCGCGCCCCCTTCTCTCAAGCCATGTGCCACGTCATACAGAGGAGGAGGAAGCCCTCCAGGCTGAGCTAGTCACTCAGAGTCGTTATTGACCATTCTGGCGAGAATCATCGAAATATATTGCTACAGACTCACATTTGCTCCCGTCGATGTCACTGTAAGTCCTATCATGCTTTTTCTTTCTGTGGCGTTAGTGAAACAACTCAGAGCCGCGTGTAACCTGATTGGCTGAGAGCTTTGGTAGACACAGGCTGGCTAGCTGCTGCCTAATAATTAAAACTAAAAATCTAAATGATGTTCCTTGATTTAACGTTAGCTACCTAACCACAGCGGTCATCGTGGGTGTTATCAACAACATAAGTTATATAGACGTGCCAATCGTTTTAATGTCGTGTTAGCACTAATAGTTACATCAAAGTTAGCGACACATGTTCTTGTATGTTAGTGGGCTAATTGCATGTCAAGTCGGCTAACTATGTAGCTAGCTACTTATAACTGAGTGTGCTAACGACATGATGGTACATGGCGAATCATTTACAGCATATAATGTAGTGTACGACCATCTAAAATCAATTAGGTCGCTTGGCAACTGATCTAGTGACTGTTGGTCAGTATGTGCTAATTATGCTAATTATAATACATTGAAGAAGCGTGATAGCCTCCTGCGTCGGTATTTTTAAAAATGTAATACTATTGGTGCCAAACGGTTAGCCAAACATTAGATAGATTTGGAGTTGGCTGTCGCTAGACATCTAACGTTAAAATTATCTAGTTAAAATGAGACAAGGTTAGCTGTTAAAAACAAAACAAAATGGAAATGTGAGTAACGTTAGCTAACCTTAAGCTAAACATCTGCCATGATGAACCATTCGAAATGTCATGTACAAAAAACCTAACACCTAGTGCGACTGTCATTTTAATTTTAAGTAGGCTAACGTTCATTTAGCTTACCATAACTATAGACATCACATGAAACAATATTGTAAGGTTAAAGCAAACTGCTAAGTAGCTGACAGTTTTTTCTGTTAGTACTGCGTTACTAGAGTTAAGTTGGTAAAGCAACCGTGATACATTCGCGAGATTTAAAGCCATACTGTGCATCACATTTTCGCAGCTCCTAAACACTGTGGTGCTTAGACAGTTTGAGTGAAAGGTGCGTCTGGAAATGAAGGATTACCTCACCAAGGTCCATAGGGAAACAATACAGCGGTGTGACTGGGAAAGTTTTTTTTTTTTTCTAAGCTGAAACCAGACCTGTAGAAAGATAGGTTAGGTATTTGCAGTCGGCTTACTGCCCTTCAGGGCTGCAGTACGTGTCACCGAGTAAACAAAAAACTAAACTACTTCGTTAACCCTGGTTCTGGAGTGGACGGATATGCAATGTCTCAAGGCATTTGCTCATTGGCTGCACATAAACCGCGACTGTTACTCAGTCCATCCTCGTTTTTGATTGATTAGCTTTCCTTCCCCAGTTCTGACAGCGAGGGTGGGTGCTGGGAAGAAATGGGTCACTACCCTAAATTGAATTCAGATGTTCATGTCAGTTTTGTTCTAAATTCATTCAAAAGTTATTCATAAAACAAAGTTGACTTCTTAAACACAGTGAGTTCACATGTGATGTGTATGTATTAATGTTGGTGATTTAAAAAGAATGTGAAAACATCTGCTTGTTGTACAGTCCTGCATGTTTGTAGAAAATGCGTAATTTATCCTGTCCTGTCCCAATGCATATTAACACAGGAGGGTAGCTTTGATGTCAAGGTTGCTTTACAAACCCAGTTCATCCGTTGACTCCATTAGAACATGTCTGAGATCGTCATTCAACTTTTTGCAGTACCCATGACCAGGTGCGTCCCATCAGGGCCTCTGAGATGTTGCTGGACGATACGCCGCTGTTCGACCCCTCGCTTCTCCAGGAGCTGGACTGGAGCAGCAACACGGTGCCTTTCTCTCCCACCGTATCCCCTTCAAATCCGGGAGAAGGCCTGGTCCTCCGTCCCCTACACACCGCTGACTTTAACCGAGGTGAAGTAGCAGGGCTGAATCTTCAGCTGTGTAATGCCACCAAACTTATTACGATTTACCACTGCAATGAATGAGTGATTAATGGCTGCATGTTTATGTTCTTTCCCCCCCTGTAATGCAGGATTCTACAAAGTCCTGTCTCAGCTCACCTTAGTGGGTGATGTCACACCTGAACAGTTTATTGGTAAGTAGTAATGACACAAAAATATTTTGTGGAAGTGTGCAGATCAGGGCATCGATGTAGAATGGCTTAAGACAAATTAACTATAATAGGAATATTGGATATAAAGTCAAGCCAGAAAGTCTGCACACCATTTTCACCTTCTCCACGTTTTATTACGTTACAGACTTATACTACAATAGATTTAGTAAATTTTTTGGGGTTAATTTTTTCTCCAATTTATTGTAGAATGTCTTTAACGTAATAAAACATGGAGAAGGTGAAAGGGGTGCTTTCCAGCTTGAATGTAGGTGTTGATTTATATACTGTTAAAAGTTAATTTCAGTTAGGCAACTGGAAGTTTTTTACATAACCTGTTTTATATTATTTTGTGTTCTTTATAGAGAATTTTGAGCATATGAAGAAGACTGGTGATTACTACATTGTCGTCGTGGAGGACACAAACCTTGGGCAAATTGTTGCTACAGCAACACTAATCATCGAGCACAAATTCATCCATGGTTGTGCCAAGGTACACTGCTCAGCACCATCTTGTGTTCAGCACTGCAGCATGGCAACCACAATCATCTTTATTCTGCTTTTTACAGAGAGGGAGAGTGGAGGAAGTTGTGGTGAGCGACATCTGTCGAGGAAAGCAGTTGGGGAAACTGTAAGTCTGACCAAAGCCAGGTTTGCTCAGAATGTCCTGTATCTTTTACATGCATACTTAAAATGACCTTAGAAGTGGTCATCAGGGCTTTCTAAATAACTTTCAGGTTATTTCCAAGAGACGTCACCAACTCTTACATTTGAAGTGTTGCCAACTGTGAAATTTTGACAACAGATTTTATTGAGTGATATATGTATAAAATAATGCTGGAAATTATTTTAAAAATTCAAAAGATGGCAACATATCCTTTCTTCAATTGCAGATTGGTGTCAGCCCTGACTCTTCTCAGCAAGAAACTGGATTGTTACAAAATAACACTGGAATGTGCACCCAAAAACGTGGCGTTCTACAAGAAATTTGGCTACTCTGCATCAACCGAGACCTACATGCAGTGCCGATTCTTTGAATGAGGTCTCGCCGTACCCGACAGCTGGATAGTATTGTGGCATCAACACTTGGAAATCCCTTACACCCCACCCAAGCCCCCCAAAACACAACAAACGGTGCCTCAGGTGCCAATGGTACCTCACCTGTTAGAAGGCTCTGCAGTGAGGTCTGCATACACCTCAAAAGGAAGTACAGAATCAGGAATGACGGTTGTGCACCATGAACACATGTACAGGCTGTTACAGTGACTCCAAGAACTGCATAGAATCTCCGTGTCCATTTAAAACTTTGGAGGAGCTAAAACGAGTTTCCTCTTCACCGTCGGTGTTCAAAAATCATGGGACTGGGCCCAAGGTTACTCACTTTGTTTACATAAACTTATGACGCTGTGCTTCATGATTTGACAAGAGGTTCAAGTTTAGACTGTTAAACACAATGGAAGAATGCTGTAATTCCCAAGTTACGTAGGTGATTAGCTGCGGTGCAAGAATTCCAGCCACTACTTAGCGACTTAAATGACTCGTTGAACTGTGAATAACAATGTACAAATGTATAGGGATTCTGATATTTAAATACTCATCTGTTGATTATGTATTGACAGCCTATATTGTGCTGCGTTTGGCACTGCAATAATTAAAATGGAATGTGTAATACAAGTAATGTTAACACTGTGTGTAAGTCACTACCATGTTAAAATCCCAGTGCACACAAATGTTCTGGCATGTTGACTGCTTTCCATTTTTTTTAGTGTTCCCTTAGGACGCCTTGAAAATATTTACTCGATTTTTTACGTCAGGTGCATATTAATCAAAGGTGTACCCCCGTCTATAAATTATCACCAGTTTACAAATAAATTTATTTTCTACATTTAAACTTTTTCATAATGTAAAAAGCCAAAGAGTTAATGTGCATAGAGAACATATTGGTAAATCTGTACATTAGATGTGAAGGTACCAACAATACTCATTTTCTAATTTTGAACAATATTTTGGGGAGGGTGTTGGTGGAGTGGTGGTATAGTATACTGTTAATTACTGGTACTTAAGTAATTTAGCTGATTAGAAATCCTGTATGTGGCAGTTGCTCAGCTAGGAGTCTCCCTGAAAAAGCATGATTGGTGGTCACTCGTATATACAGCTGTAAATACGTGTGTAGTGCGGTCCTAATTCAGGGGTTTTACTTCCATCTGACGCCAGAAAACACTGTTGGGTTGGATAACCTGGTTCAATCAACCATTCATTTGAAAATAATTACTCTACCCAATAAGCAGTGGGGTGAATATTTTAAATTTGTTTTTAGCCTTCTCAGGAGCTACACATAATGGGATGTGGACAAACATAATCAGTAATTAGCAAATATAAAGAACTTTATAAAGAACCCCCCCTCCCCCATGCTGGGAGAGGCATGATGTGCAATTGCCATTTACTGTGTTTAAGGAATATAAAAATATAGAAGTGTAGGTCCTCTATTTAATTTCAGAATTATATGCCTGAAGTCTTGGGAACTGGGGATAATGTCTATTTCATTATTTATTTTAGAAAATTAACACTGTTGTAAAGTGTGTATAAATTTATCTTTTGCAAACAATTGGCTGTTGTTCACTGAATTATAGCTTTGATGCAGAATAAATGAAAGTACAGACAAAAATGTATATAAAGCAAAAAATCATTTATTTTTAATAAATATTTTTTTTAGTTTGGTTTACAGTCTCGCACCTATTATATACAATTCTTGCTGCAGACCAACGTTGGGGTTATTAAAAGAAAAAAATCTTGCTTTTATTTAGCCTCTAAATGGTCTGGCATTGCAATAATCTCACCTGCCCCAATGTGTTCTACTACAGGGCAGACATTTTAAACTGCAATCACAACCCATCAAGGTGAACACCTTTCGCAGAATTAAAAGGCATGCATGCATGAAAATCTTCCAAAACTCCACTGCACTTCTGCACCAGTGAAAGATTATCCCCTTATGAGCCACACAACAATACTTTAGTTTGGCAACCATTTTGTGTTCTAGTCATGGTATACCTTTCAGTTGAACCTCTGGTTTATTGAGCTTCACTCCATTAAATAAGCAGAAACATTTGCCCAAACAACCTGCACCCAGTAATAAAACACCAATTTAAAAAAACCAGCCAGCAAGGCCACTGAAGAATGCAATGGCACTGCACCGTTTAAATAGAGGCCCTATTTGCTTAATATGAACAAATCTACATTTCAGGAGCATCAAACATATTTCGTACAGAGCCAACTGTATGCCGGTGTCAAATACCTGAGACCACGGCATTTAATTTTCACCAATTGGCTTTTTTTCCCTTTAGAATACAGATAATGTTGGAAGTTTTTAAAAATTATTTTGGGGCCATAGAAGGCACACACTGTAAACGAAGAGACAAATTCAGCCACAGAATAGTTTGATGAAATGGACACCCCTGCACACACGACAGCCCTTTCCGAATTAGTTTCACACTCCTGACGTAGAGCAGTACCTTTCCCGCAAACGCAAAGCACAGTGGGAATATTCTTGCTGCACTGATAAACGACCGCCGTGCCTCAGGATTTCACCCAGTGCAATTGCTCTCCCGCTGAGTAAGATGTGAAGGCAAGTCATTTTATATAGTATCCTTACTGGTGCTCAAGACTCAAGGAAGGAGAAGTTAAACTTACCAGCAAGAAACTTAACACTTGCAAAATTGGTTAGCATTTCTCATGTGAGCAGGAGCTTATTTATTCCCCCCCGGCAAGCATTTTCTGCTCCCACGTTCAATAAATTGTCCCTCATGATAACTGATTATTTGACAAAGATAAACGATGTGCCAACAGACCCGTCCACCAGACCAATGACGATATGACAGCAAGAGCAGCAGTAGCACTAGGAGTCATTGGCCTCTGAGGAGTGGCCACTTATGTGGTGTGTTTTTAGTAATATTCTAGAACATTCACCGGCCTTCTCCGTCACCCCAAATTATACTTCCTCAATCAGTCCAATCAGAGCACGAACCTTCTACCCCTTCCCTTATACCATTAACTCCATCCTGCCAAAAAAAAAATTATAATTCAAGTATCAAAAGTGCATTATTGCAATACTGTCCCGCTGCAAATGCAAAATGCTTTAAATACTATAAAACTGCAAAAAAAGAAAGAAAAGGCAAAACAAAAATCAGTGCTATCAACTAAAAAAAAAAAAAAAAAAAAAACTTTTCAAATTTGTCCAGCAGCTCCAGAGGTCTCAGACGCCAGGAGCAGCCCCCTCCCCCCCCCCCCCCTCCCTCCCGTTAGAAAAGTTTAAATATTTTATATATATTTTTAATTCCAATAAAAATGTAAAAATAAGTCCTTTGCAATGAATCGCTCCTCTGTGCCAGTCCTATCCGTTCTGCGCTGCGGTGACCTGCATGCCACCGAAGTCCTCGTCCTCCTCGAGCGTTCGCTTGAGGCTCCCTGAGAGAGGGAGAAAGTAAGAGCGAGAGAGATATGGAGGGAGAGAGAAAGGGAGAGGGAGAGAGACAGAGCGAGCGAGAAGAAGAGACAAAGAGAGCGAGAGACAGCCCAGTCAGACGATAACCTCCTGTCCTCATCCAACTCAAGCTGCTTTTACCAGCTCTGCAAGTGGCAGCTCAAGCATCTCACTCTTAATATTCCCTTTCATACTGTGCACAACGTTCCCAGATGGGGCCACATTCCCGAATAATTATTCACCGTCCATGACACACCACCCTACTCACCTGGCATCCCAGCTTGCAAGGAGAACGAACGGCCCAGCTGGATTGGCGACATCATCTTGATGGTGAGTTTGGCTAGGTAGATTGCTTCATATTCCTGTATGAATATTACTATTGTAAGTAGAATTCCTCCTTACATAGCCTTTCAACCAAAATTGGCAATGCGTTTTTTGAAGATGTGTACACAAGTTCTATAAGCCCTCCACTACACCAGGAGTGCACAGCATTCAATAACCCTCACAACCATTTCAGCAGAAATACAACCTGTTATTAAGGATGAATTAAAGCACCCGATTCAGTCAAAGTTGTGCTGTGTGACACATTCAGTGTAGAACTAGGGTTAGGGCTAGCCAGAAATGGCAGCCATTTCTGCTGATAAACAGACTATCATTGTGGTATGGTAGATGGCACCATGTCAAACTGACATAACTGTATACATTGTGTGAAAGGGGTTTGTGATGGAATAAAGAATGCAAAGCAATAAGGCACACTTAAAAGTCCTGTAATAATTTCAGAAGTCTAATCTGTCTGATTTATAAAAAAATGTTGCAATAACAAACATATGCCTATGAATGAGTCTTTGTCATTAGTGCCAACATTAATCAGAGGCCTTGAAAGTATTTTGTTGTGTTGGTAAACCCTTCACCAACAAGACTGAATTATACAATGAAATCTAATGGGTCTAAGCAGTTTTAGTTGAGAATCACTAAATGTAATTACTAATCAGTACATAGTGTTGCATGCAGAAATTACAGACCTTATTCATGCCCCTTCAAGGAGATCGTTACCCTAAAGTCACATCTTGGGATTCCACAACTGAATATTATGGCGGCATATTAATGCTAAAAATCACGAGAGAAAATTTAATCTATGCGCGTGGAAATCGAGGAGCCGTGTGCACAGCCCGAGACTCCGTGCATGCAAATAGTTTTGCCATGTGTTTTTACAGAACTCTCCCGCGAGTACGTCCATATTTGAGTGCAATATTGTATATTTTTGACATTGATGGGCGGGGCCAAGATTCAGTCAGTGGTCTGTCATAGTTGAGGGGCGGGGCCAGCAAGAGGGAAAACAATGTCACTGTTCTGAGTAGGGACACATCGTAGATCAAACTATCATTGTTATTTTATTATAATGTCAGAAAATTACATTGACACATTGTTTCCTAAAGATAGTTTGGCAAAATAAACCAAACAATAAGCTACTCGAGTTATGTCCTTATCACTATATCGTTATGCGGTTACTTACAGAGTGGACAAATGATCCAACTCAGTGGCCTCCGGTCTCATTCCCTGACATCTTCTTCTGTCTTATTAAATCACCCGGTAAGGAACCATGTCAACTACATTATGCCAGTGGCGTACCGTCGGCTATAAAATAGGACTATACTGTAACCGTACCGTCATACGGATATGAATCCCAACCCGTTTCCATTTATAGGTCTTAATTATCAATCAAGCAATTAACTGAATAATAAATGTCAATGGCAATGAATAGAGCAAGTACAGTCTTAAAATTAATTACATTATTTAACACATTCACATTATTGCCTGATCCTTGTTAAACAATCTCAAGTTAGCTTTGTCATTTTCATTTCTTAATGATTATAGGCTACATATTAGTCTTATTCAGGGAATTAATTGTTTGATTGTTAGGCTACTCAAGCTAAATAAACGGAAACAAGTCTCATGCTGTAGCCCATACCCCGCTTTTTCCAGCGCTGCAGCTATCAATACATATATAATAAGTCAGTGATACACATTTTATGACAAAAAAAAAGAAAAATACTAGCACAGAAAAACTTGCTCTACTCATTGATGTGTTATTCAGTTAATTGCTTGATTGATTGATAATTAAGAACTATAAATGGAAACTGGTTGGGATTCATATCCGTATAAAGGTAAAGTTACAGTATAGTCCTATTTTAGAGCCGACAGGAGGCCACTGGCATAATGTAGTTGCCATGGTTCCTTACCGGGGGATTCAATAAGACAGGAGATGTCAGGGAGTGATACCAGAGGCCATTTGACATATTATCATTTGTCCACTCTAAGTAACCGCATAAGAACAGCACTCGAGTAGCTTACCGTCTGGTTTATTTTGCCTATCTTTAGGAAACAACGCGTCAATGTCCTTTTCTGACATTGTAATAAAATAACAACGATAGCTTGATCTACGATGTGTCCCTACTCAGAATTGATAGGATATCGGCACGCTCAAAGCCTGGATTTCTTCTCAATTTTTGGCATTGACATGCCACCATAGAATATTGTTATTCAGGGAATCACATTAGCTCAATTAAGTCAAAAGAGCAGGAAAAAGGCAAACTGCTAAATGAGATCAGATGTGACCAAATGTCATCTGTACCGATTTTTTCCCCTCTGAAATTCCCATGAGTACTCAGCATTAGAGGCTCCTCCTGCTTCACTAAAAGTGGTAATTGCAGTCTGACTGAATTACCAGTGGCTCCAGAAGGGTCAACTCTCACCTGCAGCTGATGCACGAAACCCACGTTTGGATTGATGCAAAATCTCCTTTCCTGAACGTGGCTGAAAGCATCCCTGTGACAAAACGGCACAGGCAAAACATCAACTGAGATTGGGGAACCGATTTTAAAAAATAACTAACCCTTTAAGGCGTAAGTATGTGTGATGTGAATGTTTTTAACTGAACATTCTAATCTTGACGTAACAATCACTTCTGGTAATTGAAAGCAATGGAGTTCCAGAACACCAACTTAGAATTCTGAAAAAGAAAATTCCAAAAAACATACTCTTCAAAGGGTTAAAATATAACCCATTTGTGTGCTTGTTTTACAGTTCCAATCACTGTCCAAGTTCGTTGTTTGGTTGTAATATGTTCAATACTCTATACATAAGTTGTCACAAAAGTTAGATGAGGTTTCCTCCAGCTTGGAGAAAAGGAAAAAAAATTTATTCTTATTCTCTCTACCTTGGTAATTCTTCAATGTCGAGTCCCCCATCCAAGCTAAATGCAATAATAAACTCTCTAGACTTGAGTCAGCTATACCCTGAAAAATGTTTGTCCTTCCAACATAAATCATATCCATTGATATAAGGATAATCAGATGAAACAATAACTTATACCCCATGCAAATTCACCAAAAATATCATCGCTGCCAAACCCTGTATGTCGTGGAAAAAACCAAAACTTCAGAATATGTAGAAAACAATGAGAATTCACAATAATAGATCAACATTTAGACTAGAGTGTATTATCACTCATGCGACAAATATTTTACCCCTCTTCATAACTGAAATTATGTTTCAAGAACCATGTTTCAGAGCACCAAACAATGGAAAATTATAAAATAACTCAAAGAAATATGATAAAATGGCTGACGCTCACCTGTATTTTACACCAAATGTTTCCATAAGGTAGGCGATTACTAAGGCAGCACTAAAGCAAAGGGACAGAAGTGATTTGAGAAACTGAGGAGGACCGCAAAACACATTTCAATTTGTTTAACAATAAAGTGCAGAGAAAAATGTTTGGGAAAAAAATAAACCCTGATTATCAGATTGGTCAAGTCCGCTTACAGGAAATCAATCTCATACTCGCAGAGGTGAAACTAACCTTCTTGATATTCCTGCATTTCCATGAACAAGTACCTTTCCTGTAGAAGAACAAATTAAGATATCAGAATATTCATACATGACAAACACAGATAAACAGTGTACAGTGACCTTTCTGAATCACGCATAAAATTGTAGGCGTCAATGTAACTATATGTATTAAACGTGTGCGTGCACAAAAGATTTGGCTGAACATCCAGAGCAACTTCAGATAATATTTGGGTTGATAAATCTGATAAAACTCTCCGGCAACAGGCAATGCATGTAAACTGGTGGCTAGTTTCTGTATGGCCTTAACTGAAACATGAAGCGATATTAGTCTTCACGTGGGTATTAACCATATCTTGTGAATGTTAAACAGTTGGCCCACACGGTGATGCATGTTTTTGGGAAACAGCTACATGTCTATATTTATGTGGATTTGGGACTCAAATACAGCTGGCAACAAGTTTTTGCCAAATCATTAATTCATAAATGTATAGGTCCTGTAATCTTTCCATTACATAGTTTTATTTCTGATTATAACTGTCCCCTCAGTGTGATTTGCAATGTTCAGTACCTCCAGACTGTAAACTTCCATCAATAAATTCTTTAGTCTAAAAAGAAAAAGGAGACAAGTTATGATAATTACTTATACAATATTAGTACAACAAGACAGTGTCAAACTCTAAAATGTGCACTGTAACTTACCATTGGGAAATACCTAATAAGATTTTCCACAGGGTTATCGGCGATATCTAAGACAAGGTATCTGAAATTACAGAACAAAAATATTATTCATAAAGATCATTTGAACAATTCCTAAAAATGACAGTTCACAAAGAAAGAAAAGAAGAAAACCAGATCTTTTAAAGCATACAGCTTACAGACGCAAGACCTCATAATCTGGAATTACACAAAGAAACCGTTCCTCTCAAGCAATTTAATGATGTCTCACCTAAATTTCAGTGGAAAATTTGGCTTAATGAAATTGGCTTCAATATCTTGTCTGACACAAACAATATGAGTAATCCCCTGCTTCTCAAGGGTGGGCAGCTGAAAAGAAGAAATCATTTTACATCATTCAGAATATGAAAAAGCAAGACATTTTGGGAACAATCCAATTCATTATAATGGGTCATAATTTATTAACAAGTTAATCCCTTTTCTTTTTACACCCTTTAGATTAACATACTCCTCATTAATCATTAGCTTACCTTGCTCTTCATGGCAGCTGAATAAGGACCTAAAAACAGGCCAGGTAAGATTTCCTGGAACAAAATAAGAAAATAAATATATAAAATTACACACAAATAATGAATGTTGCTGCACTTGACCCACACAGACTGCCATCCTAAATAATACTAATTCTGCCTGTGATCCATTTGCACGATTACCTTATTTATTTTTTTATTCGTGGCATGTTCCAGGAACATTGGATTGTCAACAATGCAGGGCAAAATTGTATCTTCCATTATTGTCAATCTGGGCCTTATACCTTGTAGCCGTCTAAACTGCGTAAGATGAAAATGCGGAAAAAGGCACAAAATCGCTCAGAAAAAAAGGAAAAATGTTTTTGTCAACATTATTCGTTTATTTAATTTGTTATCTCTGAGTAAAACCTGGAACAACAGTGTTTTTGCTTCACATGTCCCATATTTGGTAGGGTTTTCTCAGCACAGTTAGCCAGCTATGAGGAATAGGGCTCTGTTGATAAAATATCAGTAATATTTGTGAAGAAAAGATTCAGAGACTGATGATCCTTGTGAGATTTGCTCTGCCCTGAAGAGTGTAACAGAGACAATATTAAAAATCAGTATCGGTTCAATGAGTGACTCGTAAACAGCTGCTAAAATCTTATTCCTGATATCAAAGCTTCCCAGCTTCCGTAAGAGAAACAATCGCTGCTGGGATCGGGTCTGCTCAACCTTCACATGGGCCACGTCATCTGCATATTTGATGAGACAGTCTATTTCTATTGCAGGCTATTCCATCGGTGTAGATGACAGAGACCCCTGTGTTGACAACCATGTTGCTGGATTTAAAACTTGTGTTTTAAGTTTTTAAGTCTTTAATCCATAAAATCAATGTTGTACTGACTGGTAGACCCTGGAGCCGATTCAGCAGTGTGTTGGTGTGTACCGTATCAAAAGCAAATGAGAAATCCATGAACAAGATTCTAACTTAGGAGTGTCCAGAGTCAAGGTGCTTGGCCACAATGTCCAAAAAAGATAGACTGGCGTTCTCGATCTCTTGCTTAGCCTTGTAGGTGAACTGTAGTGGGTCCAGCTCCCTGCAGACCACCCTCTCCACGCCCTTGCATCGGACACAGGTGAGTGCCACGGCCTAAAGTCATTCATGTCCTTGGCTTGTTGTTTCTTAGGCAGGGGGATGACGGTGTATACGTTACATGCCTCGAGGACAAAGCCTGACGTTGGAATACCCAAGTCAGCACACATCCAAGATGAAACGCACACTCCTTGAGAATTCCGCCCTTAAGCCCATCCAGCCCTGCAGTTTTCCCAAGGGTTCGCTTAAGAAAGGGTGGATACAACCGTCCTTTCCTCCATCGTGGTGGGTGAAGGGAGAGGCTGGGGCATTTGGGGCAATTTGCCCGACTTGATCATTGTAAATCCAACACCACTTGAAAGCCGTATCTGCCCATCATGGTGTTGAGACCCAGCTATGCCTCCCTTGCATTACCTGTGATGAATGCCTCTATTTTGTTTTCGTAGTGGAGTTGCCAGTTCGGTCTTATGTCTGAGCTCCTTCCCTAACTCCCTGTCGCGGTCCCGGTCCCGGACTCCCCGGGTGGACACTGTCTTTTTGAGATTCAGAGAGCGCTTCAACTCTCTGGTCACCCAGGACTTGTTGCTTACAGTCTGGCTTGTTCTGTAGGTACAACAGTGTCCACACAGTATGTCAGGTTAGAGCATGTATAGTCATTGAGCAAATTCAGGTAATCTCGCTGTTCAGTTTTTGTCTGCACCGTGGAAGCAGGAGTATTACCTTGTGGTCAGAACGACCAAGAGTTGGGGGCGGGGTTTAGAGACATATGCTCCAGGTATATTCCCGAAGCACAGGTCCAACATTCTGTCTAGCCTTGTGGGAGAGGAGACACATTGTTCAAGATTTGGAAATAACGGAGTGTCATCACGCTTGTTGAAGGCCTTGAGTAGGAATAGCGGCTGAACACCTGTCCTAGTGGGAGCGCCATTAAAGCTGTCCGCAATGCGCTCAAATGCGAGCAAGTGGTTAGTGCCCGGGACATACACAAGGACTACAGTAATGTGTGTGAACTCGCGGGGCAAGTACTGGGGACGGAAAGACACACACATGATCTCATAGTGTTTGGACCAGTCAGTCTGTCTCACTGTAAAATAAGTTGCCCACTTGTTGTTAACCACCAGGCAGAAACCACCCCCAATAGATTTACATGTTTTCTTGACGTCTCAGTCAATGCGAATAATGCTGAACAAATCCAGATCCAAATCCATGTCGTCCTCAGCCCTCAGCCACGGCTCAGTGAAACAAAAAAGGCTCGTTTGCCAGCAATCCGAGTCAAACTTTGTTCGTGCCGATAGTAGATGTTTTTTTTGCGCAGCGATTGGACGTCACACAAGGTAAAAGCAGGTAATGGGAGCTTACTTCCTCGTCTCCGTAGTCGTTTTTGATTCCCCCTCTGGAGCCCCCCTTACTCAGAATGGGTTACCTTGGTTACCTTCTCAGATGTGGTGGGATCAGAGCAGAGACATGTCTCAAATCCAGCAGGTTACCCCGCAAGTAGGTAAGCAGTGTGACAAACTGCTGGTGTTGGGGTTGCCTAGCATGACCATATCGACTATAAAAAGCATACCAAAATCTACAGGATTGCCTGGCGCTTCATCTTTCACCATCTATCGGTGACCATCACTGTCTAGGCAACGATTGCTTACAGAAAACACGGTAACAACACGCAATTAAATGAACAATGGAGCCGCAAGCGGCAAGTCACTCCGACAGAGTAGTGCCTCGGAACAATCATTTTTTTATAATAACTGGAATTCATTGTAGCAAAATCAGGTTTTCAAACAGGTTTCGAAAGAAAATATTGAGAATACGGTCAATAGACAAAAAACACATTCCAATAAAAAGTCTGTCTCCCCTGTGCACAAAATGTATAGTCTGTCAATCCCATAATTACCCCATGAATCTTACATATGCTTTTGCAGTCTTATCAAGAATGCTGACCATGCATCGGACCCAAATACCCACTCTACAGCGGTGAAAATCTTCTCGAATGCGAAAAACTGGTTTGTGGGTTCCGTTCCTGACAGAACCAAATTATTATGTTGCCTGTGGAAACCTGACACTGACCTACTCTTAGGATTTCAGCATGCAAGCTTCAATTTTTAAAAACAGTGAATGCTTATTTCAGGGATCTCTAGGTATTCGGATTATGCAGTGCAGTCTGTTTGTGGTGTTCCCCTCTGGTTATTACATTTCTTACATTATTACTTATGTATTTACACATATTACCTTACACCACTATCATTAATACACATAATCAAGATTTGGAGAGAAGTGCTCACTTGTCAACATCATTACCATTGGCATAACAGGGAACATTTGCACTTTTTGGAAAGTGTTTTGAATAATTTTTAATTACATGGTACAAGCCATTACTTGCCAATAAAGTTTGAAGCCACCTAAAAACTGGTTGGTTGGAATGCTGCTGGATAAAAATAGATATTACATTCAGAAACCCAGCTCAGCAACTGATGCTTTATAACTTATTGCCTCCATGTAGAGAAGCGCCTGTTAGCATTACTGCTACAAAAAAGATGGCTGAACTCTGGTGTCAGCCACCCCACTACCTTTCCTGGTAGCGGTGCATCCTTTCAGACTTGGATATCCTCCATATGTAAATTTCTAATGTCACAGCATGGGGCCACAGACGAGGGAAAAAACCTTCATATTTTGAGTTTTGTTGCCAGTTTAAGGTCATCCTCATGGACCACCGTCACCACCCACTAAGCAAGCCTGTGTTGGCTGTGATCGCTGTACTGTACTACTGTTCATTCTCATTATAAACAATATTCGATCACCATAAAAAAAAAACTGAAATTGTCAGCCCAGTGTGAGATAGCTCGCCATCTATGCTCAAAACACACACACAAAAAATAACTAATCCCTCAATAATGCTGTTGAACTATAGCCAGCTATGAGGTTACATTAGCTGGAAATGTCGCAGTACTGCCAATGTTACAGGAAAATAATAATTCGCAAAATGTGCAAGAGGCCATACCATACCCATGACTAGCATTTCACTGCTGTATTCAAATATATAGCTCTAGTAGAGGGTTGACAAATAAGTGGTCACTGAATAAAAACAATCGCATGCCTTCCTCAATTGAAAGTTGTCATTGCTGTAAAAGTAATCAGCAAAAGTATGATATTGCAAATAACAAACAGAAACATCTTAAGGACATAGAATACACTTTACAAATCTCAGACTAATATGATTTTGGTGGGTGGTAAAGAACATGGTTTTTGGTCCATTTTAATTGTCTAAGTTGTTTAAGATATTGGCCGCTGAGAAAGTACAGTCAAAGACACTATCCCAGCGAAATAAGGGGAAGGAATGATTATGTAAACTTTTCGATTTACAGACTACTTTTAAAGGGCTCTACAATGGTGTCCCCAATTATAGAACAGGTTAAATTGCATTTCCTATGGCTATTAATGGAGTACGATTAGTCTCCGTCCCAACCATTTCTGAGGCATGCTAACCTGTGCACATACCTGCATTTCTCTCCTCATTGGATATGCCCAGTCCTGTGAAATCAAGAGGTCTGCATGAGTTCTTCATCATTACAAATGTAGCCACACCTGCACAATGCCAACCAATTGGATGCATATAAAGCCAAAAATATGAAGCTATGGAGACTTAATGGATTAGCTACCATGGTATGGTGTGAATGTGTGGGGAAAACATTTAGCAACCATTACATAAAAAAAATTTAAATTATTATTATTTTTTTTTAATAACTACTGGTTGAGAGCAGTAGCTAACTAGCAAGCGAGCCAACCCATTATTCCAATCATTTGCCAGCGAACCTTAATTATTCTTCTACAGTGAAACGAGCCATTATAGCTTTTGAGGTACAAGAAGCATTAATTGGCGATAAGTAGAGATGGCTAATTAGCAAAGAAAACATTTTATCAAATATAATCACAGCGAGCTAGCCATGATGATACACCCTGTTAGCCATCTTGCTAGCTAATTCGAATTGAAGCAGATTATATTTGCGTTAACATGTAGTTAGCAAAGTGGCTAAACCGCAAACTGCTAACTAGCCAGGTCCCGGCCAAGTGACACAGAGCATTATTAGTAGTTAGCTTGCTGGCTAGCAACTGTCAACCGTTTCAAATCGGTTTTAATATTTAGTGAGCTACATAGCTACCCAACTACAGCTTCAAATGTATAACTAGACATATTAGCTTGCTACCGGGTGAAAGATATCTGATCAGTTAGCTAGCTCCGGCTAACTACTTTATGACATTTACCAGTTGGTCCTCCTTGGAGGCAGGCAGGGACGGGAACTCAAGCTTGTTTTCCCCGTCCATACTGCGGTGTTTTCGGGCACCAGTGGCCCAACCCGCCACAGAAAAGTTGTACAATGATGTTATTTGTTGGAGCAACTAGCTAACTATAGTATCGTTGGAGTTTGTTTTGAAGCCCCACATGCATGTCCGCCATGATGCTCTCTACCAAGACGGTCACGTGATCTGTCCCTACTTTCAAAGTTAGGGACCATCTCATACGGAGGGTGATTTGTGTCAAAATTAAGAAAAAGAAAACGAAAAATCACAGAAACGGGATTGAAAATGTTCATTTTTTTTTTTTTTCGTTGCATTTTGCGCTTCAGTTTTGTCTGCATGTTAGACAGCAAATCCATCATTCGCTGCATTTAGCCTGCGTTTCCAAATGGGTTGTGAAATGCAAATTTATCCATGTCTTATACGAGGATAGATGCATGTTTTCTTGCCGAATATATTGTTTTTATGTACTTGTAAATAGCTATTTTTACTTACTGCTAATAAAAATTACGTTTTTGTATTTTACAATCCTTATGCACACCAGTTCATAGACAATACAAAAACAATATATCGCTTTTACGATTTTGATAAACTTTCTTTTAGAAATGACTGCATGCGGTCTATGTGTAAAACGATAGTTGAAATTAAGGAGATAAATGGGATTCTAAAAAAATACCCTGGGTGCCATGAAAATAGTAAATTACCCCAAAATGTGTGTGTCTATTGTCATGACCAAAGTTCCATGTCTGTGAAATATCGGAATATCATTTGGCTAGTCTCTTTAGCAATTTATGAAGATTGTATTATTGACTATCAATGCTGAAAAGGTCAACTACAATTTCACATGCACCTGCTTTCAGAAATGATTTCCTTGTACACATAAAATGAAAGGAGACATTTTTGGTCTCGCTTTTGTCACGTTGTCGTATCAAACAAATTTATTGTAGGAACTTTGACAGCCCGACTATTACAGAAAATGTGGATCATACAGGCAAAACGTAGTTAAACATACCTTTTCAGCAGGACAATCAATATGGAACTTTTTTTGACATTCATACGGAGGTTAAAAATGCAGGTTACACAAGACGTTTTCCAATGTTAAAACTTTCAGATTAGACACACGCATCAAAGATTGGTTATTTTACTGAAAGTTTAATGACTGTATTTTACATGGTACAAAGTCAACCAGGCATACAGCTTTCATATATTTTATAAGCAATTGTTATAAATGCTCCATTGATGAACGTTTCTTTTCTCCTAAAGTGGTAATAAATCACTGAAATACTTTCACTTCCAACAGTTTAATAGGAAACGGGACAGATTCAGGAACAATTGTATTAAATGTATATTCAATCATTCTTGAGGTCACTTGATGGTTCATATTACACTGGTGTAGAAATGGCAAAATGGCAGAATATCTTATGATAGGACATTGAAATTGTACAATTACTCAAGACAGCCATATGTTTTTCTCCAATGGACAGAATAGAACAAAGCTTTTTTTCTTTATTTTTTTGCTACATACAAAAAAAAACAAAAAAACACTGTAGCATAGCATTGTCCTCTAAAGTTAATGGGTTCTACACTCTAAACTGGTATATATATTTGTAATAGAGTACAGTACAGAAATAGCAAACTTTCCCATTCTTAAGTATAGTTTGTCTTCTCTCTCGTGCAACCAATATTCTTCTTGATGGGAACTTTGTTATACTGGCTTGTAGTCCAGCTTGGATTCCAACTTCTTGGAATCTGCCACCTTGCGCACCGCCTTCATGAAATCTTCCTGCGTTACATACTCGTGGTCAGCACGGATTGCAAACATGCCTGTAAAAGCAATTGTGCATTCATGAAGTTTCACGTTCAGCATCGCAGTGACTGAAGACATCGGCGCACAATTGGACCAATATCACTTGAAATATTTGCCGCTGAAAGATCACGGTCCTCACCTGCTTCAGTGCACACATTTCTCAAATCGGCTCCGTTGAAACCATCGGAGAGCTTCACAATTGCTTCATAATCTGCGAATAATCAAAAAATATAAAAAAGGCAATGACAGGATGAAAATGTATGTCTAAAATCTGGAGACAATGTAAAGTCATTCCACAAAACACTGATGTACACACATACTGAATTTCCTATCACTTCATACAAGACTATCATGTTTGGAGGGTACTGCAAACGTGTGTCGTTAAAGTCTAATCATGAGTAATCAATGATTGAACCTCATTTTAATAACTTAGACACACATAATGAACACTAGCTTCCTGTGGCCACATTCATTGTTGACTGGCAGGCATTTCATATGTCAACCCTGGTCCTGGAGTGCCAGAGCCCGTCCTGGGTTATGCTCCATCCAAACCTATAACTACATAACTGGATTCATTTTAATTAATCAGGTGAAAATGAATGCAGGTGCCCATGTGCTGGAGGCACTCAGCGTTTCACCCTTCAGAATATTCAGGCTCAGACTTTTAATCATTCATCGCTCTTGTGATCAAGCGGAGATGGAACAAAAACCAGAAATGTCAACAGCACTCCTGGACCAGGGTTTCCTGAAACTGTGGACTGTATCTTGAGAAAATGCCTACATAGTTTTGCTAGTAAGAAATAATGAGGACATACATTGCTTGCTTAACATGCAATGCATTCAGAGGTATTGTGGCTCAACCATAACATAATTCCAGCGAGCAAAGTCCATGAGAAGGTCCCAGGTCCCCCTGTGGGCCCCTGGCCAAGGTCTCCTCAGACTGACCTATCTCTCCATGCTTGGTAATGGGTGCAGCGTGGATCTTCATGATGTCCAGACGAGCCTGCTCATTCGGTAGCTCAATGTCTACAGGAAGGGAAGAGACCAAATGAGTAAAAATTGGTAACAACATTTTTCAGAAACATTTTCTTAATCCATTTAGACAAGTCAAATAAACAGAGCTGCAAGTATATCAAGTTCTTCAGTGAATAAGTCAAGTATGGGTACATTCTCCTTCCCCTATTCCTATGTTATGGCACTGAACAGACACATGATGGCAGTATAGCACCAACTATAAAATCTAACATTTTATAAAATGAAAGAGGCATGACCATCCAAGATAACAAATTTGGTCCAATTTGGATTTCTAGGTAAAATCTGGCCACTACACCCAATAAAATACCACTTATACAAACCACCCAAGTAAGAAAATCTTTTTCAATGGTGAGGTCAAGCAGTGTAAAATTTTGGCATACACATATTGTGGGCCATACCTTATGACAATGCTACTTTAATCAAGTTAATGAAACAGCTCAAATATTACCTTTAGGACAAGGGATTCACCTAATCTACATTTATGACAACCATAATCTCCAAAACAAACAAAAAAGACTTAATGAAAATATCAGTATGGAATAAATAGGATCTAACACATGAACAAATAATGCTACAGCAGGCTTAAATGAGGCAAGAGCAGCTCCATACAAATTAGAATAAATGATAAACGGCTGCAACAGAATTTCTCTCATAGCATTTCGGGTGATGTTGTACTCGTAAATTTTGACTAGATAATGCATGTTTGGAAAGCAAACTGCAGGTGTGGAACAGCAGGACAGAGGAAGTGGAAATACGAGCGCTGTGGTAACGTACGGATCTTGCGGTCCAGCCTGCCAGGACGTAGCAGGGCAGGGTCCAGGGTGTCAGGCCGGTTTGTGGCCATGATCATCTTCACTCTATGCAGAGTATCGAACCCGTCCATCTGGTTCAGAAGCTGGAGCAGAAGACAGACGGGAGAGCAATGTTCCTCAACATCTTGCACAGCATCAGGCGCCCATGCAATTTCATATAACTTAAATCTACAATGAATAAAGTGAACATCAAAAGGGTTCTATTGAATTATGTGTGAATAGTGGCTGGATGAGAAGCTTACCTCCATCAGTGTCCTCTGAATCTCTCTATCGGCGGACGTTCCCTCAGAGAAACGACGTCCCCCTTAAAAACAGGCACGACATCAAAATGACATCCGGGCCACCACTGATCACGCCGCAAAGTTATGCAGAGCTACAGTCCAGGGTGCTTGCAGGCAGGGCATGAAATTAAGAGCGGCTTGTGGATTCTAAAAATCACCAGCCATTTTCAGAATTTCACCAGCCACATTACCTTATACAATATAACACAGCCTAGCTGGTTACCTGCCAAAGTGGCTGCTGGAGTAAAAATCTTACCAGCCACAATCAAAATTTTATGGGCATTTCGGCTGGTGGCCGGTGTTAATTTCACACCCTTGCAGGGCACATGGTTCCATACGCAACTACAAACGGTACATATCAGTATTGATTCCTGTGTTGTCATCATGGGGGGGGATCAGGGGGGTCGGGGGGGGGGGGGGGGTTCTTACCAATGGCATCAATCTCATCCATGAAGATTATACAGGGCTGGTGATCCCTGGCATAGTTGAACATCTCCCTGATCAGCCGGGCACTTTCTCCAATGTACTTGTCCACAATGGAGCTGGATACCACCTGGGTCAGAAGAGCAGTGTTCAGAAACAGAACTACTTCACAAGAGAGTTCAGAGACCATGGTGTCCCTCAAAGTCAACCAGAGACAGCGGCTCACCTTCAGGAAGTTGCAGTCAAGCTGACTGGCAACTGCTCTGGCCAAAAGTGTCTTTCCAGTGCCTTACGGGAAAGAAAAAATATATTAAATAAATATAATGCTTTACCTCATAAAATAGAATGCTTCAGCTCTAATATAATATACTATAGAGTGTTTGTGTGTATTCATATATGTGTGTAAAATTCCTTTTGGCACCACAACCTCACAGAGAGAAAGTAAACAACCATAGGTGTGTGTAAAATTCCTTTTAGGCATCATAACCTCAGAGAGAGAGCAAACAACATAGGTGTGTGAATTGATATACGTGTGTAAAATTCCTTTTAGGCATCATAACCTCACAGAGAGAGAGAGGTTTTTTTACAAGACAGGTCTGTAAAAAAAATTTACTAATCACCTGGTGGTCCATACAGCAGACAGCCCTTCGGGGGGATGATACCCACTCTCAGGAAGAGCTCCGGGTTTGTCAGGGGCAACTCGATCACCTGAAACAGCAAATACACTCTTCACATCCCACTGCAAATCACAATGCCCAAAACCTATCCGATTACCAGTCAATAGTAACCCAGAAATAACAGCTCACCCAAGAATAAAAAATTATCTGACTTCACAAAGATTTGAAAACTTAAGCAGAAAAGAATGTTCCACTGAAACAAAAATCACAACACATTAACACAAGCATGGTGCACGATGATACCGATCAATAACTTTCCCCTGTACGGATGTGAAAAAGACAATCATTTATCCCCCACTGACAAAGCGTTCACAAAACAGGGGTTTATGACATACCTCTCGCAGCTCACGGATCTGCTCTGACAAGCCCCCAATCTCTGAATAAGAGACACTGCCTGGGTCTTCGTGGGACATATTGTACACCAGGGGGTCCACCTCCCTGGGTAGGTACCTGTAAGGAGCATACCATATAAATCAGCTTCCACTGGGCAAAAAAAACTAGAAAAGGTAGTTTTGTTTCTCTGTACAGTGTCTTTGTAACAGTTCTCTGTACAAAGCGCTATACAAAATTAATTTAATTCTCCTTATGTAAATTTGAGCCTTTCTCCTTATGCAATTCTTTTAAAACTAACATTTCTATGTCATTTTGAGATAGCACAGAGAAGAGTAGGACAACACAAGTTATATATAAGGTTCATTTTGTGTGTTTAATTGCCTGTCACAGTAAATAGAGGTGCTGGAGTATTTCTGTTGGTTCTCATTGCACTAAAACCTGGATGTTTTCCATTTTTATGATATTTCAGCAATCCTATCATTTAAATCATTATAGTTCAAGAGCATGTTTCTGCTATTGGGATATATTACATATTACAGGCATTTAGCAGACTCTTATCCAGAGCGACTTACACAACTTATTATTTTTTTGATTGTTTTACATATTATCCATTTATAATGGCTGGATATATACTGAAGCGATTCAGGTTAAGTACAACAGCAGTGTCCTACCTGGGAATCGAACCTGCAACCTTTCGGTTACAAGGCCAGTATACCATTATACCATCAGCATTCACTGGGCACTTGCAGCCCTGGGACTTAAGGGTATAACAGTGCTAAAATGAATGGCCGTGTTGTCTGAGGAACATAGGCTCAAACACTGGCTGCAGTCCTGCTGAAGACCCATCTGTAGATCTGCATGTAGGTCTATGATGTCATCATGTGTGATGTTTACATATGCAAACCATGCCAGACATACTGGATAAGGATACATCGACCATGTAATCAGAGTATGTAATTCCATAAGAGACATACAGCAACATGTGTCAGGGACTTCTTCCAGGGGGATCTTACCTCATGATGGTTAGGGTGGTCATGTCCAGGGCAACTCTGGTGCCAGGCTTGAGTTTGGATTTATCGAGCTGGATCAATTATAGATAAAGTTTGACAAATGTTGTAAATTCGACCACCTATGTCTACAGAATAATACAAGGTAGGCAGTTGTATAATATCGAGTCACAGGCAGCAGACTGCAAGTAT
This sequence comes from Ilyophis sp. 1 JC-2022, assembly GCA_022702515.1. Lineage (NCBI taxonomy): Eukaryota > Metazoa > Chordata > Actinopteri > Anguilliformes > Synaphobranchidae > Ilyophis > Ilyophis sp. 1 JC-2022. The sequence goes on from CM040406.1 coordinate 44,515,438, forward strand.
GTGTATGTACCAATATTGAAAACCCTGTTTAAACTTACTTGTCGACGGCAGCCAACAACATAACGTGGACCATTGGTTGCTTTAACAATGACTGAAAAACAGCAAGAAATATTGCCGCGTACAATTATTGACAATGAAATCTTCAAAAACAAAATGTATGTCAACAGTACCCTAAAATATAATATCCGCTTTAGGTATCACGATTAGGTTTACAAAAACGTAAAGCACTTACATTTCTCTTCTGTTAATTGTTTCAGCACTTCGCCGACAATCTACACAGAAATTAACGTTGTCAAAACAGCGATCAGCACGAGCACCACATTTGCACGTCTGACGCTATAAAGGTGCGAATAAACAACAACATTAAAGTTTACTCTCGTGGTTTGCGAAATATGGGAAATGCGCATAACTTACCTGTCCGACGCTTTGCAAAGCTTTCAGGTCATTCTCGGATTTTTCATATTGCTTTGTGAGTTCCTTTAGTTGTTCTCGCACTTTAAACGGAAATACACAGAAACATAGCGTCAGTTTGTGACCAAGGTCGTGATACAGCATAAGCCAAGTAACGCAATGTTTGCTAGCCGGTCAGTGTATGTGCATATTCTGCATTCTCAGGCAGCATTCTCAACAAGCCATGGTTTGTCACGTAACTCATGAAAATGATTATTATTCCTCCCTCCCATTCCTGCAGTAACGTTATTCGTATTAACTGTCTGTAGATAGCAGGCTATATTCAGTTAATTTGGTGCAGCTAGTTAGGGAAGCTTTAAAATAACATTCAAGTAATTGTTATATGAAATTAAACCTGCGTGAGTCGCGACTATAACATTTGATTTATTGTGTTTTGACAAACATTGGCTTGCTAGCTTAACAAGTACACTACGTTAATGACAACTAACGTTACCTAAGTGCGAACGAAACTTAGCGAACGGTGACACTTCGGCTAAAGTATCAGCCGGCTAGCTAACTAATATAGCGTGCCAGCTAACGTTAGCTAGCATATCCAAAATCGTAACTATTTAAATAATGGCGAGATTCCAGCACGATAACCCTACTCCTAGCTCAGTATGTAGAAATGACAAGCGAGACTGCAATTTAAGTAAATGGTTATTTTCCGTCTGTCCAAAAGATAGCATGACAACACATTTTTTCGGCAGCATATCAATGGATGGTTGGATGACAAAGCGACTTAAGGCAGTTGCCCCTGTTCAGTTCATATTTAAATGAAGAAAAAGAAAAAAACAGTTTAATGACACGATTCTTGGAAAAAAAAATCAGTTTAAACATAATTTATGACGAGCAGAAAACATACACTCTTTCAGACGCCCGTCAATTTCTTTGTGGTCAAGTAATTTCTTCCTATAGTCTTGCAGGCCTTTCTCTCTGGGATCCGCCATGTTTGCACTGACTGACTGACTGACTGACGACTTCTTGGGTCCAGTGGCATTGTGGGTAAGAGGCGCGTGGTATTCTGGGTTATTGTGTGAGTTCACTGTGGTCCATTCTGCTCAGGTGCTGCGCAGTGCTGCAGCGAATTTGTAAAATTACAAAGGTCACATCAATATAGTTCCATATTTCCCCCCTTAGTAAAGAAAACATTTTAATATAGGTCTCTGAGAAAGCAGGGATAATTAAGTAACTATTAAGAGTTATTTACAGTACAACGGTTCGGTATATACTGGAATTGTCAATAATTAAATTTGAATTTCTGATTTTCCCCCTAGTAGGCTAAAAAAGCAGGTATACGAGAAAGCAGGCATATTGTAATTTACAGTTAAACAGTTATGTACAGTACAACAGCTATATATTAAAATAGTCAATAATTCAGCCAAAATGGGCGTAGCCTAGGCTATATCAAGCAAAAAACCCACCAAACAACAAAACGAGTAACTATTTAGCTCTTCGTGAATTTTTCTTTTTGAATTTAGTGAAAACTGTAGGACTAATGCCTACTGATATTTAACAAAATAATATATAAGTACCCCCCCTATATAAAACTATAATATATGTTAAATTATAGCAGATATTTTGCATCAAAAGGTCAGTCCGTATGTGGTTTTAATATTGGAGCTTAACATAGAAATCTTCCCTGCAAGTTATGTATTTTATATGTATTTATTTATGTGTGTGTGTGTGTGTGTGGAGTGGATCTCTACACTGTTATTTAAAATAAATGGCGTTATATTACAGTTCGTTTTCTAGTGTGTATTGAAGAACAATGAAAACATGATAAGTAGCCTATTCAAATCCATTCAAAATAGCAACCACAGGAGAAGTCACGTAATCCACGTATTTGAGTGAGTCAGTAGGAAGTAGCGTAAATTGAAGTAGGCTAGTCTACGATTCTGGCTCAATCGCACAATGCGAATGTAATCTTAATTCAAGGAAATAGAAAACTGTGACAGCGATGTGAATAGTTACTTTGTGACCACGTACGTAACATTTAGAGGGAGAAACTCTATAATCCGTGGAATTTCAGCGAATAGGCTATAAAGTGTAGGCTCCCGGTGGATTTTTAAAATGTATTTATTTTTTAGAAAGAGGGCAGATATAGAGTGTACAATTAAAGTGTTGCTTTTGCTTGGAGTTCTTCCACTTTTTAATTCCATGAAGTCAAGCTCGAGTTCTGCCGCACACAGGTGCTTCTGTGAGGTAAGTCAAATTTCATTGAACGTGCTCCATCACTAAGCTATTTTGATGTTAGGCTACGACAGATTAGTTGTTTGTAAGGTGACCCATAGCTACTAAACGATTATAATGGCAATAATGATAACAATTTGAATAATAGTAGGCTAATAGCAACATCATAAAGAACAATAATAATAACCACCGACATCATCATTGTTATAATTTTTTTATTCTTCTTCATCTCTGTTGCGTGTTTAAAAAAATGTCTTCAACATTTTAAGGTAACAGGACACTTGGACGACTGTACATGCGACGTTGAGAGCATCAACACCTTCAACAATATGCAACTCTTTCCAAAATTACAGAAGCTCCTGGAGTCCGATTATTTCAGATTTTACGAGGTGGGAACAGGAGTTTCTTCGTTGCTGTATAGGCTACACATGCAGTACCACCAAATTACAGTAGGAAACAAGACGTCCTTCTCTGTCTTTTGTCACATGCAGGTGAATCTGAACAAACCCTGTCCGTTCTGGGCAGAAAACAGTCACTGTGGATCGAGATATTGTGCTGTGAACCCATGTAAACCAGTGAGTACCGTTATGAGCACAAAACCATGGTATGGGGCACTCAACATATCACCTCCAGTGTAATGATTTGTGTTCCTGGTGTCTCGTAGAATGAGGTGCCGGAGGGGCTCAAATTAAGCAGTTACAAGGTAAAAATGTTTAACCGTTGTGACTAGAATTAAATATTTTTGTTATTATTATGAATTAAATATAATATAATTGACAGTAATGTAATATTACTTTGCAGTATTCAGAAGAAGCCAATAATGACCTACAGGAGTGTGAGAAAGCTGAAAATCTTGGCTCTGTGGACAGCTCACTAAGGTGCTCTTGTTTTTCAAAGTATAAGATGATAGAATAAAAAAAAAAGTTATAAACAGGGTTTTATTGCTTTGTTTTCCCAGATGACATTTTTTTATTTTTAAATTATTTTTACCATGTTTACAGTGTAGTTATTTACTGTACCATGTTTACAGTATAGTTATTTACTGTACCATGTTTACAGTATAGTTATTTACTGTACCATATTTACAGTATGCTAGTTCTTTACTGTACCATATTTACAGTATAGTTATTTACTGTACCTTCTTTACAGTATGCTAGTTCTTTACTGTACCATATTTACACTATAGTTATTTACTGTACCTTCTTTACAGTATGCTAGTTCTTTACTGTACCATGTTTACAGTATAGTTATTTACTGTACCTTCTTTACAGTATGCTAGTTATTTACTGTACCATATTTACAGTATCGTTATTTACTGTACCATGTTTACAGTATGCTAGTTCTTTACTGTACCATGTTTACAGTATAGTTATTTACTGTACCTTCTTTACAGTATAGTTATTTACTGTACCTTCTTTACAGTATGCTAGTTCTTTACTGTACCATATTTACACTATAGTTATTTACTGTACCTTCTTTACAGTATGCTAGTTCTTTACTGTACCATATTTACACTATAGTTATTTACTGTACCTTCTTTACAGTATAGTTATTTACTGTACCATATTTACAGTATAGTTATTTACTGTACCTTCTTTACAGTATAGTTATTTACTGTACCATATTTACAGTATAGTTATTTACTGTACCATATTTACAGTATAGTTATTTACTGTACCTTCTTTACAGTGTAGTTATTTACTGTACCATATTTACAGTATAGTTATTTACTGTACCTTCTTTACAGTATGCTAGTTCTTTACTGTACCATATTTACAGTATAGTTATTTACTGTACCTTCTTTACAGTATGCTAGTTCTTTACTGTACCATATTTACAGTATAGTTATTTACTGTACCATATTTACAGTATAGTTATTTACTGTACCTTCTTTACAGTATGCTAGTTCTTTACTGTACCATATTTACAGTATAGTTATTTACTGTACCTTCTTTACAGTATGCTAGTTCTTTACTGTACCATGTTTACACTATAGTTATTTACTGTACCTTCTTTACAGTATGCTAGTTCTTTACTGTACCATATTTACAGTATAGTTATTTACTGTACCTTCTTTACAGTATGCTAGTTCTTTACTGTACCATATTTACAGTATAGTTATTTACTGTACCTTCTTTACAGTATGCTAGTTCTTTACTGTACCATGTTTACAGTATAGTTATTTACTGTACCATGTTTACAGTATGCTAGTTCTTTACTGTACCATATTTACAGTATAGTTATTTACTGTACCTTCTTTACAGTATGCTAGTTCTTTACTGTACCATATTTACAGTATAGTTATTTACTGTACCTTCTTTACAGTATGCTAGTTCTTTACTGTACCATATTTACAGTATAGTTATTTACTGTACCATGTTTACAGTGTAGTTATTTACTGTACCATGTTTACAGTATAGTTATTTACTGTACCTTCTTTACAGTATGCTAGTTCTTTACTGTACCATGTTTACACTATAGTTATTTACTGTACCTTCTTTACAGTATGCTAGTTCTTTACTCTACCATATTTACAGTATAGTTATTTACTGTACCTTCTTTACAGTATGCTAGTTCTTTACTGTACCATATTTACAGTATAGTTATTTACTGTACCTTCTTTACAGTATGCTAGTTCTTTACTGTACCATATTTACAGTATAGTTATTTACTGTACCTTCTTTACAGTATGCTAGTTCTTTACTGTACCATATTTACAGTATAGTTATTTACTGTACCTTCTTTACAGTATGCTAGTTCTTTACTGTACCATATTTACAGTATAGTTATTTACTGTACCTTCTTTACAGTATGCTAGTTCTTTACTGTACCATATTTACAGTATAGTTATTTACTGTACCATGTTTACAGTGTAGTTATTTACTGTACCATGTTTACAGTATAGTTATTTACTGTACCTTCTTTACAGTATGCTAGTTCTTTACTGTACCATGTTTACACTATAGTTATTTACTGTACCTTCTTTACAGTATGCTAGTTCTTTACTCTACCATATTTACAGTATAGTTATTTACTGTACCTTCTTTACAGTATGCTAGTTCTTTACTGTACCATATTTACAGTATAGTTATTTACTGTACCTTCTTTACAGTATGCTAGTTCTTTACTGTACCATATTTACAGTATAGTTATTTACTGTACCTTCTTTACAGTATGCTAGTTCTTTACTGTACCATATTTACAGTATAGTTATTTACTGTACCTTCTTTACAGTATGCTAGTTCTTTACTGTACCATATTTACAGTATAGTTATTTACTGTACCTTCTTTACAGTATGCTAGTTCTTTACTGTACCATATTTACAGTATAGTTATTTACTGTACCATGTTTACAGTATAGTTATTTACTGTACCTTCTTTACAGTATGCTAGTTCTTTACTGTACCATGTTTACAGTATAGTTATTTACTGTACCTTCTTTACAGTATGCTAGTTCTTTACTGTACCATATTTACAGTATAGTTATTTACTGTACCATGTTTACAGTATGCTAGTTCTTTACTGTACCATGTTTACACTATAGTTATTTACTGTACCCTCTTTACAGTATGCTAGTTCTTTACTGTACCATATTTACAGTATAGTTATTTACTGTACCATGTTTACAGTATGCTAGTTCTTTACTGTACCATGTTTACACTATAGTTATTTACTGTACCTTCTTTACAGTATGCTAGTTCTTTACTGTACCATGTTTACACTATAGTTATTTACTGTACCTTCTTTACAGTATGCTAGTTCTTTACTGTACCATGTTTACACTATAGTTATTTACTGTACCTTCTTTACAGTATGCTAGTTCTTTACTGTACCATGTTTACACTATAGTTATTTACTGTACCTTCTTTACAGTATGCTAGTTCTTTACTGTACCATGTTTACACTATAGTTATTTCCTGTACCTTCTTTACAGTATGCTAGTTCTTTACTGTACCATGTTTACACTATAGTTATTTACTGTACCTTCTTTACAGTATGCTAGTTCTTTACTGTACCATATTTACAGTGTAGTTATTTACTGTACCATGTTTACACTATAGTTATTTACTGTACCTTCTTTACAGTATGCTAGTTCTTTACTGTACCATGTTTACACTATAGTTATTTACTGTACCTTCTTTACAGTATAGTTATTTACTGTACCTTCTTTACAGTATGCTAGTTCTTTACTGTACCATATTTACAGTATAGTTATTTACTGTACCTTCTTTACAGTATGCTAGTTCTTTACTGTACCATATTTACAGTATAGTTCTTTACTGTACCATATTTACAGTATCGTTATTTACTGTACCATGTTTACAGTATGCTAGTTCTTTACTGTACCATGTTTACAGTATAGTTATTTACTGTACCTTCTTTACAGTATGCTAGTTCTTTACTGTACCATATTTACAGTATAGTTATTTACTGTACCTTCTTTACAGTATGCTAGTTCTTTACTGTACCATATTTACAGTATAGTTATTTACTGTACCTTCTTTACAGTATGCTAGTTCTTTACTGTACCATATGTACAGTATAGTTATTTACTGTACCATGTTTACAGTATGCTAGTTCTTTACTGTACCATGTTTACACTATAGTTATTTACTGTACCCTCTTTACAGTATGCTAGTTCTTTACTGTACCATATTTACAGTATAGTTATTTACTGTACCATGTTTACAGTATGCTAGTTCTTTACTGTACCATGTTTACACTATAGTTATTTACTGTACCTTCTTTACAGTATGTTAGTTCTTTACTGTGCCATGTTTACACTATAGTTATTTACTGTACCATGTTTACAGTATGCTAGTTCTTTACTGTACCATGTTTACACTATAGTTATTTACTGTACCTTCTTTACAGTATGCTAGTTCTTTACTGTACCATGTTTACACTATAGTTATTTACTGTACCTTCTTTACAGTATGCTAGTTCTTTACTGTACCATGTTTACACTATAGTTATTTACTGTACCTTCTTTACAGTATAGTTATTTACTGTACCTTCTTTACAGTATGCTAGTTCTTTACTGTACCATGTTTACACTATAGTTATTTACTGTACCTTCTTTACAGTATGCTAGTTCTTTACTGTGCCATGTTTACACTATAGTTATTTACTGTACCTTCTTTACAGTATGCTAGTTCTTTACTGTACCATGTTTACACTATAGTTATTTACTGTACCATATTTACAGTATAGTTATTTACTGTACCTTCTTTACAGTATGCTAGTTCTTTACTGTACCATATTTACAGTGTAGTTATTTACTGTACCATGTTTACACTATAGTTATTTACTGTACCTTCTTTACAGTATAGTTATTTACTGTACCTTCTTTACAGTATGCTAGTTCTTTACTGTACCATATTTACAGTGTAGTTATTTACTGTACCATGTTTACACTATAGTTATTTACTGTACCTTCTTTACAGTATGCTAGTTCTTTACTGTACCATGTTTACACTATAGTTATTTACTGTACCTTATTTACAGTATGCTAGTTCTTTACTGTACCATGTTTACACTATAGTTATTTACTGTACCTTCTTTACAGTATGCTAGTTCTTTACTGTACCATATTTACAGTGTAGTTATTTACTGTACCATGTTTACACTATAGTTATTTACTGTACCTTCTTTACAGTATGCTAGTTCTTTACTGTACCATGTTTACACTATAGTTATTTACTGTACCTTCTTTACAGTATGCTAGTTCTTTACTGTACCATATTTACAGTGTAGTTATTTACTGTACCATGTTTACACTATAGTTATTTACTGTACCTTCTTTACAGTATGCTAGTTCTTTACTGTACCATATTTACAGTGTAGTTCTTTACTGTACCATGTTTACACTATAGTTATTTACTGTACCTTCTTTACAGTATGCTAGTTCTTTACTGTACCATGTTTACACTATAGTTATTTACTGTACCTTCTTTACAGTATGCTAGTTCTTTACTGTACCATATTTACAGTGTAGTTCTTTACTGTACCATGTTTACACTATAGTTATTTACTGTACCTTCTTTACAGTATGCTAGTTCTTTACTGTACCATGTTTACACTATAGTTATTTACTGTACCTTCTTTACAGTATGCTAGTTCTTTACTGTACCATATTTACAGTGTAGTTATTTACTGTACCATGTTTACACTATAGTTATTTACTGTACCTTCTTTACAGTATGCTAGTTCTTTACTGTACCATATTTACAGTGTAGTTATTTACTGTACCATGTTTACACTATAGTTATTTACTGTACCTTCTTTACAGTATGCTAGTTCTTTACTGTACCATATTTACAGTGTAGTTATTTACTGTACCATGTTTACAGTATGCTAGTTCTTTACTCTACCATGTTTACAGTATAGTTATTTACTGTACCATGTTTACAGTATGCTAGTTCTTTACTGTACCATGTTTACAGTATAGTTATTTACTGTACCATGTTTACAGTATGCTAGTTCTTTACTGTACCATGTTTACAGTATAGTTATTTACTGTACCATGGTTACAGTATGCTAGTTTTTTACTGTGCCATGTTTACAGTATAGTTATTTACTGTACCTTGTTTACAGTATGCTAGTTCTTTACTGTACCATATTTACAGTATGCTAGTTCTTTACTGTACCATGTTTACAGTATAGTTATTTACTGTACCATGGTTACAGTATGCTAGTTTTTTACTGTGCCATGTTTACAGTATAGTTATTTACTGTACCTTGTTTACAGTATGCTAGTTCTTTACTGTACCATATTTACAGTATAGTTATTTACTGTACCTTCTTTACAGTATGCTAGTTCTTTACTGTACCATATTTACAGTATAGTTATTTACTGTACCTTCTTTACAGTATGCTAGTTCTTTACTGTACCATATTTACAGTATAGTTATTTACTGTACCATGTTTACAGTATGCTAGTTCTTTACTGTACCATGTTTACACTATAGTTATTTACTGTACCCTCTTTACAGTATGCTAGTTCTTTACTGTACCATATTTACAGTATAGTTATTTACTGTACCATGTTTACAGTATGCTAGTTCTTTACTGTACCATGTTTACACTATAGTTATTTACTGTACCTTCTTTACAGTATGCTAGTTCTTTACTGTACCATGTTTACACTATAGTTATTTACTGTACCATGTTTACAGTATGCTAGTTCTTTACTGTACCATGTTTACACTATAGTTATTTACTGTACCTTATTTACAGTATGCTAGTTCTTTACTGTACCATGTTTACACTATAGTTATTTACTGTACCTTCTTTACAGTATGCTAGTTCTTTACTGTACCATGTTTACACTATAGTTATTTACTGTACCTTCTTTACAGTATAGTTATTTACTGTACCTTCTTTACAGTATGCTAGTTCTTTACTGTATCATGTTTACACTATAGTTATTTACTGTACCTTCTTTACAGTATGCTAGTTCTTTACTGTGCCATGTTTACACTATAGTTATTTACTGTACCTTCTTTACAGTATGCTAGTTCTTTACTGTACCATGTTTACACTATAGTTATTTACTGTACCTTCTTTACAGTATGCTAGTTCTTTACTGTGCCATGTTTACACTATAGTTATTTACTGTACCATGTTTACAGTATGCTAGTTCTTTACTGTACCATGTTTACACTATAGTTATTTACTGTACCTTCTTTACAGTATGCTAGTTCTTTACTGTACCATATTTACAGTGTAGTTATTTACTGTACCATGTTTACACTATAGTTATTTACTGTACCTTCTTTACAGTATGCTAGTTCTTTACTGTACCATGTTTACACTATAGTTATTTACTGTACCTTCTTTACAGTATGCTAGTTCTTTACTGTACCATATTTACAGTGTAGTTATTTACTGTACCATGTTTACACTATAGTTATTTACTGTACCTTCTTTACAGTATGCTAGTTCTTTACTGTACCATATTTACAGTGTAGTTCTTTACTGTACCATGTTTACACTATAGTTATTTACTGTACCTTCTTTACAGTATGCTAGTTCTTTACTGTACCATGTTTACACTATAGTTATTTACTGTACCTTCTTTACAGTATGCTAGTTCTTTACTGTACCATATTTACAGTGTAGTTCTTTACTGTACCATGTTTACACTATAGTTATTTACTGTACCTTCTTTACAGTATGCTAGTTCTTTACTGTACCATGTTTACACTATAGTTATTTACTGTACCTTCTTTACAGTATGCTAGTTCTTTACTGTACCATATTTACAGTGTAGTTATTTACTGTACCATGTTTACACTATAGTTATTTACTGTACCTTCTTTACAGTATGCTAGTTCTTTACTGTACCATATTTACAGTGTAGTTATTTACTGTACCATGTTTACACTATAGTTATTTACTGTACCTTCTTTACAGTATGCTAGTTCTTTACTGTACCATATTTACAGTGTAGTTATTTACTGTACCATGTTTACAGTATGCTAGTTCTTTACTCTACCATGTTTACAGTATAGTTATTTACTGTACCATGTTTACAGTATGCTAGTTCTTTACTGTACCATATTTACAGTATAGTTATTTACTGTACCATGTTTACAGTATGCTAGTTCTTTACTGTACCATGTTTACAGTATAGTTATTTACTGTACCATGGTTACAGTATGCTAGTTTTTTACTGTGCCATGTTTACAGTATAGTTATTTACTGTACCTTGTTTACAGTATGCTAGTTCTTTACTGTACCATATTTACAGTATGCTAGTTCTTTACTGTACCATGTTTACAGTATAGTTATTTACTGTACCATGGTTACAGTATGCTAGTTTTTTACTGTGCCATGTTTACAGTATAGTTATTTACTGTACCTTGTTTACAGTATGCTAGTTCTTTACTGTACCATATTTACAGTATAGTTATTTACTGTACCTTCTTTACAGTATGCTAGTTCTTTACTGTACCATATTTACAGTATAGTTATTTACTGTACCTTCTTTACAGTATGCTAGTTCTTTACTGTACCATATTTACAGTATAGTTATTTACTGTACCATGTTTACAGTATGCTAGTTCTTTACTGTACCATGTTTACACTATAGTTATTTACTGTACCTTCTTTACAGTATGCTAGTTCTTTACTGTACCATATTTACAGTATAGTTATTTACTGTACCATGTTTACAGTATGCTAGTTCTTTACTGTACCATGTTTACACTATAGTTATTTACTGTACCTTCTTTACAGTATGCTAGTTCTTTACTGTACCATGTTTACACTATAGTTATTTACTGTACCATGTTTACAGTATGCTAGTTCTTTACTGTACCATGTTTACACTATAGTTATTTACTGTACCTTATTTACAGTATGCTAGTTCTTTACTGTACCATGTTTACACTATAGTTATTTACTGTACCTTCTTTACAGTATGCTAGTTCTTTGCTGTACCATGTTTACACTATAGTTATTTACTGTACCTTCTTTACAGTATAGTTATTTACTGTACCTTCTTTACAGTATGCTAGTTCTTTACTGTATCATGTTTACACTATAGTTATTTACTGTACCTTCTTTACAATATGCTAGTTCTTTACTGTGCCATGTTTACACTATAGTTATTTACTGTACCTTCTTTACAGTATGCTAGTTCTTTACTGTACCATGTTTACACTATAGTTATTTACTGTACCTTCTTTACAGTATGCTAGTTCTTTACTGTGCCATGTTTGCACTATAGTTATTTACTGTACCATGTTTACAGTATGCTAGTTCTTTACTGTACCATGTTTACACTATAGTTATTTACTGTACCTTCTTTACAGTATGCTAGTTCTTTACTGTACCATGTTTACACTATAGTTATTTACTGTACCTTCTTTACAGTATGCTAGTTCTTTACTGTACCATATTTACAGTGTAGTTATTTACTGTACCATGTTTACACTATAGTTATTACTGTACCTTCTTTACAGTATAGTTATTTACTGTACCTTCTTTACAGTATGCTAGTTCTTTACTGTACCATATTTACAGTGTAGTTATTTACTGTACCATGTTTACACTATAGTTATTTACTGTACCTTCTTTACAGTATGCTAGTTCTTTACTGTACCATGTTTACACTATAGTTATTTACTGTACCTTATTTACAGTATGCTAGTTCTTTACTGTACCATGTTTACACTATAGTTATTTACTGTACCTTCTTTACAGTATGCTAGTTCTTTACTGTACCATGTTTACACTATAGTTATTTACTGTACCTTCTTTACAGTATAGTTATTTACTGTACCTTCTTTACAGTATGCTAGTTCTTTACTGTACCATGTTTACACTATAGTTATTTACTGTACCTTCTTTACAGTATGCTAGTTCTTTACTGTACCATATTTACAGTGTAGTTATTTACTGTACCATGTTTACACTATAGTTATTTACTGTACCTTCTTTACAGTATGCTAGTTCTTTACTGTACCATGTTTACACTATAGTTATTTACTGTACCTTCTTTACAGTATGCTAGTTCTTTACTGTACCATATTTACAGTGTAGTTATTTACTGTACCATGTTTACACTATAGTTATTTACTGTACCTTCTTTACAGTATGCTAGTTCTTTACTGTACCATATTTACAGTGTAGTTCTTTACTGTACCATGTTTACACTATAGTTATTTACTGTACCTTCTTTACAGTATGCTAGTTCTTTACTGTACCATGTTTACACTATAGTTATTTACTGTACCTTCTTTACAGTATGCTAGTTCTTTACTGTTCCATATTTACAGTGTAGTTATTTACTGTACCATGTTTACACTATAGTTATTTACTGTACCTTCTTTACAGTATGCTAGTTCTTTACTGTACCATATTTACAGTGTAGTTATTTACTGTACCATGTTTACACTATAGTTATTTACTGTACCTTCTTTACAGTATGCTAGTTCTTTACTGTACCATATTTACAGTGTAGTTATTTACTGTACCATGTTTACAGTATGCTAGTTCTTTACTCTACCATGTTTACAGTATAGTTATTTACTGTACCATGTTTACAGTATGCTAGTTCTTTACTGTACCATATTTACAGTATAGTTATTTACTGTACCATGTTTACAGTATGCTAGTTCTTTACTGTACCATGTTTACAGTATAGTTATTTACTGTACCATGGTTACAGTATGCTAGTTTTTTACTGTGCCATGTTTACAGTATAGTTATTTACTGTACCTTGTTTACAGTATGCTAGTTCTTTACTGTACCATATTTACAGTATGCTAGTTCTTTACTGTACCATGTTTACAGTATAGTTATTTACTGTACCATGGTTACAGTATGCTAGTTTTTTACTGTGCCATGTTTACAGTATAGTTATTTACTGTACCTTGTTTACAGTATGCTAGTTCTTTACTGTCCCATATTTACAGTATGCTAGTTCTTTACTGTACCATGTTTACAGTATAGTTATTTACTGTACCTTCTTTACAGTATGCTAGTTCTTTACTGTACCATATTTACAGTATATTTATTTACTGTACCATGTTTACAGTATGCTAGTTTTTTTACTGTGCCATGTTTACACTATAGTTATTTACTGTACCTTCTTTACAGTATGCTAGTTCTTTACTGTACCATATTTACAGTATAGTTATTTACTGTACCATGTTTACAGTATGCTAGTTCTTTACTCTACCATGTTTACAGTATAGTTATTTACTGTACCATGTTTACAGTATGCTAGTTCTTTACTGTACCATATTTACAGTATAGTTATTTACTGTACCATGTTTACAGTATGCTAGTTCTTTACTCTACCATATTTACAGTATGCTAGTTCTTTACTGTACCATATTTACAGTATAGTTCTTTACTGTACCATGTTTACAGTATAGTTATTTACTGTACCATGTTTACAGTATGCTAGTTCTTTACTGTGCCATGTTTACAGTATGCTAGTTCTTTACTGTACCATGTTTACACTATAGTTATTTACTGTACCATGTTTACAGTATAGTTATTTGCTGTACCTTCTTTACAGTATGCTAGTTCTTTACTGTACCATATTTACAGTATAGTTATTTACTGTACCATGTTTACAGTATGCTAGTTCTTTACTCTACCATGTTTACAGTATAGTTATTTACTGTACCATGTTTACAGTATGCTAGTTCTTTACTGTACCATATTTACAGTATGCTAGTTCTTTACTGTACCATATTTACAGTATAGTTATTTACTGTACCATGTTTACAGTATGCTAGTTCTTTACTCTACCATGTTTACAGTATAGTTATTTACTGTACCATGTTTACAGTATGCTAGTTCTTTACTGTACCATATTTACAGTATGCTAGTTCTTTACTGTACCATATTTACAGTATAGTTATTTACTGTACCATGTTTACAGTATGCTAGTTCTTTACTCTACCATGTTTACAGTATAGTTATTTACTGTACCATGTTTACAGTATGCTAGTTCTTTACTGTACCATATTTACAGTATAGTTATTTACTGTACCATGTTTACAGTATGCTAGTTCTTTACTGTGCCATGTTTACAGTATAGTTATTTACTGTACCATGTTTACAGTATGCTAGTTCTTTACTGTGCCATGTTTACAGTATAGTTATTTACTGTACCATGTTTACAGTATGCTAGTTCTTTACTGTACCATGTTTACAGTATAGTTATTTACTGTACCATGTTTACAGTATGCTAGTTCTTTACTGTACCATATTTACAGTATAGTTATTTACTGTACCATGTTTACAGTATGCTAGTTTTTTACTGTGCCATGTTTACAGTATAGTTATTTACTGTACCTTGTTTACAGTATGCTAGTTCTTTACTGTACCATGTTTACAGTATGCTAGTTCTTTATTGTACCATGTTTACAGTATGCTAGTTCTTTACTGTACCATGTTTACAGTATAGTTATTTACTGTACCATGTTTACAGTATGCTAGTTCTTTACTGTACCATGTTTACAGTATGCTAGTTCTTTATTGTACCATGTTTACAGTATGCTAGTTCTTTACTGTACCATGTTTACAGTATGCTAGTTCTTTACTCTACCATGTTTACAGTATGCTAGTTCTTTATTGTACCATGTTTACAGTATGCTAGTTCTTTATTGTACCATGTTTACAGTATGCTAGTTCTTTATTGTACCATGTTTACAGTATGCTAGTTCTTTACTGTACCATGTTTACAGTATGCTAGTTTTTTACTGTACCATGTTTACAGTATGCTAGTTCTTTACGGAATACAGTGACAAAATACAGGCAGTGAAATAGCTCCACTGCACATTTGCCCCCCTTGACCAGTTTTGTAAAAGGGTTTGAACATTTCTGGCAATCATAGTTCACACAGTACATCAACAACAATTTATACTATAAAATTATGCAAGCATGCAGCAGTTTTGGACTAAGATCAAGTGTAGCATCTTTTCTCTTTGAAGATAGTGATTTTTGGACTCATACTCATCGTACAAATTTTTCCTAGTTATTAAAAAAACGAAGTAATTGTAAGTGTTCAGGGACGTTCAGGTTTTGCTGTTGGTTGAAATGTCTGGAAAGTTTCATTGTAGCTAATGCCCCAGCGAGTTTTCAACTGAGGCAAGTAGGCTACTTTCCAGAACACACCTGACAGTGGTTCTTGCACTGTGCAGTGAGGAGACTCGCCAGGCCCTGCTGGACTGGAATAGACACGATGATGCAGCAGATCGCTTCTGTGTTGTGGACGGTGAGATTTCTCCCGAAATTCATTCACACCTTTTCGCCCACCGCGCCTCGTTCATTGCACAGATCAGAACTCAGCTCTGCAACCAATTACAGGCGGGCTGTGTGAAAAATGCTCACGATGGCTTTGTTACCATGCAGAAATATGACAGATTAATTTCCAATGCTGTCAACCTCAAATGACCCATTTGTGTTTACCTAGACGAGGAGTCCCCTGATTCCCAATACGTGGATCTGCTGCTGAACCCAGAGCGTTTCACTGGGTATAAGGGGCTTGAAGCCTGGCAGATTTGGAACAGCATTTATGAAGAAAATTGCTTCAAGTAAGTATTCTCTGCCTGGTACTTTTCCAGGAGCTGGAGAAAGTGTTGCCTTGCCCTTGACGTCTCATTTTCTGTCATACACTCGTTCGTTTCCTCTGCTTATTTGGTATGCTATACTGCCCTCTGCTGGTCAATATGTGTAAGAAGAATTACTTTTTATAGGAAAAAATCTCTGCGGAGGAGTATGAATTGGTAATTTCTTCTTTCTAAAATAGCAGAAAGTTTTCTTAAATTTGTGTCCATTTTTAGTGTGTGTTATGTTTAATTGGCATATGATTATGTTTTTTGTGTTTCTTTCAGGCCAAACACTATTAAACGACCATTGAATCCTATGGAAAGATATAGTAAGTTTATAGTATCATTTTGTCTTGATTTTGTCTCAGTTGCAGTAACTCTGTTATGGAGTTAAATTATATTCATGTGGAGGATACCAATCCTAATGTTACTTAGAAGTTCATAATGGTTATTTATTTTATATTTAATTTACCCTTCTGTGCAATGATATATGTTTTATTTTTTTCCCCTCAGGAGAACATGATGGTAAGAGTTTATTATGTTTGTGTTCAAATATATATATTTTTTAATTGTGTAACTTTATATTCTGTTACATTTATTTCTCACCCCTACAAATGCACTGTTCTAATTTTCAGGAAGCACATTTTACAGATGGCTAGAAGGTAAGTAGAAAGACTCATCGTTATCTTGAAATCCACCCTAGACTGTGTATAGCAGCTTTGTATATGATGTGCTGATGTTCAGATAGCATGACAATGAAGTGATGCACCATGGAGAACCAACACAAACTCATTCCTGTGTCTATGCGTCACTTAGGCCAGTGTGTGGAGAAAAGAGCTTTTTTCAGGCTCGTCTCCGGCCTTCATGCTAGCATCAATGTGCACCTGAGCGCCAGGTACCTCATGGATGGTGAGTGACACAAAGTAAGATTTATTTTATGAGACTCTATATTGCATTTTTGTTTGTTTGTTCTTTTTTTGCTCAGACTCATGTTCATGCTCTTTAGATAACTGGTTTGAGAGGAAGTGGGGTCACAACATCACGGAGTTCCAGCAGCGTTTTGATGCAGAATTGACGAAAGGGGAGGGGCCTAAACGACTGAGAAACCTGTACTTCCTCTACCTGATTGAGCTGCGTGCTCTGTCCAAAGTCCTCCCTTTCTTTGAACGACCCTCCTTCCGGCTTTACACTGGCCAGCCTGCCCAGGATCAGCACAACAAAGAGCTGTTGTTAGAGCTCCTCCACGTGGCCAAGTGGGTGTAACTACAGGCAGAATGTTTTTTAAAATGGCACAGTGGCTGTCAGAATCAGCGCTCTTCCACACTGAGTAGCCTTGGCGAGCAAATAGGACGAGAAACTCGTTGAGTAGATTCTTTCAAATTGCAATATACTTGAAACACCCGGATGACACACTTACTTCCGGGTTTCACTGAGTACATTCAGGAGCACGCTTTTCAAGAAGTACACAAACATTTTGGTCGCATAAATATGACTTAAAGCTTCGTTTAAAAAAAAATGAGGCTCAGGTTCACTGACGTTTTCTTTCAAATACAACAAAAACAATCTGGGAGCGCAAGGGTGGGGCGCAGGGTTGCAGATTTTGCAAGACTTTCCAGCAAAAAGTCAATTTTCCACGACTTTTCATTTTTACCCGTGACTGCACTTTGAAAGTATTCCAATTTAGCTGTAAAACCGCAGACATGGCAACACTGGTGGGACGTCTTATGACCTGCTTACAACACTTCCACACTACGGTAGGAAAATAGTATGGCGGATATTTTTCGCGGTCTGCTAAACAGTGCACATTAAACAGCGCACTTCCAGCGCACTGTACGCGGGCTCTGATTCGGACTCAGCCAGTGTAACCGATTAAAAATGCGTGCACCTTAAATATCACTGAGTCTCTTTAATTTCTGTGTCTCCAGGTTAAGACTAAAGTTAATCAGAATAATGATATTTATTAAACCAGACAGTTCAGCCAAAAACATTCAGGTGGAAGAGCATCACGTTACCCACATATGAGATTCAGCAGCTTTTACCTTTCTAGTATTAACAATGTTTACCCTGGTGGCATTGTACAAGGTCTGTAATAAAATTCATTAATCTGCATCATTTTACGACACGTTTAGAGTGCCTCATTCTCGAAACTCTCCTCAGGTCTTTCCCTTTGCACTTTGACGAGGCCTCTCTGTTCACTGGACACAAAGACGAAGCAGCCAAACTGAAGGTAACTTACTGAATCCATGCACGGAGGACCTCAGAGTATGCAAGCCATTTTCACTGGCAGCCATCTTCTTTTTTTCTCCTCAAAATGTCCCTCTTTCACTCTCCCGTCTGACATCAGGAGGATTTCAAGCTGACCTTCCGGAACATTTCCAGGATCATGGACTGCGTCGGATGCTTCAAGTGCAGATTGTGGGGGAAGCTGCAGGTTGGGTAGAGAACCAGCTAATGGGTGCACCACTGCCCTTTATGAAGAGAATCACCACCAATAAACCTTCTGTCTCTGCCTTTATTCGAGCCATATGACGCTGAACGCCATTTCCAAAAGTCTTGCGGAGTGGTTTCTGATCGCAGTTTGTGGAGCCTTACCAGGCTTTTATTAAACAGCCCCAGTTGTGGCTGTAGTGAGCTATTGTTATTCTGCAGGAATTAATTGTGTAATTTAAATTGATATTAATAATCTATTTGTACATATATAGCGGTTATTTTTTCTGTGCTGGTGCAAAGTTGGGAGAAGTGTCTCAGAGCAGTGTGACGTGCTAGTGATCGGGGAGGAGAGGGCACAGTGATTTGTTTTGGTGTCATTTTGAGATGATGTTCCCATGCGCTTCCAGACCCAAGGCCTGGGCACAGCTTTAAAGATCCTGTTCTCCGAGAGGCAGATTGACACCCTTCCCAAGTCAAGGAGCTCCCTCCCCAGTTTCCAGCTGAACCGCCAGGAAATTGTAGCTCTCCTTAATGCTTTTGGGAGGTAAGGCCATTCTGCTCTGGACCAGACGATGTCAGATGTGGATAATCATGTTTTATAATTATTAATTATGCTTTACAAAGGGCACATATTAATGATCTGTACTTTTTTTTCCAGAATATCAACAAGCATCAGAGAATTGGAAAACTTCCGATCGCTGCTGTCAAAGGTCCATTGAGGAGTGGAGCCCATAGCTCTCATCTACAAGAGAGTAGAACCACAGAAGTGACCACACGCACTGTATCAACACATACATTTCCTACCCATTTACTAAATTCTTTGTTGGTGCCATAAGAGTATACTGTCTGAAACCGCTGTCTGGACAGGAGCTTAGAATATGACAGTCTGTTTTTTTTAAAGCCATATCCAGCGAGCTCTTTTAATAGCTACATATTTTTTTCAGCACAGCTTAGTTCCTATGTGGATGAAGCACAGCATTAGTCTGCCACATTTATAATTGTAGCTTTGCCATCACTGCTCATTGACTGTATCATGGTAACTCAGGGGTGTCGAGCTAAAGTCCTGGGGGGCTGTAGCACTTGCAGGTTTTCATGGTTTCCTTTTAATCGGTGACTTTAATTAAACCCTTAAGTGCAAAACCTGCAGGCACTGTAGCCCTTCAGGACTAACAGGGACTTCACCCATTCCGTTTGTGCTATAGCTGAAAAAATGACTGATGCTCAGGGTGCCAATTGTTTCGGTTGCCTTGAGTCACACAAACCCATTATCCACCGAGACAAATTCAAGGGGCGAAATTATGTTCAAGCCATTTTCTCGCCAGTTACTGTATATTATTTGGGTGTTTTCTGCTGCATCTCACAGATTTTGTTTTGCAAAGTTGAAGACAATGACAGAGATGACATTTTCACATGAACATGACTGCACTAGTTCTACCTAAATGTTTCATATGTAATCAAGACTGTGAATGTGTACCATTCTCAGGGACTAGCAGCATTCTGCTGTCAAACAGTAAAGCCACTGTACTTTATATTGCACTATATTAATGGGGGCTCATACAAAGCATTGATTTTAATATGCACAAATCAAGTGTAAATGTTACGTTCGAATGGATATGATCACGCTCTCATTTTGTCTGTAGCTGACAACAAGGTTCTATTTCAATGTTTATGCATTAAATAGGAACCTTCTTCAGATGCATGCAAATTAGAAACATTTGCAATGTATGCAAATTGCACTTGCTCTTATGCATTTCTGTTAACACATTTTTTTTAAATTGAGATACTATTTAGGAGTATATTAAAGTGCTTTCAACCCAAAAGCTGGTCTGGATAGGCAATTCCTACCTTTATTTTCAATGACATTGCTCAAGCCAGTATCCTTACATGAAGGTTAATGGCAGGCAGTACGGAGATGAGCCATTTAAAAATCAGCTGAACATTTCCCCCCCATTAAAACCAAACTCCAAAAGGCTGGCTGTAGAGTAAGAAGTCTGCAGTTGAAACATTGTGTCCAAAACCTGTGAACACTGAGCTCAATCAGATGCAACTACCACAAATTAACCAGGAGTTCAGCCAAGAAACAAAACACAACATAATCTCTTGAACAGAGCTCTTTTTGTCAAGGCACAGCCTCTGGCATTTGTGAGATTCGACTCCTGTCACTGCAGTTAACGGTTGCAAATGAGGTCAGCTCCATATTTTATCCTGGCCTCCTTGTATTTATCGTTTGTGACTCATTCTCTTTTGAGGAGGTCTTAGGAGGATTTTCACACAGGAGTTGGAGTTCTTTCCCTCCTACGATTGGCTCTTATATCCACAATATAAACTCTCTTTCACAACGTGACCCCTTGGTATAGTCGTGACCGAGAGTGCATGTCAGCCATATAGCGGTGACAGAGATTTTGCCCTCTACAAATTTGGGCTTGATATTCCAGAGGCCAACAGAGACACTTGCACAACTATATAAAGCAGTGCAGTAAAACTTTATTTTAACATGGTAGTGCTTGCATACAGCTTTAGTGAACTATGAAATATGGGTAAACATGTTACATTCATTGGCCACAAACAAAACACAAAAACAAAACAAAAAATGAATAAAGGCTACCACCTCGCTCTGTGTCAGAAACAAAAGCGTGATGTAATAATACATTTGAAAAATAAATAAAGAATAAAACAATACTTAAACCCACATATGTGAAATTCCACTGTATACTGTAGGTGGTGAATTTTCTGTTCTCATAACGCAGAACACTTGAGATTTCTCAGGTATGATGAAGCCCACATAATTGGAATGCACTAATCCCCCCCCAGTCCTAATAACTGCCCCCTTCTGACAGATTTTCACCTGGCAACCCACCCTCATGACCACTTTGATCAACTATGTTAGCAACTATGTTAGCTGACGGTAAAAATCCTCTTTTTCCAAGATATTATAAATGATTACACAACCATTTGCCACAGCCCCCCCCCCCCATTCCCTGCAAACAAATTTGATTTAAAACAAAAACAACTTTTAAAAAATCAAGCAACTACCAGGCTGCTTTGTGGCCCTGTGGTCCTTTGAAAGAAGAGGTCAGATTTGAATGCTTGAGGGAGTTTGAGGACGAGGCTAAAATGGATCCTTCTTCCTCGGAATACATCGCAGGATCGGGAAGCTGCCTCCACAGCGCGCAGTCAAACAAAAGCTCAACTGAAAGATGGTCGTGAATCACCTACACGAGAGCACAATGACACACACACACACAGCACTGGCGGTGAGAGTGTCAGATGCAAGATATATGATTGCATTCGCCCAGAGATTGTTTGTGTCTGACGATACATTGTATTCAACTAGCAATAGCAAGGAAAGCGCTGTGCTTCGCACATTGGCCAGGGGAAGTGGGAAGGAAATGACGATAAAAAATAATTTCAAAGTTTGGGGTTTCACATTGGCAGAAATCAGAGGCCTGTTTCACCTCCTTACTCTTAGACAACAGCTTTTTGCTTAAGTGCAAAACACTGGTTAGTAACATGCATCGATGACATACATGAGACCCACAGTTCCCTAACTCTCCCAACCTTTCCCACATATTCTTTCAAACGCAGACACACACACACACACATCTCAACTCTACCGTATATACGCATGCTCCAATTATTGCAATGTTTATTTAAACCTTGCACAGAACAAGAGAGCCCTGCTATAAGAGAAACACGTTAAATTTAGTTAAACAAGGATGAAGAAATAAAGCTTATTAAACATATCAAATATGTACAGCATTTTGTGCAACAGATTCTCCTAGTTAAAATTAAAAAAGCAATGGCACAATGTCGGGTGTGTCTATAAGATAAGAGAGCTTGGTGCTGTAAACTACCACATTACAGATAGCTACTGTATAATGTCACATACGAGAGATATATACTGGAAAATGGTGTTCGGCCCCTCTTTCTGAGGCTACATCTACATGAGGCCTTCCAGGAAAGAAGTATCAAACTGGACCACAGTAACATAGTCTATAGATCAGCCTGCTGAAGATAAGTGCTGACCCAAACCAATACATTCATGTTACTGAATCCAAGACATTCATCACACACATCTTCCCACTGGACTACTCTCCACCCACCCCCCAATGGAGCACCCTCTCTGACATAGCTGGAGGGCATGCATTGGAAGAGGGGACACTTTTTCAGGAAAGGTGCAGGCTCCAGCTTCGGCCTAGCTCCAGTCACGGTCTGCGCTCTTTGGCAGAGGCTTCTGTCCCGCTGCAGTCCATCACTAAAAAGACTCACGCGCACCAATGTCAACATTTTACTTCTCTTTTTTTCCCCCTGGCTTCTCATACAGTAAACAGGCCGCAGTGCACCCAGGAACACAACCTGCCGGAGTCTGCCGGCTGGTAGTGCGCCGGAGTACCACGGCTTGTCCGTACCAACCTCGCCCGGTCCTCCCAGTCCTCCTTGCCAGAGGGGAAAACTGGGAATGTTCTCCTGAAACGGGACTCCACAGAGGGGCTGCCTCTACATTCAGGGTACGAGCCATTTTTATCAGGACCACTAGGACAGGTTTCAAAGTGCAAATATTGGATCCCCAGTTCAGGGGAGAGAGCCTGACTGTGCAGGAAGCTTCTGGAACAGGTGCTGCCTGCCGGACTGAATCAACAACAAAGAGACAAGCAGGGAAAATGTCTGTGGAAAGTCAACAGCACAGAGACTGGTCCACGACAGTCTGAGAAGACTTACACTTTTACAATGTCTGCCTCTCTGGAGAAAGCAGAGAAAGTAGCTACTTCAGAGGAAAGCAAAGTTTTTGAGCTTTGCTTTTTTTTCTTATTCTTTTTGTATTTGTACAATGTCCAACTAGCTTTGCAGGAATTCATTTATTTAAAAACAATTTTCCAAGTTATAATGGAAAAAGGAATAAAAAGCTAAAACAGCCAAATAAACAAGCTCGCACAGGGGGAGGGATCTTCCCCCAACGGCGCTGCGTCTGGCCCCCCCCCCCCCTCCCTCCCTCCCCCAAAGCCTGGTCCCATCTGTCAACTTCCTGCCCCTGAGGGTCCTCACCATGGCAACCGCCACCAGCCTGGGAAGGAGGAGGAGGAGGAGCTGTGGAATAGAGGGGGCGTGGCAAAGCTGAGTCAGATATGCGCTTTACAGGTCTGCAGACAGGCGTGGCACAGCCACGAGCCAGAAACTCCCAGCACCCTCGCCGGGTAACAAGGGAGGCTGGGGGGCTCAGTTCTGGGGGGTCGAGTAATAGTTCTGTGGGGTAGAATAGTAATTTTGGGGCGTGGAGTAGTAGTTGTGGTGCTGGTTGGTCTGGATGTTGCCGTAGGCCAGGAGCAGGGGCGCGGTGGCAGAGGGGGGTCCGTTCAGCAGGTGGGGTACACCCGTCAGGCTGCCGTTTCGTTGTATGGATCCGTACCAGCTCGGGCCCGGCTGGGGCGTGGATGACTGTATGCTGCTGGGAGACACGGACCAGTGGGGAAGGTTTAGGCAGGGTTGCCATTTCCCTCCAGTTAGCCGACACAAATGAATTCACATCAGAGTAAAAAAAAAAAAAAAAAAGGCGGTGATTCAAACACGAAACGCTAATTGCACACTGGTGTGTACACACTGTAAAAGGACTGTGACGGGGTACAACACTCTCACCTGCCCCTGTCCCCTCTGGAGGTGATGCTCCTGGACAGGTCGTCGTCGCTGTCATAGCGCCGTGGATTGTCGAAGAAGTACGCCCTGGAGCTAAAGCTGTGGCTGTTGATCATCCCTCCAGGGGCCTGAAATCGCAAAAAAAAACACACTAAAAATCACTGCTGCAGTCAATAGTGGAAGATCATAGATCAATGCATATTGGTCATTTTAGACACGTTAAGGTTGGGCCAACATTCATTTTACATTATTAGTGTACGAAATTATACTTTTAATTTCCTTCTTTGTTAATTAGAGGAATGTAAAAAATAATCTACATCCATCTACATGCCTGGATTCTCCTGTATGTGTGAAGCTATTAAGCTGTGCTGGGACCCAGAGATGCACAAGCGTGTGAAAGAGGTTTTGGGTGAGTGGGCGGTGAGTTTAGTATTGGAGGGAGGTAGTGGGCAGGGGGCTGATGGGGTTGGCTAACAGGGGGGTGAGTATGATGTCTGGCATAATGGTGGGTGTTGGTAACAGAAGAGTGACCATGCTGTTGAGGATGGGGGGTGAGATAAGAGGGGATTAATATGGCACTGGGAGGAGGGGGGGGGGGTGGGGAGGTTGCTGGGGAACAGAAGGGGAGGAGCTGGCGGATAGCACTCTCACCAGGTTCTGATTGGGCCGCTGGACCCTGAAGAAGACCACCACCAGGCTGGTGGGCAGAAGCTCCCAGAAAAACAGGATGATCCCAAACACTATGTAGGCCTCGCCGCTGATCTTCTCCACATCGGCCTGAGGGAGAAACAACAGTGCTTATCAACCCAGACAGACAAGCGGATGGACGGACAGATGGACATGCAGACACACAGACAGTCAGTCAGTCACCTAGAGAGACAGACAGCTTCAATGACAGGGCACAGGGACATAACGGCCACGCGGGCGACGAAGGACACCATGGCGACGGACGTCCACAGTTGTAGCAGAACGCAGAGCGACGGACGCGCAGAGCCCCAGAGATCCAGGCGTGCGGCTGAGACAGACCTAGACGGGGCCTGGGGAAAGCCTAGCACAGGCAGCCCGTCTCAGGGGGTGAAGCCAATCTAGGTCAGCACCAATCCTGCCTGTGGCTCTGCTCAACAGCCTTGGCTATTTATATCCAAACAAAGACCTTTTCCCCCACAGGGACAATATCCTCCTAAATCCCCAGAAATTGATTGTTTTCTTTACAGCTGTTAGCTGGTCGAAAACAGATCTGTGCAGAACGGACTAATTCTGCTTCAGTCTTTGTTCAGTGTGGTGATGGCAGAGTATCTTCACAGGTGTTAATGCAAAAACTAAACATGCTTAGATAACACTCACCTAACGCACTGCATTTGAGTGATATTATGAGGGAGGTAGTGTCATTATATTTTATTTTCCAAATAAAATAAGCCAGCAAATCAAGTGACTGCAGCCTCAGATGGTTTTCGGTGTATGATGATGTCATGCATTTCACACATATCACGGACATGTGACCTTTTGGAATTTTTTTGGGAATGTGACTTACAGATGATACACAGTGAACCTTAAATGAGAAGTCTTTCACACGTCTGTGAAAATGCAGTGATGGTCATTCAGCACATAGTGAAAAACAGGCCACTCCCAAGACTAATGATATGTATTAGACCATGCTTGACAAGCCTATTGTGTTCAACTGGCACACCACCATAAAGGACGTATACCTACAATTAATATTTGTTTAAAAATATTTTCAAATAGGAGATTCAGTTCTTTAACATTTACCACAAACAACATGCATCAGTTTGTCACAGACTAAAGAATTATGTTAGTGCATCTCAGATCTGAAACTGCCATCCACATCATAATCAGAGGAAAATAATTTGCTGAAATCCTATATGCTCATCCGCAAAATACACACACACAAGCTTGCACATGCACAGAAATAAAGATGCATGCACACACATGAACGCACAGAAATAAAGATGCATGCACACACACATATATGCACAGACATAAATATGCACGCACACACACATTTATACACAGAAATAAAGATGCATGCACAAGTATGAACTGCAATGAAGATGCATGCACACACACATGTATGCACACTTGCACAAGAATAAAGATACATGCATGCACATGCGCATGTACGCACATAAATAAAGTTGCATGCATATACAGGCACATGCGCATGTACGCACACTGAAAAAGTTGCATGTATGCACACTGATAAAGTTGCATGCACATGTACGTACAGGAGTAAAGTTGCATGCATGCTCAGACACGTGCAAACAGGCACATGACAGAAATAAATGGTGTTGTTTACATACTTATCAGAGGCACGACAGATTATTAATTATATCAGCAGCACAGTGTGCTGGGCTGGCAGCAAAGCGAGGATATTATCTGGGTCAGCCCGGTTCATGGAGAGTTTAACAGCCTCAACAAACAGAAATATAGCTCTCCAACAGAAGAGCAAAGGTCTGAAAATAACACACTCAAAAAAATAAATAAATAAATTCCAGATCATGCTTGTACAGTCAGGCACCCGGAGAGGACAGGTTAGGTGAGGGGCTCACTGGGGTCACTCACCTGGTCAGACACGTTGTACCAGCCATAGTTGAAGGGGCTGGGCCGGTCCTCTGGGGAGAGCGCCACCACCACCAGGTTGTAGCAGGCCCGAGAGGTGTAGAGCAGGATAACCGCCGCCCCAATCGCCGTGGCCTGGCACACCGACGTGCCCTGAGGACAGAGAGAAAGCGCAGTTAGCCCCTCGGCCCGTCAAAACCTGCAGGAAACGCTGGGATAACGGCACAGAGGAGAGGGCCCAGGTCAAAACCTGCAGGAAACGCTGGGATAACGGCACAGAGGAGAGGGCCCCAGTCAAAACCTGCAGGAAACGCTGTCAAAACCTGCAGGAAACGCTGGGATAACGGCACAGAGGAGAGGGCCCCAGTCAAAACCTGCAGGAAACGCTGGGATAACGGCACAGAGGAGAGGGCCCCAGTCAAAACCTGCAGGAAACGCTGGGATAACGGCACAGAGGAGAGGGCGGGACCAACTCATTTCACACACTGCATCCGAGAGGGTCTATAAATTTATCTTTGTGTTTACATATCACATACAGCCTCAACCAATGAAACTCCATGCTGGAGCAGAGAGGTGCCATCTACTGTAATGCAGTCGCTTTGGCAAATGTGTGGGCAGCGGAATGTGAGAGAAGATCATGCTGTTTTAATGTCACAGTGAAGCCAAATTAAAAATTTTACTTACAGTCGACTAAGTGCATCCTGAATCTAAACAAATGTAAATGACTACATTGAACGATAGACTCAGATGAGCAAAGGGTCAGAGACTGAAGCTGCCAGTTTGCCGTTTAACCTCTGAAAACCTCTTTTGACCTCTCTGCACATTGTTATCAATGTCACACACAGAGCACTGGCTTCGTTTCAGGTTACCTTGTGATAGGCAAATGACTAACATGACTGTCAAAACAGAAAGGAATGCATGAGCTACCAAGCTCAATTCAAGTATTCTTACAGCCTGGAAACTAAAGTTCAACCAAGACATCAACAAAAAAAAATTACTTTGTGTGGGAGGCCTTGATCCATAATGTGTGAACAACATATTTTAATGGATTTAGAAAACCTTTAGTTTTCAGAAGCATTACACCAGCTGGCAACGCAGCTATCTAGCTGCCTAAGATTCAAAGCGTCAAACAAACAAAAGCTTATAGCTCGTTTGTCTGCAGCTGAATTCATTACCTATAGATCAAGAGATTGGGCGCCAATTTTGCCATTTTGCATCAATGACACATTCAATCCCAGCCACAGGTGGACGTGAGCAAGAAAGACAATGGGGAGGAGGAGGGACCAGCTGCTAAATGTTAACCCTTAGAAAGAGTGAACCACGGGTTCAGGTCAGGCCCAAGCTGAAAGGCATGTTCTTATCCTAAATTTCTCATTCAGAACATGTTGCACATTTTTGCCTTTTCCTTTGCAATGTATAATATGCCTTGGGCTTATTATTTTTTTAATTGCATATAAAATTCAGGTTAACAGTTTTTTCATTTGTACCATACACAGCATGAAGGAATAAATTTAAAACGTACTACTTAGGCCACCATAGACAAAATGTTTTACTAATAAGAGAGGCTATTGTATTTAATTTCATATTCTACAATGAAGCCCTTTGAAGTGCTCTTTTTCTTGACAGAAAGGTTCTCTATATAAGGTTTATGGTGATGATTATTAGAATGATTATTATTACTATTATTATTGTTTTCTTCCTTTGTACGTCTACTGGATACACTACTTCCTGTATGTGGAGAAAACAGAATTTTGTTTCCCATCCTCCCCCTCTTCACACCTCCTGTTTTCACAGTTAACACCCCACTTCTCAACCGGCCAGTTTTCCGCGCTCCGCGGGAATGACGCACCTTGGACTCGAGGTAGACGTTGGCGGAGGACATCTTGGCGATCCTGAAGATGCAGACGGCGAGGGACACGGCGCACAGCACGAAGAGGCTGTCGTTGATGAGGACGCGTGCCAGCACAGCGTGCTTCACCTCCCCGTCTCCCACGCTGCCCTGCACTAGCATGGCGCATGTTACGTTCACCACCAGGAAGAAGAGGCTGGCGAACAGAAAGGCCAGCCGCAAAGGAACCCTGGGAAGAATCGCCAAACAAGCCCGTCAGTGAGAGGCGCTTTAAAGGGACAGTTCACCCAAAAATTAAGTTAAGCTATGTTTCTATATACCCAGGGTGCCATCTATCCATCCAGACAGAGTTGCTGAGATTTCACTAGTTCTATAGATATCCGCTGCAGCTTCGCCGGATACAACAGACATAAACAGGTCCAATGTTTGTAGTGCACAAAGCGCCAAAATTTTGTATAAAAATTAACAGCAAATATAACAAAAAAAAAATTCCAAATATAATGACACAGTTACTCACGAACATGCACAGACCTTGTTCTGCATGTTTTTTTGTTGTTGTTGTTTTTTTTAAACTACTACTACTGAAGTAGAAATAGCTTAATTCATTTTGGGGGAAAAACTGCCCCTTTAGGGTAGAAAGATATCCCTCCGAGGCACAAAGAATAGAGTGGACATTAGGTGCACAGGGTCATGTGATATGGGCTTTCAGCTTCTATCACCCACATCAGCCACTGGCCCAAAGTGCTTATTTGCAGAGAAATTCTAATCAATTCAAGCTCCAGATCTAAATCAATTTCTCCTTTAAACAGATATTTACAGGCCGGAGGAGCCAGTACTGAATCTAAAGAGAACGCAGAAGCGCTACTCAAAGAAAAGAATAAAGTAGGCTTGCTTTGCTGCTTCTGTTTCTCTCTCCAGCAATGCAAGACTGATTTGACTGATTATTTCATAGAATCAGCCGCAGGTGTGCAACCAAACAGATCTTTTAAAAAAAATTATCATGCTGTCCTTGTCAGCTCCTATTACAGAAAAATGCTATTGCTAACTGAACTAAAACAAAAGAGCTTTAAAAGACAAGATTACCTAAGAATGAAGAGAATAAATACTACTTCCAATTATGACAATTATTCCCATAGCCTTTGATGACGAATCTAAGAACACCCCGTACTATATCTTACACCCCGTACTGTATCTTACTGATCCCGTCAACTTAACTTTAGCGCTGAAAGGAACACGGCCGCATACTTACTTGTATTTGTTAAGCTCCGGAGAATATTTCGCTTTGGCTTTAAACATTACCTGAGGGAGGAAAAAGAAGACAGAGAACATTTTAATTGGAGGTTTAAACTGAACTGAAAAATGTAAATTGCACTGAAAAATATCCCGGTTGAGCTTTGGCCCAGAGGCAGCTTGTTTTGGGTATTCCCTCTCTCAGGGTTGGGGGAGCAGAATGGGGATCCTGGGTTATAGGCTTTAGACAGAGAGGCTCCTCCGCCCATCTATCCCAGTAGGGATCTCTGAGCTCAGGAGTGGTGGCGATATCCACAGCGTTAAGTCGCCATTATCGCGGCTGCCCTGCCGTTCAGCCACACGGCTGTTTACAAATTACCCGTAGTCAGCGTCTACTGGCCGTCTGGCCTAGCGAGAAATAACCAGGCTAAATCTGAGGAACTGGACAGCAGCCAGCCTGGTGAATGAGGACAAACTCTTGTTGAGTTCTTGTGACTCACGACACTTCCACTTCATTTCTACTGCACTGCCTCTACACTTCCACAGTTTGCACTGCATTTCCAGTGTGCCTCCACTGCATTTCTACTGTGCTTCCACTGTGATTCTCCTGCATTTCCACTGCACTTCCCGAGGCCTGACTCATAAACTGTGCAGAGAAGCAGGACGGACACCCGGACATATTGCACAAAAATAAAAACACAAGCCATTCCTTAGAGCGAGCGAGCACGCACGCACGCACGCACGCACGCACGCACGGGTCTGAGATGATGAAGAGAATAATTAAACCGTATCCAGGACACAGAAAACCAAACGGGTCCCTGTGGCTCCAATGCCTGGCTTTGATGTGAGTGGGCAAACAAGCTCAGCTCCAGGACAGCCACAACAATGGGCGTATCACTGGTTATGTTGGCTTTACTGTTGCTATCGGATGCAGCTCCCACCATTTCTCAATCACTCTCTTTACGTCTTTGTTTCCTCTCATGTTTTCCTTTGTACTTCAGTATCGAATGCAAATGGCCAGAGGGGGACTAGGGAACTAGGAGCCTGGCCCAGGGCGACGGTCAAGACCGCTAATAAAGAACAAAAGCAGTTCAGCTGACTGAGCTCCAGAGCCCGGGATTCAGGGAGAGGTGACAGGCAAGGATAGAGAGAGAAAGAAAGAGGGCGATCAACCGCCATGGCTGCCTCTCAAAAAGTGAAAAAAAGGAAAACACCAAAATATTTTTAAAGAATATATGAAAAGATCTTCACTAAACCCATGTAGATTTAGAAGCAGGGACTGGGGTTGATTCAGTGAAGGTGAATACGCGTTACGGCCTTAAGACATTGTGTTTTATTGTTGTCGATGCTGCATGTCCACGAGCTGAAAACCCGCCATCCAGTATCAGAAAGACAGACAGACAGACAACCACACCACAGCGATGGGCATCTCACGCCTCATGTTCGCCACGGAGGCCCTATAGCGCCTGGCACCTGCGCTGGCAAAAAAAACCCTGTAACAAAAACACTCCAGATCAAACAAAGGCACGCCATCGCTTTTCTGTTTAAACGCCCCATTTGCATCTGATTGTTATTCAATTCACTGCTTGTTGACAGTCTAATACCCATTCAGCAACTCTTCCCAACGCACACGCCCACTTAGTGCCCCCCATGTTTTTCCATGGTGACTACAGTATGTCAGGCCACACTGCCGATGCCAGACTTAGCCCAGACACTCTGGGACACTGGTCTTTTCCACATGTGGTGAGCATGGACATTAACATACTGTAAAAACCAACAACAAACACATAACAAATGCTTTTTGTTTGGGAAACAGCTGGGAAATCCACACCCATGACTGAAATTCCCAGAGGCCATCCTTTAGAGAGGTGAGGTTCCAGCACACACACACACACACACACACAGAGACAAATACGCGCAAACACACGCACACACAGACACACACACACAAATACGCGCAAACACACGCACACACACAAATACGCACAAACGCAAAGAAACACATTGATAAACGTGCACACGCGCACATACACACACCCAAACACGCATGCACTCACGCAAACACATGCATGCACACACAAACATGCACACACAAACCCTGCCTGATGCTATTGACAGGGCAGCAGTGGAGCTGACCTGCTGTGAAGCACGTGGGGGGATTAATAGACATGGAAGGCAATGACTGTCAGAAAACCTGCGGATTCCCCAGACTTCTTATTCCAGCAGAATGGCTAAATCTAATCTAATCATGGCCATCCAGCTAGCTTAGCACTGGACTGGAGAGAGGGAGAGGGAGAGGGAGAGGGGGAGAGAGAGAGAGAGGGAGAGACAAACAGAGAGAGAGAATGAGAGAGAGAGAGAGAGAGAGAGAGAGAGAGAGAGAGAGAGAGAGAGAGAGAGAGACTGAGAGAGAGAGAGAGAGACTGAGAGAGAGAGAGAGAGAGAGAGAGAGAGAGAGAGAGAGAGAGAGAGAGAGAGAGAGAGAGAGAGACTGAGAGACTGTGCTCCACAGGATGGGTTATTTATGACAAACTAAAATTCCTGCCACTTTACTGAGAAACTTGGAATGGAAATACCACAGCCTTCTGGTTGGGAGGAGGAAGAGAGCGCAGGGGGGGGGGGGGGTGCAGGGTGTTGCTTTCGGGGCGTTTTAAGGGAGTGTCTGCTTTGTATGGGGGCTCTAAAGTGCTTCCTTATCTCTTGCCTCTAGGTGCAGGCCCTCAGGCAGTCAGGAACATACTGGGGGACATGGCACCGCCAAACAACCGCCAAAACAACACACTGTCGTTCCAGCCACTTCACATCAATGGACCTCCTGCTGAACTACGCTTCCAAAAATGAAAGACAACTTCAATATGAATATCACAGGGTGAAGTCTGAGGAAATGAAGACCTGTGCCTTTTCAGACGGGCCCCACCTCTCTGAGGAAAATGAGCAGTCAAGGTTTCGAGACATTAAAGTATGAAGAAATGAGGAGGGGTGCATCATTTAGTTTTTGTTAGCACTGCACTGAGGTAAAGAGAGGCGCACTTGGCCCGTAGGCTGCAACGGGTTCGGGGTTACCGGGACGACAGCTCGACACCACAGCCTCCTGTAGTCCAGGAACGGGCAGTGTCAAACAGAGAAACAGAGTCACCCGAACAAAGGGCACACAAAGTGCCTCAGTACCCGCTGTGACAGGACGGGATTTGGAGAGGCAGAGCCGGTTGAGACTCCCCCGAGGAGAGAATCGGCTGGAAGCACTGCGCTTGCGGGACGCTCTCAGTGCGCTAAACACGGCACGCGCTCAGAACACACAGAGGAAAAACCAGGCCATGTTTACCGCAAGACTCTCAGTTCAAAACCGACGCTTCTCGGAAGAGTCGAAGAGCCTGCTGACCTGTGGACCGGCCTCTCTCTCGCATGCGAGCGCTCAGGTTTGCCGTTCTGCGCCATGTTGGGGTACAGTCAGTCCAGGACCACTCTCACAGTCGTGTGCACCCCTCTCTTAACATCTTTTAGATACGCTGCTATAGCATAGTGCCCTGGGGCATTCACTATTACACTCTGGCCTCCACATTTGCAACTGTTACTCTCCTAATTCTATAAGTGCCTAACCTTCTCCTGTTTCTATTCCCCGGGGGAGTTTCTTCCGCCCTCCCCACACCCTGAGTTTGCGGACGGCTCCAGCCCTGTACACCCCCTCCCCCCCTCACCCCCAGTTCGAGCCCCAGGTGTATCACCCTGCCTGAATGGCACATTATACATCTCTTCATTTGGACCCATTTTGATTATTTGCTGTGATAGATCCCTAATTACATTTCTGTTACCATCCATTCCACCTTCACTTCAAACCGAGCCGGCCAGCATAGCAGAG
Organism: Ilyophis sp. 1 JC-2022; assembly: GCA_022702515.1. Lineage (NCBI taxonomy): Eukaryota > Metazoa > Chordata > Actinopteri > Anguilliformes > Synaphobranchidae > Ilyophis > Ilyophis sp. 1 JC-2022. The sequence goes on from CM040406.1 coordinate 44,549,726, forward strand.
GATGGGCTCCCCCTCTCTAGCCAGGTTCCTCCCGAGATTTCTTCCCCTTGGGGTGTTTTTTTTCTCACCACCGTTTGAGCGTTTTTCTTCCCACCGGGGAGTTTTTACCTCGTTTGCCATTTGGGGGTTCAGGCCTCATATTTTCCCCTAATATTCCTTCTGTTTCTGAGTAAAGCATCTTTGTGACAATTCTCTGTAAAACGCACCATACTAATACAATTTAATTGAACATGCACTCCATTTAATACCTGTAAACACTTAGGATGAATAATGTGACAGAGCGTGTAGCCTACATCACTACCCGACACCTATCTCAATGTTAGCAGGTCCTAAACCGACGCACAATCGGGCCGTTTGTTAAGACTGTTTTTGTTTTTCCTCCTCAAGAGTCTGACAGGAGCGCTTCAGTTGGACTTAAATATAAAGGCATGACTCACATAAGCAGGTCTCCTGTCATAGGAGCGGGTACAGTAAGAGGGACGGGATTAGGCAGGAAGCAGGACGAGGGGAGGTCACCGTCGGCCGCAGCGTGAGACTGCAGAGTCTATTCTCTGCATCTGGAACGCGTTTGAATCTTTCAAATAAAAAAACAATAAAGAAAGGGCCTATTAGAATAGGCGTATGACGTATGTGTCACTGCAGCACAACTGCAAAATCGGGAACGTGGGCCTGTTCACAGACGACGTGTGAGTGACAGGGATGAGGTTCCCCTGGAGGGTAAATACGCACACGTACTGTATGCCACCCAACCTTTTTGAACACATCAAAGGTGACGTATTTTGAGTATTGAGAAAATTCTGACAGGCCACACACGGGTATTTTGGTCAGGGAAAGCTGCGTTTTGGAGCTGCCCGCGCCGTTAGTTTCAGGTTCTCCTTTCCCTCGCTTTATCCTTCGCCTCTCATTTCCCCTTCACGCCTATGCTCTACTTTCACACTGCAAAGGGGGCGGGGGGGAGCGCAGTATCTATTCCCCGTTCCCCGATACCGGGCAAACCCCAATGTCATTGCAACAGTGGCTGACCTATCACAAGTGAAACTGTCCTCCAAGGCCACCACGAAAAGTTTCTTTCTAAAGGAGGGGTGGAGAAGAGAAATTCAAAAACTACGAGTATCGCTGAATAAATCAGACCAATATTTATTTTTCCCGAAAAGAAAATTCAAGCATGTAGGAAGCAGAGAGAGCAACACTGAGAGAAGGGACCAGCTCTGAGAAAGTACCATGACGGGGATCAAACCCCAGTCCGGGGGGGGGGGTTTGCATATTGTTCAAGAGTCGGCTAACCTACGGCCCCAGATCAGCCCAATGTTTTTGCACGCCTGAACCCTGCAAGTGAGCAAGCACATAAACCAAAGCAAGGCTGCCTGAATCTTGCATAAAGCATCCAGGGTACCGTTGCGAGAGCAGCTGCAGGTCGTCATGGTGAAATAGCAATCACGCCTCCTGTCACATGCTGACGTTTCCTACTGATAAATTCATTCAGTCATTTTCTCTGAGAGGAAACCGCGGTCCTCTGAGACACAGAGACTCTCACGCATTTATGAAGTCAAAGTATCTTTATCCTTTATGATTTCAGGCCCACCATGAGAGCCTAACCCTGATCAAAAAGCTTGAGACCCAGTGCCCTGCTGACATGTCTGGAATTCCATTTAAAGCTAATAACCAATGAATACTTGCAAAATATATCAGCCTGTTTGAAAACGCTTCAGCCACTGCCAATCTATGATCTTCCATTTCCAGAAGCCGTACATATGAACAGATTAATTTTATAGAGTTTACTCAGAATTGTAAGCATAAACAACCGTTTTTATATTGTCCCGGCACTTCTTTCCTTGAATGAACACAGCCATCTCAGGGGTGCATTAGCCATCGAAAATAGTGCCAACTGAAAATGCTACGAAACATCCCTTTCAGAAAAACAATCAGGTAATACACGTATCTACCAAAAAGAGAAAGAAATGCACACCATGATTTCTATAGAAAAAGGTGCAGGTGATTGTAGCGATAAATTGGAAAGAAGAGGAAGTGAACACCACACACTCAGCTCCACATATTTATTTATTTATCTTACCAACTTTTCGGCATTTGAAGACCTGATGCCCCGATGAAGACGAAAGTCTAAACCTTGGTAAGATAAATAAATAAATATATGGAACCGAGTGTGCGATGTTCACTTCTTTTTTCCAATACACATATCTAAACTCCTCAAAAAACGTTTGGAAATTTGTGTTTGGTCGATCATATCTCTGTTGTCACTGTATCGTATATCATTGGAAAGCCTGTTCATTTCCCTTTACAATAATGTCCCATTTGTAAGGATCATGCATTTGTGGGATGAGCAGCACAGCCGATTATGTGGGTGGGGTCCCAAGTGAAATGTGCCAAATTTCCCTGCCAATGTCAAACAGTGCATTCTCCTGTTGGTATTGACTCTATTGTTTTGAGTTGTTTGGGGGATTGGATCCCACCCCCACAGCAACGCGTGACCAGGCTGGTGACCAGCATGAGGAGGAGGTGCCAGGCTGTTGTGGCTGCGTATGATTCATCCACTCTCTACTGAGGCTCCTGACCGTTTGTTCAATGAATAAAGCGTAAAATTACCAATATGTCTTGTTTGTTCCTTGTTACTGATAGAGATTTCAACCATCCAATCCCCCAAACAACTCAAAACAATAGAGTCAATACCAACAGGAGAATGCACTGTTTGACATTGGCAGGGAAATTTGGCACATTTCACTTGGGACCCCACCCACATAATCAGCTGTGCTGCTCATCCCACAAATGCATGATCCTTACAAATGGGACACACAATGCTAATACTACAGTGACAACATAGATATGATCGACCAAACACAAATTTCCAAACTTTTTTTGAGGAGTTTACAACATCTGCAGACATGACATTGCGATACATGCTGCTATGGACACACTTGAAATGTCTGCTCTTGCTCAGGACCATGAACAAAATACCCACAAAATACCCACAAAATACCCTATACCTGCCATTGTGAACTTGGCTGGATGTCAAAACCTTCTCTAAAAACCAAAAATATCCTTAATTGCACACAAAAACTGTCTGGGACAAATACAATTGTACACTAAACCTGAAAAAACTATGAAAAAAGAAAACAGTTAAACAGTATATCAGATTTCCAAGGTCTTTAAATCAATACGCTAAGCACATGGTGTTTCTGTCTCCTTAAAGCGAAAAAACAATCAGCTCAATTAAATAATTAACATTTTTTATGGAAGCAGGACCTTAAGATGCAACCGGACCAGATCTTCCCCTCAGCTTAGAATAATGTCACACATTATCAACCGCCAATCTGAAAATTAGTCCATATGGAGGATGAAAGAGATCTTGCAATAAAACATATTTATTTATTTTAATTTTTAAAAACCTGAAAAAATGTTTACATCGTAAAGTAAGAGGGATATGAGTTTGAAATCGACCTACATCCAGTGTTTGGCAAGAGCCAGTCAAAGCTGGGGTGGCCAAACCCTTGGTGGCCAACCCCAATGGTGATCTCTATAGTCAGGGCCGTCACTCTCCTCAAGATAGTTTGAATTGGGCCATCTTCTGACACACGGGGGAACTTGCGACTGAATGGGGCCTGATGGTCCACACAGAGTACATTGTGTGAATCACACGTCGAAAACTCCTGACAGCCTCATTGTCACACAAACACTTATGCTGAGCACGTCACTGGCTGTGCATTGTGAAAGGCAGAAAGATAAAACTCTGGGCTACATGCGTTTCCGCAAGACATGCAAGATTAAACGGCTCTTTTTTTCTCCAATACTCCAGCGAACTGGCCGCATTACCCACTTATTGTCTTTAATAGACAAGCAGGCCTACGGTACCTAGAGAGCACTACGGCAGAACCCGGTTCGTCTCCACACACTGAGCTCGTTACACATCAATAACAGCGCGCAATATTAACAACCAAAACCACCATCGATGTAACTTGTGATAAGCAGTGACTAATTAAATCACCAAGGGGAGAAAAAAATAAAAAAAAACATACACAACGCAGGCAACTTTACTCCATAGATCAAAAGACAATTCCATTGTCTCTGGCGAGATACTCAAGTGAGTGATTAATCAAACGCCTTGCATTCAGTAAAGTATCCTTCAGACGGGAGGGCCTCGTAGACACGAGTGAGTTTCCAGAGATTGGGGAACTGACATTCGCCTTTGCGAGTCACATGGAGCGTGACTCAGAGAGTTTGCACATGAGTAATGCGTGCATGCGCAGTGGAGGGTCGCTGACTCTCTGAGGGGTGAGCACCCAGCTCAGGCCCTACTCCTGTGGCTGTGATGGTGAAGTCCCTTATCGTCTGGGACCGACTCCAGAGCAGATCAGTCCTGAGCAGTGGAGGGTCGCTGACTCTCTGAGGGGGTGAGCACCCAGCTCAGGCCCTACTCCTGTGGGTGTGATGGTGAAGTCCCTTATCGTCTGGAACCGACTCCAGAGCAGATCAGTCCTGAGCAGTGGAGGGTCGCTGACTCTCTGAGGGGTGAGCACCCAGCTCAGGCCCTACTCCTGTGGGTGCGATGGTGAAGTCCCTTATCGTCTGGGACCGACTCCAGAGCAGATCAGTCCTGACCAGGCCCTACTCCTGTGGGTGCGATGGTGAAGTCCCTTATCGTCTGGGACCGACTCCAGAGCAGATCAGTCCTGACCGTGGGACATTCTCTCCAGCGTTGTCCAGGAAGGGGGCTCTTTCAGTTGTCAGGGCATTCCCTGCCGTAATCGTATGAAAAGCGCCCCCTCTGGTCAAAAGAGCACCTGCGGTCTGCTGGTGTAAGCGATGCAGCCGCCCAGGGAAACTGCCCACACAGTACTGCCCAATAACTGGTGGTGTGCTCGACCAATCAATAGAGGATGTTTCAGAAATTCCAAAATCCTTCAAATATGATTGGCTGCTCCAAGATGAGGAAAGTATTTTTTTGAAGTTCTAAATAATATATTAAATAAGCACTAGATCAATGGCTGACACACATCTATACGTGTAAAATATAAATTGCTTTTAAAATAGTTATATCTAGAATATTTTTTGAGAAGAATATTCTAATTAAGAGGAAATACCAGTTCACAATGTGAGAGAGAGACCAGGGGCCACATGTATAAACAGTCCCGAGCAGAAAAATGCCCTCAGAAAGCCGCGTAAGGGAGTTTCCACGCAGAAATTCAGATGTATAAAATAACACGTGCTGTGAAAATCTGCGTACCTCCACACACACCGGACACCACACGTACGCAATGTTTGGCGTCAGTGTGATATGGCGACATAGTGACCGAAAGGCAGAGGTAGAAAATGCAAAACGTTTTTTAAAGCAAATTTCGGACTTTCGCCCCGAGCGTTCTTTTACGCATTCTTTTACTCAGAGTTTTATACATGCGGCCCCAGGCTGAACAGATGCATTTCTAAATGCACACAAATGCATTTGGGAAAGGTCAAAGCAAAGCAAAGTGTAGAAAGGACTTGTTGACGCTGGTCTTCGGCTGACAATAAGAACATCAGTCAAAAAGTAAATACATTTTAGGCCTGCTACAGAGCGCCACCCAGCCCAAAGGATCAAATTTACAGTTGTGTGCAGCCGGGCTGGCGTTTGGCAGGCGTTGTGTGCGTATCGTCACGTACATGTCCCTCTGCATGTCCTTCTTCAGAGGGCAGGGTAGTTAGCCGTTTCACCAAAGCGGTCAAGCGTGACGACGGCCAACATCATGGATCCGGCCAAACTGGCACATTTACAAAGGGAGGGCTTCTTGGGAGTGGTCCGGTCAGCTCATATTCTGACAGGAAAGACCAACCACTGAGCTTACAGGGGGCCCTGACTTGTAAGAACAGCAACAATGAAGTGTAGATTATAAAACGGAATATAAACGAGCATATAGGCTCCCACTATCACAGGAAGCAACTCAGGAGAGCTAAAGAAGCCAAAGTGGGAAATCGATGCTGCCCAAAACGAAGTTGGGGCTCTTCCTGTGTTTAGTCTGAAAGGCTAACACTAACATTAGCTTGCAGACAGAAACCCTGGCGAAACCAAACTGGATGAATGATAGATCTTGTTTATGATAGACAAGCATTAGAGTGCTATGCTGAGGACTGGATGCTGTGAGTGCTGGTGGTGATTAGTGAAATGTCTTGGCTGGATCACTGAAATTTGACCACGCGGTGTAGCTGGCAGCTCGCTGTCTCTCAGATCCAGCCTGTCCCCTTTAATCTCCTGAGTTCTGCTTTTCCATTTTAAAATCAGAATTTATTATTGGGGGCTTTTTAAAATTTTCTTTTTCTTTTTTAAAGTTATTCCATTTTGTGTTTCTCTATTGATTCTAGTTTTAAAGCATTTTGCATTAGCCTATTCAAAGTCTGGTTTTACCAGTCTATTAAAGAACAAGCATGTTATTGTACTCAAAAACGAATTTATTTACATTTCCCCATGCACTTAAGCAAAGCTAGTAAAGTCATAGATCTAGCACAATTCACGTGACGTGTTTTACATTAACTACATTCTCAAGCTGCGAGTGGATTGATTGTACTGTTTATTTTAAACTCACCAGTGGTGATTGGTGAAAGGGGTCTATCTTGGTTTACCCCCCTAAAAAAAGTGCTTTAACCCAAATACTTTTTTTTTTTTTCACAGATAGTCTGATAAAAGGGCATTTTTAAAGCTGCAGGTAAAACTGAAATCTGAAAGCCCGACATATAACTGCAGCCCAATTGATGACCACGTCATCTTACAAGCATTTCTTCTTCAAGGTCTAAGAAACCCCTAACGATCGCTCACCTGACCTGTTAGTCTGGTTCCAAATCTAAAATTGGAAAGAGACAGGGGTCATGAGACCTGGGAGAACACCGCTCATTGTCACATGATTCTCAGTGTCAGGTCTGAATTTCATTTCCATTTCCACTGCCCAATTTGCAATCGCAAAGTGTTCATTTCAGGCATGTCCCTTTGCTGCAACATCTTGCCATTTTTATATTTGAGACACATAAAACCCGCAGAACACATACGGCTGAGAATTGATGGCTTTCACTCTGGAATCCACCAGCTGAGCTGTGCTACTGGCCCAGGAGGATCCATCGATATAGAACCGTAGATTATATATAGAACCTATATATGTAGAGTGACATATCACGTAATGTAAATTTAATAGGAATTTGGAATTCTGAAACGGAACCATTCGGCAGCCATCTTACCTGGGTACAGTTCCTAGCCAGCTATAATCGGAACCTACACCGATCAGCCACAACATTAAAACCACTGACAGGTGAAGTGAATAACATTGATTATCTCATTGCTATTTTGGTTCTGTACTCTTACACTGAGTTTGAAAGGATAAAATGACAATGAGGTTGAAGTGCAGACTGTCAGCTTTAATTTGGATATTTTCATCCATATCAGATGAACTGAAATTATAGAACCTTTTGTACATAGTCCCCCCCATTTTTGAGCATCAAAAATATTGGACAATTTAACATAATGTAGAATAAAGTAATCATTTTTTATATTTGGTCGCATATCCTTTGCATGCCATGATTTCCTGATGTCTGTGACCCAACAATATCAAAAGTCTCATATCATCTTATTTTCTGGTACTCCTACAGGCGATACTACAACCTCTCTGCATTTGAATGGATCTTTATGGGAATTGGGGGGTGGGACTAGATTTAGCTGTAAATTACACAGGAACAGTATGGAACACATGATTTGCTAAATGGCTCCAAGTAATCAAGGGTCTGACGTATCAAACAAGCCTCAAACCATCACTCTGCTGCCAGAAATACAGTAGATATGGTTTAATAGGGTTATTAATTTCCAATTCAATAGGAAAATTGTCAGGAGAAACTACCCTTAAAGTGATCCATCCATATCTACTGCATATCGGGCAGCAGAGTGATGGTTTGAAGCTTGTTTGATACCTCAGACCCTTGATGACTTACAGCCATTTTACCATCCATGTATTCCATACTGTTCCAGCATAATTTACAGCTAAATCTAGTCCCACCCCCCAATTCCCATAGAGATCCATTCAAATGCAGAGAGGTTATAGTATCGCCTGTAGGAGTACCAGAAAATAAGATATCAAGAGACTTTTGGTATTGTTGGGTCACAGACATCAGGAAATCATGGCATGCAAAGGATATGCGACCAAATATAAAAAATTATTACTTTATTCTACATTAGGTAAAACTGTCCAATATTTTTGATGCTCAAAAATGGGTTGGACTATGTACAAAAGGTTCTATAATTTCTAAACGGTTCATCCGATATGGATTAAAATACCCTCAACTAAAGCTGATAGTCTTCACTTCAACCTCATTGTCATTGTATTCTTTCAAACTCAAAGTGCCAGAGTACAGAACCAAAATAACTACAAGGTAATTAATGTTATTCACTTCACCTGTCAGTGGTTTTAATGTTGTGACTGATCGGTGTATGTGTCATGTACCTTCTAACCCACTGTGATGACATAATTGGGTCTCAGAAGCCAGATAGCTGATGATTGGTTCATAGATGTATAACCATGGTTACTAGCCACCATCTTACCTGGGTATGGTCTCTAAAATTGTGCCACTAAACTATGACGTATGTCACATCTATGGTTCTATATCTACGGGTGGATCACAGGGTACACATCAATCAGAAGAGTCGTTACTGTGCGATGATGCATGGGATCGCCTACGCTTACTGACTGAAACACTTCCTCCCTGGGTGAAGCTGTGGTCAGCTACACGTCACCCAGCAGGTTTCTCGGGCCAGGGTCTACACTGACTGACACGGTCAGAATACAGCCAGGATAGTGGAGTATATCACTGTGCTGAGAGCTTGTGCTTTAGCCTGGTATGTTACCCAGGAACCCTGAATGACAATATTTGATGCTACGCAAAAGGGGTGTAAAATGTTTCATCTACACATAATACTCCAACATGCCACATTTTGTAATTAAAAAGACTGCTGTAAAGTATGAAAGACACGCAGGTTTGGAGAGTAATAAAGTACAGCTATCTGTGTAGCTACCTGTACTATGTTGCTTTCAGTTTGAGGGGGGAAGACATTTTCTACTTTGTAAATTTGAATCCCACTAAACAGGAAATTGCAGAGATTTATGAGACAAAAAAGGACATAGCCTACAAGTGGATGCTTTTTAAAACAGTTCTAAAATGGAAATACAAATGCCATCTGACTGGTGGTCAGTGGGAACTTTCTGAATGTAACCTACGTACGAATGTTGAACATGAATGCTGCTCAACTATGAGACCACACGAAGACCGAACATTTTGAGGCAACATATCATTTGATTGATAGACCATTTGATAATTTGCCAAACATGGCTTTAATATAGTTAAAAAAATGAAAATTAGAATGTTAGAAATATTAGAAACCAGGCTTCTAAGTGCCAGTTCTATGCCTACGTAGAACAGAAGCCAGTAATCAGCAGGCAGAAATAATTAGGCACAGACAAGAACACAAGCCACTAAAGAACTTCACACGAGTCACATACGTTAGGGAATAGCCGTGCAATGTAAACAGTTGGTATTCAAAACACTGAACTGTAATGCTTTTCTGCCAAACTGGAGGATACTTGCTAAAATTGTAATCTGAAAAATTAATTTCTCATCATTAATTTCTCTTTGCTCCAACCTCCTGGGAGAGAGAGAGAGAGAGAGAGAGCGATAGAAAAACAGAGACTGAGTGCATAACTAAAGGGAGCCACATTACACAGCCCCCAGAACTGCATCGGCAGGTAGAACAGCAGGCCATCGAGTCCAGAGTCCTCCTGCTCTGTATATCCCCTTCAGTAATTAGCCCACTTCAGTAATATGCACCTCTTCATATTGAGACCTTCGCTCGTCACATAATGCTATCCATCAACCACCTTTTGTTGGGCATTCTTGCTTTAGCAGGCACCGTAAGTTACCATGAAATACTAAATCCAGAATTCACCAGAAACCCAGCAGAAGCTTCAGGACTGCCTCTGCAGGCAATTTGATTTCCCACAATGTTTTAAGTAAAAGTTACACATGCAATTGTGGTCTCAATTGACCGCAGGTCATGATCCACATTCAGGACAGTTGCATTTAACATCCAGAACACTTGCTCCAGTGAAACAGTGCATTAAGGGATATGGGAGGACAAGTAACCATGGCTTTAACACCGTACTTCATAAGCGCAATGCTTGCAAAACAAAGCAATAGAAGGCAATATACAGCACACCCTTTAGAGGTCGCAAACAGAAGATTTTTGGTTGCAGCAGTTTCTCCAACCCCCCCCCCCCCCCTGTCCCTGTCCCTGTCCCCCCTCGCACACAATTAATGTAATTATACACTTCAGAATCCAACGGCAAGACTACGCGGAAGGTGTTCCGCCCTGATCATCTAAATCCATTGCGCCATTGTGCAAAAACTGAGTGATTCTTGCAGGGTGCTGCAACCCGCTTTTGTGCTCCTGGAATTGTACAGCACTAAAAACGGTGATGTAATGTTCCTGCAGGTGCCTCTGATTGGCTCATGCTTTTAAATGCCAACTCCAGCAGACCTCAGTATCTGAGCACTGCTCTCCACTGACAGAGCGGAGAAACACTGAAATAGCCCTCCCCATTATGTGCACCCTCTTCTAAATATCGTTTTCGGGAGCAGCAAAACCCAGGGGCCGAATCTTACATTACAAATCCTGCACATAATGACCTCTGAACACTAACACAGGAAAGTGTAAGACTTGTTCTACAGGTTAAATTCTGCTCTCCTGACTGTCTAAACAAAGAAAAAAGTAGTCTGCACCACGAGATTGATTATTCAAAAAAACAAAATGAATGGACTCTCAATACAAATTCCAAGGACAATTAAAACATTTTCTTAATAATCACACAATTCACCTTATCCAGATTAAGGTGATGCCGTTGTATAGGTCCAACAAGTATGGAACCAACGTTTAATATCCAGTCAACAAAATAAACTATTTACTCCATCCTTTCCTGTAGGACACCTCCACAGTCTAGTGACACTTGAATCTCTACAGTATTAATTAGCAAGCTGTAGTAATCAACATCCACTGCATTGCTAATGAGGAATCGAGCTGGAAATGCTCTTCTAAAAAAAGTCAATGCATAACCATTCAAATCCTGATTATTCATGCACTGTCATGAAGTTGCATACTAATGACATACTCTCGTTAAGTGAGAATGAAACATGCTGTCTATTTTATTCAGAAGAAATAGCAACATGCACATTAGAGATTGTGTTTTGAAATTCGCAGCTACAGAGGGAATAATCGGTCACAAACCCATTCAGTCGTCATTAACCAAACATATTAAGTTACATAAACTTTGTTTAACAAACGTTTGGGGAAACAATAGTGACCCCGTTGACCTACGTTTGAGACCTAAAAAGACAGTGTTGACTTCATATGAATTGCAATGTAGGCTACATTTCCGCCGTCAGATTTTTCTTGTTGAAATTTACCACAGCAATCTGTCTGGACAATAATACATGCAGAAATTCCCACTGACGGTGCAGTGTTAAGGGGCAACAGTGGACATTATCGGGGGTCCCCTGTGAAATAATCCAGTCTAAGCAGCGCAATAAATGTTACGCGAAAAGCATAGAAACCTTCAGCTATGAGCTTGCCCCACAAAAACGCGATATAAAAGAGGGGGTGGGCAGAAAAGGCGTATTGAATTATGTCGGATTGTTAAATCGCACAACTGTTAAAACAATGACATTGCTTATCAACGGAAAACACTGGATGGTTTACCCTCTTGAATACCAACCTCCAACTTAGTTACTTTGCAAGGCATTCCTGTTTGGGCAAGTGCTTTTCGAAAACAAAAAGAATGGCCATCGTGCAATTCAGCGCAGTGCATTTAAGTAACCGCACAGACTACCACTCACACACAGCCGGCTCGTAAACACCCATATATAAAGCAATGTGCACAAGGGACTGAGTGGAAAAACAAACTGAAATATTAACTATAAGCACGGGGCGAAAAAAAGCTTCATCTACAACTGCTTGCTCTCCATGAACAAGATGACTGACGGCCAGCTAAGTACGATGTAAATGACTCATTGTTACAGACAAGCCCCCCCCCACCCCCCCAAAAAAACAACATTTTCTTTATTGAACCAATAAAGACACATTTCAAATAGCAATATATAGTAAAATGAAAATGCATCGCATATCTTACCTGTGCAAAATACAGATTTAGCAGACACAGTGTGAAGAACTGCAGGCATACAGGAAAACAGTACAAAACCCAGTAAGGCAAAGGCTGTAATTGGTTCGCCTGAACAACGTTCTTGAAGTAGAAAGAAAACAACGTAGTCCTCAGCGCTGACCACAGCAAACAGAGAAAGAGAAAAACACTCTGGTAGCTGAAGCGCTTGTGTCCATAGTGCAAAATGAGCCAGAGTTGCAGGTAAACAAACACAAAGAGGAGCGAGTACAGAATCGTATACACAACGGTTAGTCCCAGCTCCACTGAAGGGGGTACCGCAGCTCGGATCGGTTCATCAGTTGTGTCCGTTACAGACGTAAAAACACTGAGACTGACCTGGTTGTCGGTTAACAACATAGCTGATAGGTAAAATATATCAACAACTGACTAAATATCTACGTAAAACGATTAATTTTAAAATGATAAAAGGCCTAAACTTTTCATTTATTTTTCTTTGAAATTGCTAAAATAATAATAAACACCAAACTACGCGTAACTGGCTAGCTATATTTAAAAACAACTAGTGCTGCAAAATAGCTTAAGCAACCTACAAAACAAATTGTTACAGCTACGGTTTAAAAAGAGACAAACAAGAAAAACCCTCCACGGCAGCCCCGCAATCTCTGTTAAGCAGCTCCCTCTGTGCAAAAAACAACTCTGGAGAAGGGGAGATGTGATGGGGGGAGCGATCAGCTGAGCAAGACTGCAATTTCAGATCCGCCCCCTAACCAATAGGCAACTGTTCTCATGTTCACTGCTTGCACCATATTGGCTCCGAATCGATGCAATGCTGAATACCTCGTTATTAGAGCCAAAATGGAATCGGATATTAGCCATTTTCTTCATAATAAACACATAACTCCAAATCCCCGCCCACTACATTCAAAGGGTTATTCATTGGACGGACAGGCACCAGGCCTCCCCTTTTGAACATTTCAATTGGTTGTCGATGATGTCAGCTTCAATTGTTCAGCCTCCCGACGTCTGCTATTGGTTTTTTCACCACGTGAAACGTCTTTAAAAAAATTAAAGATTTTATTGGTTTATTTGGACGTCCGGGACTTTCGTGTTACCGGAAGTTCAAATTTAAACAGGATCGTTTGCTCTTAAATGAAGTATAACATGGGCATATTCGTTTGTCCATTGTATATAAATTAATACTTATAAAAATGAGAACCCATGAATTATATATTTCACTGAGATGCTGAATTGCGTGTTTAGCCTTTGGACGAGTTAATCACTCGTTGTAGGTGAGTGCCAGCTTGCTACAATAAGCACCTGGTTTAAGTTGGATAAGTATGCTAGTTGGTTAACATGTATGTTAATCTAACGTTAACTGGATAGTTTATCAACCAGCGCCAATAGTGCATGTTGGAACTTGTTAAAATGGTCTAGCCGTAAATTTAAATGCAATTAATGTTATCACATTTTATCATTACAGAGTCGTTAAGTATGGCGTGGGCTTGTTATTTCATTATTTTCCTGCTGTGTATACAAGAGAAGCCGTGTACGACAGAAAACGCATCGAAACTGGTAGAGCATACAAAAGCTAGCTTTCTTCAGACACTGCAGTCTGGGAAAACTTCATTCGTCTATTTTGGAAACGAAGGTAAGCTATTCTAAATACTAAACAGAGGGGTCATCGTGGACTGTCTGTAGACATTGTCATTTGGGCGTAAAATGGACCCTTTTGAATCATGACCTGTCGGATCTTTCTGATTGAGTTGATACCCATAATGTAACATTGTAGTAATGCCCATTGGTATACTTTTGAGAGAGAAAAAACACAAACCATAATTTATAATTTCCGTGATCTAACCACAAAGACTTGCTCTACAACATTGATCATGTTGAATACTTTGAATTAAATATTTGCAATAATTAAGAATTTATATTAGTAATGACATTATTATTATCGAAACTGCTTTGTGTATGCTACCCTCTGTGTATGCTGGTTTTCGTTGCAACCACAGTTGCAATCCTAGAATTTTAACAAGCAGTTAATTTTTCTTAATTAAGTGCTTGTCATGTTTAGAGGAATTATTTACCCTCTTAAGCCACATTATATCAGAAATGGCTATGGATGTCATGTAGAATAAACACCCCATGTTCACATTGTGCTTATTGTGCTATATTATTTAAACAAGATAAGAAAATTATTTAACAGATCCCTTTAAAAACTGATTTGAATCAATAGGCTCCTAATTGATGAAAGTGTGTACACATGGCCACTAAAACTAACCATTTAGTAGATAATGAAGAATTCAAACACAACGCAAATGATAACGAGCCAAACCTGCATTGTGTTAATAAGCTTAAAGAAAAGATTGAGTTAAATACCTGTGTTCAACAACCTAATTAGGAGCCTATTGATTAACTTCACTCTTTAATTTGATCAGTTAAAATGCATAATTGTGTAACCTCTCTTTGTAATTGTTGCAATATAGCACAATAAGCACAACGTGAACATGGGGAGTTTATTCTACATGGCTTGTTAATTCTGGGATTGCAACTGTGGTTGCAATGAAAACCAGCATACACAGGGGGGCCCCAGGACCGGTTTGGGAACCCCTGTTTTATTACAGTCCGATGTATACACATTGCAATTTACAGAGTGCTATTACAAGGGGTGATGGACTGGTTAAAGCAGGGGCGCACAGCTCTGGTCCTGGGTTTTGTTCCAACCAGTTACCTTTGTTTTAGTTTTCTGACAGCTCTATAAACTATGCTGGTTCACTCCTGTACTTGAGCACAGTAAAATCTTTAGGATTGCAGTCTGTGTGTGTAGCTGGTGCTTATACAAATGTCAGATCAAGATAATTGAGCCAAGATTGAGCTAATTTAATAATTAAGAGCAGAAGTTGGCATAAAATCTGGAAATGGATTGGCAACCTGTCCAGGATGTATTCCTGCCTCTCACCAATGCATGCTGGGATAGGCTCCAGCCCCCCCTGCAGCTCTGACCAGGAATAAGCGGGTTAGATAATGGATGGATGGATGGATCAGACTTTTTGTTGTGCAGCCATGGGTCAAAATGTTTTTAATAAAAAAGGAAATTTGTGTCACTTGTTACAAAAAGCTCCAAGAATCACATGAAGTGCCAAAAGAAGAATTGCTAAGTAACAAGAAGTAAGGTGACTGGATGGACACAGAACTGGTAGACTTCAACAAGTGTCCATCTGCTATGGGGGATTCTCCTCTCAGTAATACAAAAATAAATGTTCAACCTCCCGGAAGTATGGTGAAAAGAACCCATCAGTCAATCAAAACACAATTTGAAGATATTTAACATACTTTAAGGGTGAACTGTTCCTTTAACCCTGGGGTGCGCGACAAGGGCCGATCAGTTTCAGGCTTTTGTGCCAACTTCTGCTTTTAATTATTTAATCGGCTGAATCATATCTTGAGCTGACATTTGTGCAAGTGTATCCTAAAAAAATTTACGGTACAGAAGTGAACCAGCATAGTTTATAGAGCTGTCAGAGTTTTAGGGGTTTTGAGATAATTGGATTATTCATTTTAATTATTCATTAATTAATGCAAATAATTAAGTCAAAGTATTCAAACATGACCCACGTTATAGAGAAAGTCTTTGTGATTACAATGAGACCAAGATATTGTTTTTACCATTTACGGTTTTTTACCATTTACCATTTACGGTTGTCAAACTGTAGGTCTCGAAAGTGGAGGTGGGTAGGCCAAAAGTGGAGTGAAAATGGACACTTGGTCCCTAATATTCATAATGATGGTTTGTGTATTTTTTTCTCAAAGGTATACAAATGGTCATTGTGCCAAGGTTACATCATGTTTGTCACATATTGGACAGATTTAAGAGGTCAAGATTTGAAAGGGTCTAATTTTCCCCAGTATGACCCCATTGCATTAACCTGGACTGTTAAAATGGGTGCAAACATGGAACAAGTTGACGTAATAAATTGATAAATTAAAATGGGTAGGAATGGAAACCCTACTCCAAATGAATGCATTGGAGATGGAAGACTAATGTTTTTTCTTTTTGCGATCCGGAGAGAACATGATCATAATGAGTTTACAGCCATCCAGAAATCACAACTCGTACAAAACAAAAATTTAATTTTTTCTAGTTACTCCCACCATTGGACTTTTCCTTGAACATCTGAAGAAGTCTGCAGATGCACTGGAGGATTATGGTATTTTAGTAGCTAAGGTAACAACAATACTTTACATTTATGATTAGACGTCTGAATTAAGTAAATGCTTTTGTACTTTATTGTGTAGAGAAGATAACACGGACTGGCAAGAGAGGGAAATAATGCTTACAAACAATATATTTTCAGTTCTCTTGCTTAAAATGATTTATTTCCAGTGTATGTTTTGCAGGTGAATTGCACCAAAGAAATGGTACCAAAGTATTGCATTGGGGAAAAGGTGATGACGAAAGTATATTTATTCCGGTATGTATACCAGCTTTATTAGTTCATGTTAAGCTTGATTTTAGTTTTTTGTGATGTTCCTTCATGAGTTTTTCTATTGTTATGAATTCAAAGAGGGTAGTTTACAGTTGAATGTTGTAGTTTTCTACCCTGAATAAGGCACATTGGTGTAAATACTGTAATTTTACTGTCATCTCCTGGGGCCTGAATCACGAAGCAGGATTACCTGGGCTGCGTCCCAATACTCAAAAAATGCACCCTCCTTTCCTCCGTGACCCGGAAACGGATCGTTGTGTTTTAATATAATGTTGCTGATTACACCTTAATTACATATTAATGGTTACATATTCATTCATGGCTAGACGCAAACCGCAATGTCAGGTACATTGTATACTGTACATGCAAATACTTGTACTCAAAACGTTCAGGCAGTTTTTCAATACTTCCGGGTATGAGGGGAGTGGTAGTGGGGGAGTGTAGGAAAGGAGGTGGGGAGTGAAGAATATTCGGACGCAGCCAACATGTTACTTTCGGGTAGGAGAGGACTGAGGAGTGGTAGTGGGGGAGTGTAGGAAAGTAGGTGGGGAGTGAAGAATATTGGGACACACCCTGAGTTGGCTGGATAACTGCAGTGAGTAAAACCCGGAATCACTGTTTTTACTTTAGTCCGTGTTTCAGATTTGGGATGAATCCGGGATTTACTCAGTGCAGTTATCTCAGTAATCCTGCTTTGTGATACAGGCCCCAAGAGCTCACGAACATTATCTGACTCGTTTGCTTTTCCTGACAGAGGGCCTAGTGTTATGAAGAATTTTGACATGGACACCGTGTTTGATGTTGATGCCATCGTGGCTCATGTTCTTTTGTGAGTAACTAATGTTAAACCTTGCTTTTCTGTTTGTTGTCCTCACTCCTCATTATCGCTTTTATACTACAATGGACAACAAACCTATCCCCGGAGAAGCACCATCCTGTTGTCCATGTCGCATCATGTACCGGTCAATAACTTAAAATCTATTTATTGATCATTTGACGTACATATAAGCCTGAGTCAGAAGTGCTGTTTCCAAATGAATGAACCAGTCTAAGCTGCAGATCTCTCTGCGTGTGGTTGTCCTCCCCTTGTGGGTTTACATGCCCTATATGCACTAATACACTTAGTTGCTTTAATCCATTGCTATATTTCAGTTGACATTTTTCTTCCTCTTTGAGAGAGTTCTAAAACCTACTTTTTTGTTGCTCTCCAACAGCTGGTTTGGGTGGAAAAACCCATAAACTGCTCAGAAGTTCTAAGATGAACATCATAATTTAAAATACTTTATATTCTGAGTTGATTTTCTTAAGCAGGCCAACTTACTTGGTTGACATTGTTTTTACACATTCATTTATAAAGCTGTAGCTTCACCGAAGCATTTTAAATTACGCAACATGCTCATAGATACAACAGTGGTGCCCCTCTGAGATTTGAATCTAGGGCATTGAGCTGTTTCTTGTTTAGTTTTTGGGTTGAACTTATACGACAAGGTTTTGAAAAATTTCACAAGCATATGTTAGGATCGCATACGCCTAAAATGTGATCAACTGAATATGATTTATTATTATGATTTAAGAAAATCGTCAAGGTCTTGGATTTAAGGCTTGGTTGAAACGATCAAAAGCTATAGTGTCCTCCGGAATCATGCCCGTCTTGCTCTATCACAAACGGTATGAGCTGAATTTAGGGCAGCACCATACTATGCTCATACATCGGCTGTGAGGGTTCTCTCAGTATTAAATATGAATATATCAGACATTTTTGGCTCTTTTTTGTGTTAAAATGTCTTGTCTGTGGCATATGACATTGTAAAATGGCTGTGTCAGGATGTGTCAGACTGTAAAAGGGCTATGTCAGGCTGTGTCTGGCTGCGTTTGTCAATGTCAGACTGTGTTGGGCTATGTCAAACTGTGTTAGGCTGTGTTGGTCTATGTCTGGCTGTGTTGGTCTATGTCTGGCTGTGTTGGTCTATGTCTGGCTGTGTTAGGCTGTGTTGGTCTATGTCTGGCTGTGTTAGGCTGTGTTGGTCTATGTCTGGCTGTGTTGGTCTATGTCTGGCTGTGTTGGTCTATGTCTGGCTGTGTTGGTCTATGTCTGGCTGTGTTAGGCTGTGTTGGTCCATGTCTGGCTGTGTTGGTCTGTGTCAGGCTGTGTTGGTCTATGTCTGGCTGTGTTGGTCTATGTCTGGCTGTGTTGGTCTATGTCTGGCTGTGTTGGTCTATGTCTGGCTGTGTTGGTCTATGTCTGGCTGTGTTGGTCTATGTCTGGCTGTGTTGGTCTATGTCTGGCTGTGTTGGTCTATGTCTGGCTGTGTTAGGCTGTGTTGGTCTATGTCTGGCTGTGTTAGGCTGTGTTGGTCTATGTCTGGCTGTGTTGGTCCATGTCTGGCTGTGTTGGTCCATGTCTGGCTGTGTTAGGCTGTGTTGGTCTATGTCTGGCTGTGTTGGTCCATGTCTGACTGTCTGATTGTGGCCTTCTCCTTCACAGCACAGTGCTTTTCAATGAGGTGAAGTACGTGCAGACGCCAGCCGAGCTGCAGATCATCGAGAGGATAGCAAAGGGCCTGGCGGACGTTGTGCTGGCTTACGTTCAGATACTGGGGTTACCAGGTGTGTCCCCCCATGCTGGACGTCATAGGAGGAGCTTCAGCTTGTCCGTCTTTCTCTCGGCGTACTCTTCTAGCTTTCTCAACATTTATATTCCTATTCTTCTTATTCATCGTCATCATTATTATTGAGATTGCTTCCTTGCATATTCATGCTAATGTCACATATCCCTTCCCCGTCTTGCTCAGGTTCTGTAAAATGGGTCAACAAAAAAACACACCTCAGCTACCAGCATCACTGCACGCAAAACTACCTCCACCTTAAACAACATCACTTGCAGTGCAGTGAACTGAATGTCGGCTGTGTCCGAATCAACCCCCTTCTATACTATTGAGTGTGCTAGTTGAGTACACAGGATGAGAAAGTGAAGTAGGCAAAATGTTCTCCTAAATGTAGTGTACTTAAAATCCCTGGATGATATATTATATACTAGTCTAGGTTTTCGCTGATAATGGTATAGTATTGAGGATATTTTTTGCATGCTGCATGTCACTAAACAGTATGCCTTAAGCAGTACACAGTATGCTGATACACAGGATGCAGTAGATTGGGCTCTGACTTGGACACAGCTGCAGACATGAGTTTTGATTGAGTGCCTTTTGACTGTCCGTTGGCTGTTGTGTGTCCTCCCAGAGCACCGGGCCGTGATGGAAGCCACGTTCGTGTACGGTGCCAAGTATCAGTTTGTGCTGACAACAGGGGGGTCTGTACTGAAGCACATGGGGTGAGTCACGTCCCCTTTTCACCTCGTGTTTCCTGTGTCCTCACGGGCGCGCTCAGTCCAGAGCTCTAATGCAGCTGCCTCCCAGGAAACTGGGGCCATGACGAATATGATCCATGTCCACTCAGACCCCTGTCTACTATGTGCCCTGTCCCCTCACTTTGCAAGCAGTGTGTGAAAGAAATCCTGCAAAGCTCTTTCCAAACTAGTGAGGAAGTAGTTTATAATATATATATTTTTTTATGTTTTAGTTTTTTTTTGAGAATATAAATAAGTTCACATATGACAATGGTTACAAAGTGTAGATTATGAATGAAGATAGAATTAACAAAAATAAAAAGAGTAGTTTATAATATGTCCCGCTCTTTACTACTAGTTGAAGTTTTTACTACAGTTCTGCGGATGAGTGTGCTCTTGAATCCCCTCAACAAAAACCCAGAATACAGGGTTTCATCCTGGGATTTTAAGTGCCCCCATTTGTGAGAAACAGTCGCCCACTCAAAAGCTTTTTCAAATATGCGCCCTCAAAAGGGTGAAGGGATCATATTCGGTCATGGCCAGAGGCCACTTTTGAAGAAGTAACAAATATTTTGGTTGCATACATATGATGCACAGCTTCATTTTAAAAATGAGGTGCAACTTCACTGACATTTCCTTCAATAACAACAAAAACAATACGTGACATGGAGTGGGATGACACTTCCACAGTATGGTTTAAAAATAGTATGGAGGATTTTTTTTAGCATACTGCACGTTGCATGCTAAACAGTACACAGCAAACTGTACACAGCTGCTAGTATGCAGTACAAAGGAGACAGGATGCAGTAGATGGGGCTCTGATTGACACCCTTCTATACTATTTTGTATGCTAGTTGAGTACACTGGATGAGAAAGTTCAGTAGACAAAATTATCTAAATGTAGTGTACTTAAAATCCCCGGATTATATACTTATTTCCAGGTTTTTGCTGATAATAGTATGGAGGATATTTTTCTCATACTGCATGACACTAAACCGTATCCAGTATGCTAGTAAACGATAGACGGGACGTAGTAGATGGGGCTCTGATTCGGATACAGCCCGAGGCCCTGAACAGAAGTAACATAGCACCTCACAGAGACACCCCGTCCCCTTGCCCTGTAGATGTACTGGTATTGAGTGTGATTATAGGGTGCTGTGAGTGTGATTTTCGTGACTTCCTCTCTCTCCCACCCCGTGCAGTATGACTGACTCCTCCTCCCTCCAGTCTGGCCTGTGGCTTCTGCACTGCAAGGGGGTGGAGCATCGTTCAGACCCTTGCCACCACACCGCCCTGAAGAGACCCCTCACCACCCTCAACATCTACACCTTCCTACAGCTGATGGAGGCTCCGTTGGTGGTGAGGTGCCCTATGTATCTGCTAGGCACGGGCGACTCCTGGCCTCGCGGGCCGGTGTGTATGCAGGGTTTTGCTGCCACCAGTTACCAATTATTCAATTAGCCCATTTACATGATTTGATATTTTACTAGTTTCCACGATAGGAACAGCAGTTCTTGTGCCTGTATGCATTGTATTGTGGTATAATTTACCAGTGAATCGGTGTTGGTGTGTATGACTAATTGAATGAGCCAGGGTAACTGGCGGCAGCAAAAACCTGCATACACAGCGGCCCTGGAGTTGCCCATCCCTGATCTATGCTGTCACTCACTGTAACTGACAAGTGGATTACTGTCAGTGTGTAGGGGGCGAGGGGGGAGGGGTGTTATTGGTTGGATTATGATTCTATTCATATATTGGGCGTTAACAGAATGCAAAATTCCACCTCTTTGGTGCGATGTGAGACTTCAGGAAACAATGTCATTCTTGGCAGGTTAAAGTGTACAGAGCAGGTGAGCATTGCATTGCTGCTCCTTCACAGGTCTTGTCGCACCTGAAAGATCCTCCTAGTCCTGCTGCCAGTCCTGCTTTAGTGTGGAGAAACACTAAATGCATGGGGGAGCGGTGTTGATGGACTGATATTTCCTGTGTTCTTATCTCATTGGGAGAACACGGTGACCAGCCTTCACTGCGGCAACTTATCTGTCTATATTTTGGAGGATACGGTTATTTTAAAAACAAATCGTCAGCGTAAGACAGTGGTTCCCAATTGTTGCTGGAAATCTACCATCCTGTAGGTTTTCACTCCAACCCTAACACCTCGTTCACACCATCTTCTCGCGACAGAGACAAAGCTACAAGATTACATTCAAAGTCTATGGATAGCGGCGACAAACAGCAGAAGGGTTGGAGTCGGTACACAGCGACAAATAACCCGTATGTTTGTCTTTCTGAAATATTGACTACCAGTCAACTTTGTCGCAGTACCAACCTATCAGAAACGACGCCGCTCTAGACGGTAAAAAAAAGTTTAAAAAAAAAAAAGTACCCTATGAGCTCCCGTTCTTTTCTGTATTTCTGCAAAGCAGCTCATCTTAAACCAACCAATGTTACACGATAAGTCTGTACGAATATAGGCATGTTAGAAAACTTGAGGCTTTGAACAGAATTTCCGAGACCGTCGTCGGCATGTTTAGGGACTGTACTGTACTTTGCAATCAAGTGTTTACAATCGGTAAAATGCCCCCTTGTTGCTGCACGTGACCAAGTACAGCGAGTAGATGGCGTGAACGCGGCATAACAAAGCACACCTCATTCAACAGCAAGAGATCTCATTGAGCTGCTAATTAGTAGAATCAGGTGTGCCAAATTAGGATGGAAATGAAAAGCGACAGTACGGTAAATCTCCAGGAACGGGGTTGGGTAATAAGACCTGGTGTAAGACCTGCGTGTTCTTCACAGTGACACAGTCTGCAGACGGTGTCCCCAGTCTGCCAGCCATCGTCAGCGACATGCGTCTCTCCTCTGATTGCCATACGCCTGCCAGTTCTTTTTTTAAACCTGCCTAAAGTGCTTTGTGGTTTGCAGAGTAGAGAATAGTCAGTGGCTTGAGTCTGCTGAGGACATCGCAGGATCCATGTGCTTCAGCTGTGGCACTGTTTACTGGGGTCAGACACGACTGACTAAAAAGGCACAACTGCCAGTTTTTAATTTGGATGAAAAAAGCATGGGAAAATGTTTATAGTACATACATTAACAAGAAAAAAAGTTGTAATGGGCCCATGGTGATTTGGTGACTAATAAGGCTAGGATGCCGCCCAATCACAGCCAAGAAAAGCCTGGATAGGAATATTAGCGTCTTCTCCTGGAACCAGTCAAATTGCAGTGAAAAAAACAATTATTTGCATGCTGGCTAAATTGGAGCGTTCAGAGGAATCACACGGTTCCTCTGCGCCTCATCTGGACCCTGTTTAAACCTTGTCCCGTTCTCCCTGTCAGACAGAGGCACGGATAGACCCCTCTGGGGTGGAGACTGTCCATAGCCGTCTGCGCACACCCCTGCTGTTCCTCTTCACCCAGGCCGACACCCTGGCCATGGACCGCAGCACCGCAGACAGCCTGGCATGGAGGCTGCGTGGTGAGGCGGGCCTGGTCCTCGTCCACAGGTCAGTACCAGCAGGGGGCGCAGTGGAGCTGTGAGCACGACTGTGCTGCCACTGCTATGCGATACTAGCGACAGCAGTGGTAATACTGGTACTTGTAGTGAAGACCATAGGTAATGTTTAACTTTTTATTAAATGTATGACTACTGTATGTATATTTTAACATCGGTCACCATCAAGGTCATAATGGTGCAGGCATTTAGCAGACGCTCTTATCCAGAGCGACTTACACATTTTTTACATATTATCCATTTATACAGCTGGATATATTCTGAAGTGATTCAGGTAAAGTACCTTGCTCAAGGGTACAACGGCAGTGTCCTACCTGGGAATCGAACCTGCAACCTTTCAGTTACAAGGCCAGTTCCTTAACCCCATGTTCCATGTGGCACATAATGATGGTGTATACATGATGTTGTTTATACCTTCTTTGACTTTCATAGTTTAACTCCCTTCTTGCAGAAAACTAAATTATTCATAGAGAATTTGAGAGAAATTGTAACATCTGTTAGCTATTCTTTTCCCCTTACTATAATATGTCAAGTCTCTTATCTCTTATTATTTTTTTACTTTATGATACATATTCAGCTTCGCCTGCCATGCAATACTTGCCCTATTATGTCATGTGAACCATACAATGTTTCTTACCACTCAATAGCATATAAAACAAAGCCATTCATTTTCAAATGTTTCAAATTTTATTTTATTAAGTGTGCCTTGACGTCAAACACTATAATCAATGTTTTATTGTTACCTATTATTCTTTGGGACAGGGACAGCCCAGATGTAAAAACTCCAGAGGAATACAACGCCGCCTACAGACTACCTGGAGAGGTGGGGGATTGCTTTCTCAAAATATCACCAGAACTTTCATTCTGGACTGGAACTTGAACATTAATCTTTTTGTCTGTTTTAACAAGGGCTCACCAGTCAAGTATGTCACCTTAAAAAACATTGAGGAAGTGGTCAACCTTTTCAGAGATAAATCCATTCACGATGAAGAGGAAGACAAGGAAGAGGAGGAAGAGGATTGGACAGTCCTTGGTAAAAACGAACAACAATGGCTGATGCATCAATTTTTTAAAATCTGCACTGTTTAGGGTCAGGTTAGCAAGAACTAACTCCTCTAAATAAGGCCTATTGTGGCCAGGTGTGTTTGAAGAACTGATTGTTGCACCATGGTCCTGAGATACGGCTGTTTTTCCCTTATCAAAAAATTTATCTGGTAAATAACTAGCTACATATGACTTTAAACGGAGGTTAAGCACATTCTTTAAAGATTGATAAATATGAACAGATTCATTTTCTGTATTCTCAGATGTCCTGGACGATGAGGTGGCAGAGTCTGTGTTCCGGGAGAGTGATTGGGAGCCCGATCTCGACCTGATCACCGAGTTGACGGCAGACACTTTCAGTACTGCAGTGACAGGATCTGCCCACACGGTGGTGCTGTTTTTCGTCAGATGTGAGTTTGCCTACAGCTCATTTACCCATTGAAATTTCTCTACGTAATATAATATTATTGAAATTTAAATTCATATCTTATTGTCTCTCATATTTTAGTTTAATTTATTTTTTGTTTGCTAGAGGGCTAAATATTAGTGAGAGTATTCAAATAATAATAGATCGCATGCCAACTGATTTGCCCTTGACAGGTCAAATAAACTGGTAGTAAAATACAGTGGAATGAAATGCAAAATGATCAGTATTTCATATTTGCCCCCCAAGGGGATGCTGTTTCCATGGCTTTCATGCAGTCATACATGGAGGTTGCTGATAAACTGGAAGGTAAGCCTGGCAACCAGTTATGTTTGAGGTATCTAACAAAACTGCACTTGTAAAAACCCCTTGGGTCATCACAAGTTTATTTAATAGGCTATAATACATTCTTGCTGACAGCAATACACTCAACTCAATCTATAATAAATGAGGAAAGGGTTCTGTGCTAGAAAATTACTTGCATATTTTGACAGTATTTGACTCAAGTGTCTCCACAGATCTTGTAAATCCCAGAAATTATCATATCTTAGGCTTCCTAGAAACGTGTAGCTCAAAACCAATCCTAGATCCTCCTTTTGCGGCCATTTGTTGCTTTCAGGATTATAAATAAATAAATAAATAAATCTATTAAAATCTCAACTGATTGGTTCTTTATGTACATAAATATATTTATCTTTGTTTTCCAGGAAGTGGAAAAGAACAATGTTATATTTTCTCCAAAAAAATAATAATAATCTTGAATGTGGCTCTTTACGGGTAAAGACATTAGCTTTAGCCATAACCAACAGTCTGTGTAATAGTTTGACTCATATCCAGCATCTTGTGTAATAGCTTGACTCATAACCAGCATCCATCGTATTAGCTTTACCATAACCGACTTGCGTATTAGCTATAGCCATTACCAGGGGTTATCTGTTGTGGTATCGAAAAGGCAGTTGTTAATTAAGTTGTTTAAATTACGGGGGGGGGGGGGGAGTTTAGGGGAAATTCTACAATTTCTTAACATATTACTATTCTTACGATTAAGTCACAAGCAATTTACATCCCTTAGTACGGGCTTGAAGTAATTACAAGCGATCTGTGTGAAAGTAATTTTTACCACAGTTCTGTCTTCACCGCTGCATAGATACACAGCAATATGACTCTTCCAGGCACCAAGATCTGTTTGTCCTTATAATGCAATTGCGATATCCTAGAAAATATTGATCTGATTAGAATGGGAACACATGCAACTTAAGGATGGTTTTGTTTCCAATGAAGGAAATTAGAAAAGGATGTTCATACAAGCCCGGCATCTTTCATTTTTCATATTTATTGTTTTCGAGGGAAAGCTGTTTGAACATCTGGTGTGTTGCAACAGACACTGTGCCTGGAGTAAATTTTTCGAATCTCACTCCAAAAGTCACAAATTATTACAATCAGATGTTTTTTTTTTGGGATATGCAATATATGTAATTATATCTGTCACTTAGCAACTTGGCTTTAAGACATTTCAGCCTTTTCCTCATTTACTTATGTGCCCCCCCCCCCCCCCCCAAGGTTTCCCTCAAACGTACTAGTTGTTGAAGATGGTAAATGGTAAATGGACTGCACTTATATAGCGCCTTTATCCAAAGCGCTTTACATTGGCCCCTCACTCACCCATTCACACACACATTCACACACCAATGGCGGCAGCTGCCATGCAAGGTGCTAGCCTGCTCATTGGGAGCAATTTGGGGTTCAGTGTCTTGCCCAAGGACACTTCGACATGTGGACAGGAGGAGCCAGGGATCGAACCGCCAACCCTGCGATTAGCAGACGACCCGCTCTACCTCCTGAGCCACAGCCGCCCCATGATGGGGATGCCACTTGTGTGTAAAATGATGAGTTCACAACTAATGCGACGTTCCTGTGGGGTGATTGAGATGGAGAGAGATGGAGAGAGATGGAGATTGAGATGGAGATTGAGATGGAGAGAGATGGAGAGAGATGGAGAGAGATGGAGAGAGATGGAGAGAGATGGAGAGAGATGGAGAGAGATGGAGAGAGATGGAGAGAGATGGAGAGAGATGGAGAGAGATGGAGAGAGATGGAGATTGAGAGATTGAGATGGAGAGTTTACCTGTCACGCTTTGGCTTTCCCAAGGTGCATTTTTACTCACTGGTGTGGAAAAGTAGTTAGCCAGGTCTGACACTGTTGCTCTTATTAGTCAGGAATGAATGCACCTCTGTTTCTCCTATCATGCAAGTCACTGGATAAGAGGTGTCTGCTAAATTAATCTAATGTAATGTAAAAGAATACTTTGGGTGTTTTTAAATGATTAATAATATTTTTTTTTTACCCTGCTGTGATTGTCTGTTCATTCTCGATGAGTCCGTAGGGAGACGTCTGCTATGTGTCCGTAACGAGGCGTCTGCTTTGTGTTTACAGATGTTCCAGACGTGCATGTGGCTTATGTAGACTGTGGGGAGTGGACAGACGTGTGCAGCGATGAGCAGATCTCTGGCTTCCCCACGGTGAGGGTGTACCGCCCTGGGGACCCCCCCCAGGCCTACGGAGGCATGCTGGGAGCTGAAAGCCTTCGCAGATTCGTCATGCTGTGAGTGAAGACGCCTCCAACCGCACGCCTGTCATTTCTCATTTTGGATTAATATGGCGTGCCGTTAGACGGACGGAGCGGGACCGCCCCGTGTGCACACCGCTTCATTCTGCAGCCTCCCTAATCCCTTTCCATTGACAACTTCTCACATCCTTTCATGTCAAAATGGAAAAAATAGGTTCTCCGACACTCATACTGAGGGTATGTAGAGTTACAATTCTTTTAACTGTGGTAACCTTAATGAAATTGGTTGTTTTTGAGAGACAATTTGATGGAAAGGCGAATTACAACGTATGCGTGAAAAAGCTCTGACGAAAGGTTAGATGGTGTAAAGAATGCTCTGTGGTGAAACCTCAGTGGAGCGTAAGAAGGGTACGTCACGTGCATGCTTGTCTCTACTTTCCTGAACTGAAGGAGGGCTTGTCATGGGTGAGATTTGCTTATAAAATATGACTGGCTATTGTGAATTGAGTGAAAAGAAAATTGGGGGTAGAAATGTGCAAACGTGCTAGCCTGTGCTAGTGGTGAGGTGGTGGGTGAACCAAAGCAGTATTTTGTGGACTGGACACAACCTGTTGTGGGGAGAGTGGATTCATGCCGTTTGAGCTGTGGTGTGCATAATTCTACAAATTTGCTTAGTTGATAGATGGTAAATCTCATTTATTAGTCACAAGCTTTGCGTAATCTTTCACTTGTGTTTTAAATGAACAAACCAGCAGGAAAAAGCTATCGTGTGTTTTATTGCCTATTGTGGCCTTACATTCTTACATTTGCTTGATACGTTTTTTATTTTATTTCACCCATTTAGCTGAACTCGATCAACACAAACCCTTAAGAGGCTGCCATTTGAGTGTTTTTATGATTTATACCCCCGAAATAGGTTCTTACATTTAGAGAAACTTCTAAATGTTTCTGTTTTGTACATGAACGTAGCACACAGTGAGGCATCGTGTTGTGTTAACGGCACACAAGCTGTCGCACTATTTCACATGGAATTGAATGACTAAATATGAAGTGTTGTTTAATTGGTTGAGTTTAAAAAAAAAAAAAATCCTATTTCAGAAGTCTTTGTATGCAGAAGCAAGTTCTTGCTTTGTTTTAATCTATTCAGGTGTAAAACTAATTGGCTGAATGTTGGCACAACATACACATATGTTTCTGTAGCTGAGACGCAAGCTGCTTTCTCTATGGGTGTTGTGCTGTTAGGGGTGTATCCTAATCCTTGCAGAAACGGTTTATTTTGTTGCAACAACTTGCAAGTGAAGTTTCTTGGATTTGTACCACAAATTGAAATGCTAATGGAAATGGTTGATAAAGCAATGCGAGCTTTGAATGGAAGGTCCGGCGGTACATTAGGTGGTTCACTGGAACGCGATAACTCTGCAGTCTCTGCTTCGACGCCCATTACAGCTGCAGATATGATCTTTCTTCCTCTTCTACTGACGCCTTTCAGTTGGGTACAAGTTACATTTTTCCATTTATTTTCATCCCATCATTTAACTTAATTACTATAGCATTCAGTGTAACCAGAGCCTTTTGAGAAAACGGGTTTCCAATTCACGTTCCTGCGCTGATATGATCACATTTCTCGGAAGATTTAGTTTTAGTAATTTTAGAGGTTCGCAAAGCATTTTACAGAAATTAGTTTTGATTTCTACTTGCTTTTTTGGTGAGGGTAGCGGTTTCTTGGAAGACTGTGACTGATGGCGCTCACAATGCAAAAAATGTGTCAGCAAGTGTTTTAGTCTTTTTTCCTTTCTTATTTCCTTTCTCTCAAGTCGAACATATTAGCTTGTTTTAAGGTACTTTTTGCTTGACAAGTGAAATTCTTACCCCATTAGCAAATCTTGAAATGAGTAAAACTATCTCACCCCATTGGCAATCTTTTTGTCTAATTTAGAAAGTAAGTAAGGGAAATAAGATTTTGTCTAAATATGAGACTAAAATGCTTGTTAAGATTGATGTATTTTTTGGCTTTTGCAGTGCAGGGTTCTAACCAAGCTATGTCTCAGCCTTGTCCACTTCACATCTGCTCTCGTGACCTCTTGTTCCCGCCCACTTCCTCTGATTGGCAGGGCTCGCATCTCTTCCCCTGCTTTCCTGTCCACTGAGGAAGAAGTGCGCTCGTTTCTCGGGGGGGAGTTATACCAGCGACATGCTGACCTTTCCCCTGTCAGAGTACTGGGCCTCTTCAGCTCCAAGCAGGACCCAGGTATGTAATCTCAATTTTAATATCGGTATATAAATTGGAGGACACGCCTGTCCAATTCCCCCCACAGGTCCCGCAAACACAACCATCATGTAATTCTGCTCTGCGTGAAAATTAGCATTTTGGGGGCGGACACTATAGTGCTCAAACCCGGAAACGAACCCTACCTGCCCATTTGCGGATGCGTGTCTGCCGTTGGAAACGTACATAATCTCGTACACTGAGGTCGAATCGTCCAGAAACTCCTTCATGCAGTGCTGGTCTTGATCATGTTTCTTCCTATATGTTGCCTGGGGAGTTTTTCTTGGCATTCTCACCCTAGGCTTGTTTTTGTGGGGGTTTCTAGCCCGGGGTATGTTGTGAAGTGTTTTGAGAGAGATGTTCTCTTAACGCGCCGTATAAATACATTTGATTTAATCCCACAAATTCTGCAGTGTATAGTAGTCCAGTGTCCAGTTTTGAATTGAAGCTAACATTTTTCCATTGTTTGAGGCAGTGATAAGGAAGCATGTTTAGCAGTTTTTTTGTGTTTGAGGCGGTGATGAGGAGCATATTTAGCTGTTCTCTTGTGTTTGAGGCGGTGATGAGGAGCATATTTAGAGGCAGTAATGAGGAGCATATTTAGCTGTTCTCTTGTGTTTGAGGCGGTGATGAGGAGCATATTTAGCTGTTCTCTTGTGTTTGAGGCGGTGATGAGGAGCATATTTAGCTGTTCTCTTGTGTTTGAGGCAGTGATAAGGAAGCATGTTTAGCTGTTCTCTTGTGTTTGAGGCGGTGATGAGGAGCATATTTAGCTGTTCTCTTGTGTTTGAGGCAGTGATGAGGAGCATATTTAGCTGTTCTCTTGTGTTTGAGGCAGTGATGAGGAGCATATTTAGCTGTTCTCTTGTGTTTGAGGCGGTGATGAGGAGCATATTTAGCTGTTCTCTTGTGTTTGAGCAGGTGATGAGGAGCATATTTAGCTGTTCTCTTGTGTTTGAGGCAGTGATGAGGAGCATATTTAGCTGTTCTCTTGTGTTTGAGGCAGTAATGAGGAAGCATATTTAGCTGTTCTCTTGTGTTTGAGGCGGTGATGAGGAACATATTTAGCTGTTCTCTTGTGTTTGAGGCAGTGATGAGGAGCATATTTAGCTGTTCTCTTGTGTTTGAGGCAGTGATGAGGAGCATATTTAGCTGTTCTCTTGTGTTTGAGGCAGTGATAAGGAAGCATATTTAGCTGTTCTCTTGTGTTTGAGGCGGTGATGAGGAGCAGAGCATATTTAGCTGTTCTCTTGTGTTTGAGCAGGTGATGAGGAGCATATTTAGCTGTTCTCTTGTGTTTGAGGCAGTGATGAGGAGCATATTTAGCTGTTCTCTTGTGTTTGAGGCAGTGATGAGGAGCATATTTAGCTGTTCTCTTGTGTTTGAGGCGGTGATGAGGAGCATATTTAGCTGTTCTCTTGTGTTTGAGGCGGTGATGAGGAGCATATTTAGCTGTTCTCTTGTGTTTGAGGCAGTGATGAGGAGCATATTTAGCTGTTCTCTTGTGTTTGAGGCGGTGATGAGGAGCATATTTAGCTGTTCTCTTGTGTTTGAGGTGGTGATGAGGAGCATATTTAGCTGTTCTCTTGTGTTTGAGGCAGTGATGAGGAAGCATATTTAGCTGTTCTCTTGTGTTTGAGGCGGTGATGAGGAGCATATTTAGAGGCAGTAATGAGGAGCATATTTAGCTGTTCTCTTGTGTTTGAGGCAGTGATGAGGAAGCATGTTTAGCTGTTCTCTTGTGTTTGAGATGGTGATGAGGAGCACATTTTGCTCTTCTCGTGTTTGAGGCAGTGATGAGGAAGCATGCTTAGCTGTTCTCTTGTGTTTGAGGCGGTGATGAGGAGCATATTTAGCTGTTCTCTTGTGTTTGAGGCGGTGATGAGGAGCATATTTAGCTGTTCTCTTGTGTTTGAGGCGGTGATGAGGAGCATATTTAGCTGTTCTCTTGTGTTTGAGACTGTGATGAGGAGCATATTTTGCTCTTCTCGTGTTTGATGCAATGATGAGGAAGCACACTTTGCTGTTCTTTCTTACAGGGAGGGATATGTTTGAGGAGGCAGCCAGACTTCTCAGAGGCGAGACTATGCTGGGACTCTTCACAAACCTACAGGCAGAAAAATGGTACCTTGCGCCAGCAATTTGCATCTGTCCTTCCAGATATATGAGCTTATGCTTGGCCTCGCGCTCTGTGAGCGTCTGTTGACGTGCAGGAAAATTGCATTTTGCCTTTTGTGTACGGAAGACGGATGCAGGCTGTCAGAACTGATGTCAGTGGTGGCATCGCATTGAGTTCTGCAGTAGAATCATCTTCTCTTTTTATGAGAATGTGGTTCATGTTTTCCACCCCCAGAATTAAATTAATGGGACGTGTGGGATTTGCTGTAACAATTTTACATGTTTTTGTTTATATTTAATGTGCTTTTCTCTTGTTAACTATTTTTCTGTTCTCAGGGCTGAAGAATACTCTGTGAAGCTTCCAGCCATGCTGGTATCCAGGGGTCCCAAATCCCAGATGGAGCCCTATTCCCTGTTTATGTCCACTGTGGGGGAATTGGTCTCGGACATACAGAAGGCCGTGTTGGATAGCTTTGTGAGTGGTTCTTGGAAGTTCATGGGGGCTAAATTATGTTGCTGGGAAGTTCATTGAGGTTTAATTTAATTTTGATCAACAGGATTCCTTTTGGTTTTACTCCTGTTGTTTTAAACATGCCAAGTCTGTCCTGTGACCTTGTCCTCATGTAACTCTCTTCCCCCCCCCCCCATAGTAAACATTGCTTTAGTTAAATGCAATACACTGAGCTTGCTCTAGAATTGGGTTTGTAAAATTGTGCCCTTTTCAATCCCAGTGGAAGGGAAATCCGCAAACACTGATTGCATGTGAACTTGTATGTGTAAGAACACTAGTCAATCAGTATAGCTTGGTGAATTATTTCAGCAGATTTCAGCAGTAATGAAGAATTCTCAAATATGGAACATTTTGTCATAAAATCTGCACATTAGGACAATTTTAAACCAATATATTTTTCAGTTACTATGGCTTGAAAAGAACATGTGGAGCATTTAACTGAACGGGAGCTGTACAGTAACGCAGCGTTCACGTTTTAATTGAGTCTTATTTGGCTCCCCCCCCCAAGTATTTGACAAGTCTGTATACATATGGTTTTGGTGAACCTTTTTCTTGCAGTTTATGGATTTCAAGCTGCAGTTAACAAGTTCCATTGATGAGTTGATTGGTTGCCGGTGTGCTTGCTGAATTGCCAATAGGTGGGGCAGAGCGATATTGTGGGAATTCACTGTCCATCCGCGATAACCAAAATTCTCAATTTCATTACATTTCCTGTTGTTCTGCATCTTTCCCCATCATTACTAGAAAAGCACTCTTTCTGACCGTCTGATTGGCACCAGATGTAAGTCGGCCAATTCCAAGTCAAGCAGTCATTTCCTGTAAATGTTGTGCATGTTTTCTAAACTGGAACCTTCTCCTGTGATTTGTGGGTTTCTAATGACTTTATGGCTTTCAGACAATAGCTGTTCGGGGTTACCTTTTCCTGGCCGTCCCTCGCATCCGCATTAGATTTGGTTAAACATGTATGCATGTTTAACATTTTATAAATATCCACCAGCCCAGTAAGCACTAGCAAATGAGGGGAGTTATAAGTGTATGAAACGGTGTATGAATTGTGGTGGACACATGTCAGAGATGCAATGCCAGACAAACTGCTGAGCAAAGCTCTAGCCACTAGGTGGCAGTGTATGCTAAATAAAAACATTACTCTCAGTCTCCGCTGTCATGTTAATGTCAGCTGCTACGTTTCTGTTGAAAGAGATACATTATGCAAGAAGTTAATTTACTCCTGGCAGAGTTAAGATTCTACTCCATAGAGTTGGGACTGGTGCTTAAACAATCCCAGGTGCCTTAAATAGGATACTGACATCGGTTGCCTTAATTCATCTTATAAACATATATTTTTATTGATGGAAGTGTCTCTTAAAAGTATATATTGTGTATTGTGATGCATTAAATGTTGTAGTACAGCATCTTAGCAGACTGGCTCACTCATCTCAGTTTTGAATTTATTTAACTTTCAGAAACTGTTGCTTTCAAAAATATAGATTAATTGTCAAAGCATATATAAACCAATTATAACAAGAAGCCCTTTCAACCAGTAGCAGTTCTGGAATCATTTTGGTCTGTGCAAAGAAGTTCACTTTGCTGTGAGTTCACTTTCACCGACTCACTGCCAGACCATAGGGTTTAGTAGTATATCATGCCAAACAATGCCACACTTTTCTCCAGTGAGGACATCTTTGTTGTGTATGAAGTTGTGATGCCTCGCGCCATTTCATAATAAACACACTGGAATCCCAGACGTAACATGCAAACATTGCTGCCGTGCAGTTTGGGGTGTGTGTGTGTACACTTTATTACATGCTATAAGTGTGATCTTCTGCTTCTTGCAGCCAGAGCTGACTGTTGAGAACCTTCCAGTGTACCTGGAGCTGGGAAAGCCTTTGTTGCTACTTTTCGTGGGGGATGATGAAGAGGATGAGGAAGGGGAAGGGAGGAGACCGAGTGTTGTTGTGAGGGAAGAGATGCACAGACTGCAGGGTACAGGGAGACTGGAATCTTACCTGCCCTGCTGGATACACCTGTGAGTACCTGATCTCTGTCCTGTGTTGGGTCTCCAGCAGAACATTTGGTTTCCAGCAGTAAAGATAAATCACTCACTCACTTTCACGCATAAATGCATTAGATATGTGCTGCAATAATAATTATGGAAAAGCAATGAAGGCCTTGCTGTGCTTCAACTAAGCAAATCATCTGAAATATCCTGTACAGAGAAAATGGCATATTTTTCTTATTGGTCACATAGCACAGGTACATAAATATTTAATAACCAGGTACCTGTTTAAAAACTTGTAAAATAAGGAGGCCTTAGTGGCCTTAAGGGAAGGAATCCAAACCTTTTATTAAAAATAATAATTTAAAAAAATGTATTGAAAGAATATCTGGTCATAATTCAGTTATTTTTTACCTTTGATCTTGCAAATAATGTGTATTAGAAACTACTGATATCTTTGTTGCAGTTTCAAAGGTTCCATCTTTGTCGTGAGGGAAAATGAGCTGTAATTGTAGACTTCTCAGTAAAAACATCCAGAGAGCTTTTTTCCCCTCCCTGAGAGCACGGCAGGTTAAATTGGTCCTTTTGTTACTGTAACCGATAGACGGATCAGGATGTCTTCTCTTCTTACAAGAAAAAGGCACAAATAAAACTCCTTGTAAAAGAGAACGCCCCCTGCTGGTGTGTTCCGTCTTTTCCAGAGGTCGTACTCCAGCGGGGAGGGAGGTTCTAGAATCTTACCTGGGTTCCGTGCCCCCGCTGCCTGCACTGGTGCTGTCTCAGCTGAACTCTGGGGGCGAGGTGTTCCTCTACCCTCCCGAACAGCCCATCCTGTCTCAGGCTGTCCTACAATGGCTGCAGAGAGTGGACAACAAGGAAGAACAGCCTACAGGTCAGCGTCGATCTTTTACCTTCTCCTATTGGCTGTGCTCGACTGTCACTCAACACTCAGAATGTGTTTTCCCCACCCACTTTAGCTTGCACTCTAGTACAATATGCAAAGCATGTTTTTTTTGTGTTTTTTTCCCTGCAATTTGGTAGCCAATTGGACTCTATGCAATTCAATTTCCCCGTGTAGCAACCGCTAGAGAATCACCGCTACCACCCCTTCGTCCGGTAGCAGTGCGCGAACCGTGAGTCCAGCTCTCTCAGGGCTGTCTGTGCGATGATTCGCTGAGTCCCTCCCCCCACCCCGGGAGCAGCAACCAATTGCTACTCCCTCAAGGCACCGGCCATACTCGGATCTGGCAGGACCGGGGGTCGATCCCCCCCCCAATCCTCGGGGCGCAACCGAACACAGAAAACCTGCGCCTTAGTCCTCTGCACCACCGCGGCGGCCATATAGCATGTTTTAAAATAAAAAAAATTCTGCGCTCACCTACATTTAAAAAAATAAAATAAAAAAAATCTTATGTCCTGGGTTTTTCTGCATAATTTCTTTTCAGTAATCTATTTACAATTTGATAATACTGTCCCCATAACTCATCTACATGCCCCTGTACATGCCCCTGTACATGCCCCTGTACATGCCCCTGTACATGCCCCTGTAATGTAAACATATTACAGGATAGGAGTAATTCTTGTATGTGGGCAGAAAGGGAGTGGTTCAACAACTGGGCACCTGAGTTAAACAAGCTGCTCTATGCCATTAGCCTATATAAACATGTATTGGCTCAGCATTGAGTAACTACTGTACAGGTTCATTCCAGTTCTCTTTCTTAACAAAAACATTTGCATAGTTCTTTTGGGCATAAACATTTTCTTTCAGAAATAAGCACACTTGTATGATAAGTGCCATCCAAATCTTTGACTTTTGATGTGTAGGGGTGTAAAGTGTCAGTGCATCATCAATGTTACCCCCTTTTCATATGTTCATGCACAAACGCTAACCCACGGTTATATTTTATCAGCATATGTGCACTAAAATGTGATCAATTTATCGTTTGTGTGTGATCAGTGATCATTCTTATGACTAAAGGGTTTGTGTAGTCCAAATGAACGGCTCACGTAAGAGTACTTTACGAGCATCATTTAATAGATAAATTAACTGGCATTTCAATAGCACCACATTTATTTAGCGTTGTTCTCGGAACTGTTGCCACCACCTCCAGCAAGATCAAGTTTTTCCCACAACTACAATCTCCCCGCGCTTTAATGCAGACCACTATCGCCTCCAGCAGGGACCCTTTGGGTCCCCTCTCATAGGGCATGTCAGGACCCTGTCCTGTTGCAGAGCTCAAATCCAGACTACTGCCCTCAGAACATGCAAAAGTAACACTACTGCCAACACATTTACACATACTAAATTAATACTACCACCGTTACAACTAGACAAGCTAAATGAACACTACTGACGTCGCAACTACACATACTAAATTAATACTACCACCGTTACAACTAGACAAGCTAAATGAACACTACTGACGTCGCAACTACACATACTAAATTAATACTACCACCGGCACAGCTACAGACTCTAAATTAACAGGAATTGCTCTGGTTCCATTTTTTTCTCTGGCGCAGGAAGTCCAAACCAAATAACAATGGCTGCCTGTCTTGGGAAATGTGGAATACTGGAAGAGCGGTGCCTGTATTTGCTCTGTTGGTCAGGCAGCTGGGATGTGCTCATGTTGCTTTGTGTTTTCTGCTTGTTGTGCTCCCTTCCTTGACCTGGTTGTTTGATGTAAATTGTGGGAAGTTTTTTTTTTATAGTTTCCCTGCATTCAAAGCTTTTTTTTTTTTTCTTGGTAAGGAAACCAAACTATTGTGCTGTGATTTTTGGGGATGACATATACGAGCTTTTGTATGACCACTGGGCAGGCCGAGTGCTTTACAGACAGATAAATCCTGAAAATGGCTACGTGGTTTTAGCTGTGGTTTGGTACACAAGTTAACCACTGTATTTAGGAACCGCTTGCAGTTAATTTTTCATATGGTTCATTTAATTGTACACTATCTTAAATGACATTTACAGATTATAATTTTTTTCATGTGTCTTTTTCTATTGTCATAAAAAATCTTCCTTGGGTGAAAACCAATGTGATTTAAGTAAGGTTTTGCTTTTTTTTTTTTAAAAATACATTTTATAGTCCTGTTTTCTTGTATTTGCCTCCTATATCCATGTTCTCACTACAGGGTAACAACTGTTTCCAATAGGAAAATCCCCAGGCTGTTGCCTCGGTGAGAAGCTGATCTCAGTTAATCAGTTTCAGGCATGGGATGCAGACAGGCCTTTTAGTTTGTGGTTTCACTTTTATGAAACGGTTCCAATCACCAGCACAATGGATGTTACCTCTGAATAAACTCCTCCAGAATCCAAAATTTCTATTTTTACCCTCTGAAAGTAGCCTTTTTCTTTTCTTTTTTGTAATGACATGGTTATTGCTTATATCTTGTGTGATACCACAGGGGTAGGCTAGAACTGACTGAATAGAATGGACTGTTACACATTTATATAAATAGAAAATCCAATTAAATATTGAGTACATTTACAGAGTCCTGAGTGGGTCCGGGACATTTTGGTCTGACATTTTTTTGAAAATGCTCACTAAGTATTTTATCTGATCATCTATTGAAATCACACTAGCATTGTTTCAGGGTTTCTTGTAGCACATGCGTGTTCTGTGATGCCGTAACATGCTTTTTACATGCAGCAGCCTTCCGCCTCGGCCTGTAGAATTTCACTGCAATTTCTTTAATTGTTTTAAATGCATTACAGCGCATTGCGGCCAGCCTGTTTCATGAGAGAGAGAGAGATTCTTGGGGGCAGGTTGGGTTTGGCTTGTTGTCAACAGTCTTGTAGTAAGAAGCTTTGGCCTTTAGAGGGAGCACAAATCCCTGTTTTTCCTCTGATGGATGCCTGTACTGACATCCATTTCCAATTATACAAATGCATTTAAGCTTTTTGGGTCAGATATTTGAAGTTGAATGTTATCTGGAGGTTTTAAACTACATCCCCTCCCTATGCAGACGAAACTTGTCTGGGCGGAAAATATTTGACAAACCACCCATACTGGTTGTCGGTAGTTAAATTGTATTCTCTTTCAGCTGTTGTGCATTTTTAGATTCTGTGCCAGAGAATCAGTTTTGGCCTCTGTTCTGGCCTGCTGGGATATCTCCATCCCTGGTAATGTGTGTGAGAACAGGGCCATTCTATTCTATTCAACCCATTATGCCTAATAGTGTGTATGAATAGTGTGTATGAATAGTGTGTATGACTGCTGCCAAAAATCACCACAACACAAATATAGTATTGGTCTCTGTTGAAGCACTTTCTGCTAGTCAATTCCCATAAGGCCCCATTACTGTAGTTTTCCGATATTTCTATGAAGAGGACGTGCATTTGTCTGCATTAAAACTTCATCGGTTTTCTGCTTCCTATGATTTCAGTGTAATAGTACCCCTTAATTGTGTTTGAACGGAGGCAGCCATTTCTCTAATGAATTCTGTAGAAATCCTGGGGTTTTAGGTCTCGTCTTGGTTAGGGCCCTGTTTCCAAAAAGCATCTTAGTGTTTTGTGTTTGTGCTTTATTCATTTTATGATGAATGTTTTTTTTTGTCGCTTCCAAGGCCCGCCCCCTCCTCAAGGTTGGGCGGTGGTTTCAGATATCTTTCTCGACGCATATTTCATGTCGGAACATGAAGAAACACTATCTTTGTTTTGCAATACTGAAACGCTCATACCAACTCGCAAGTCCCCCCCAAAATGCCTTTACTTGTCGAATATCCATTCATAGACACCTACCAAAACGTGCAGGACTGGGTGCGTTGAGATCTCGATGCAAATCCCAACCTGTGCGAGATTGTCTGCAGTCCCAGCCTCTTATCTCGCCTGGAGGTTAGGCCACTTCCTGAGCTGCTCCAGCACTTTCTGTTTAGGGAAGAGAAACTCCTGAGGGCAGCTGCTTTGTGTGTCATTAGTTGAGTTGTTGTAAATGGCTAGAAACCATGTTATATAAAACGGTCAGGTGAGTTTTGACTGCAAATGATCCTGATTTGACATGTACAAATATAAGGCAACATTTACTTGCAAAACCTTGCATGCCAACTGACTAATGGTGACTGTATTTGTGCAAACAAACGTGCTATCAGCTAGACGGCCATCTATATCCGCGGCACACAAAAATGGAAAAAATGATAGAGAAGTTAGAACTCCATAAAGTGCTATATATTGATTGGCTGACAGTGCTGTGAACTTTTAACTGTGGCAAAGATGCACAGGATGTTGTTGGGGTTTTTTTGTGCATGTGGGGAAATGGAACCACGTTTGATGACAAATTGTTTTTAGAGCCTTGACTCTGGTTAAAGGTGACTAAACATAGCCGTGCGTCAGCGCGAGCTGTCCATCTCGCTCGTGCGTGTCCTTCACACATCGCAAGCTGCTGCAGAAATCTTCTCTGTACACATTCAGATTCCAAGGCAACTGGGCAGCCAAGCCAGACCGAAAGAATCCGGTCACCGTTTAGGTTACCCATCCGGGGTCATATGCATCTAAACAGCCGCAGCCAAAATTTATGCGTGGAGTGCGTGCATGGACATCAAAGGCAATCAAAGGTGGGATTAACGGACCAGTTGCACGCACTGAAATTCTCATTTCAGAACTGTCTCTCGGGAACTGGGAGTGCACATCTTTTCCCTGCAGGGTATAATATGAAGGTGTTCATATAAATATTTATAACTGGGACTAATAGGCTAACACTGGGAGGGGGCTTTACAAATTGAGTTTATTAAATATTCCATATAATTTCCTAAAGTCAATATTACGCGCAAGCCCTGTATTTGCTTTTAATTCCTTTTAGGCTTCAGCCTGTCCGACCAAATATTACCAGATGTATTTTAAAAGGTTTTAATGTAGTATTAAATATTACTTGCATAAGTGCTCTTTGGAGTTATTTAAAATATGCTTTTAACCTGTGAGGCAAACGTATTCACATCAAGATGCGCTCATGTCAAACAAGTGACATATTGCCTAAAATGGATGACCGTCTAAATGCTTGTTCAGTGTGCTCCTTCTAACCTGCAGTTCTTTTTCTTCAGATTGTATTTTTTCAGTTTGTATTTTTGGCCTGTTCCTTATTTATGGTTAAAGAGCCTCCCCCCCCCCCCCCCATTGGCCAGATTGTGTCCATTTAGCAAGCAGCTGTTCCCTTTCTAATGCAGAGCATCTTCATTTTATTCCTGATTTAATTCCAAATTCTGTTATGTGTCATAACTCACTGTAAAAATAATGAGCTGCTATGAGCAAAAAAAAAGACTGTGCTTCCTCAGAGTGAGTGCATAATTACCTGCTTTTTGTAATTGGCCTAAGAAAGGTTTAATTTCCGGCTGGCTGCAGCTGTATTGAACCTGTTTGTGTTGCACTACCTAGTTCTGTTGATCTGGGCTCCGGTATGTGAAAATACTAAGGCTAAACCTTGCTCTAGGTCCAAAGCAGGGGTTGTTTTTTTGTTGTTCCTTGATACTTAATTGATGAATTACAGCAGTTGACTATGGTTTTATGGGTCTGAATTGGTTGCTGCTTTAAGGTTAAACCAGAAACAAACAAATCTGATGGCTATTCTAGAGCAGGGTTTGGAAACGCTATTCTAATGAATCAGTCCAAGTAATTCATAAAGCTTTTTATTCATATGCGTGCTCGTAAAATAGCGGAACGCTGAAATGTCTGGGGACCATTTTTAGGTTTGGAATGAGTTCCAAGACTTTAGCCCATTTTTAGGAGTTTTTTAGTTTGTGATTTGTGAGTGGAGAACCGGCTTTCGTTTTTGTTTTGGCTCCGACTCTTATCTGTGAAACCATGTTGCCTCATGAATCGTATCGGAGCATGAATGCGCTTTCTTGCTCGTACCTGCACTCAGACTTTTTCCTGTACTATCAAGTACGTCAGAAGACACTGTTTCAGGGCTGTTTTGCGTGCATTTCACGGTAGTTGGTCCATTATCAAATTTGATCCGCATTCTTCTCCCAAAGCAGTATTTTGGAAAGATTACCGTGTGAATAAGTGCATCTGTTAGAAATTTCTTTGAAGCGATCACAGTGCAATGGCAGTGCAACTGAGGCTGCTATAACACGTTATGCCTGCATGGTTGGAAGACACGTTCCCAGTACATCTGCATTGTGTTCCGTTATTCCATCCAGTCCAACTTGGACCCAGTTCTGTTGTTTTTTTCCCCCCATTTTTGAGTGGAGGTTATGGGTCCAGATGTGAGGACTCTATTGTGTACCGGGTGACTTCTGTTCTGACTTCCATTACTGCACAGCACCCTTTCACCTGCTCTTGCCTTTAGCCCCTTTTCCCATAATGGCACTGGCCTCCTGTACCTAAACTCACTCCAGCTTTTGCCAAACAGGAAGTCTTGTTGATGTCCTTCCCTGTAGAATTAGTTTTACACGTGTGTGAACTTTGTAACCGCTGATTCTGCACCAGTATGTATTTCTATTTTCATTAAATTGTTGTTGTCTGGAAAGGATTTCCAAATTTCCCCTTGGGAAATGGGGAAATGACGGCACACTGAGGCGAGTTCTTTCGAATTTAGGTTCAGTAAACTCAAAGATCAGGCTTTTGGAAGTATTAATAGGTGCTCTCTCTGAATTGAGTTGTGTCTGTTCTAATTTCATGTAGATTGTGTTAACAATAACTTGGTAGTTGGCTGTAATGTATTTTGCCTAACGGAAGCAGATTGTAATGTTGATGACATTACCTTATATGTACTTGATTGTTTTTCAGGATATAAAAGATGGATGTTTTACTGCACAACAACACATAAATTTTCCATATCGCACAGTTTGAAATGTTTTCTTTTTTCCAATCCATCACTGGGAAATATGGGTTTTTTGATCGCTTGTGTTTTTATTTCCACCAAGGTTATTTATGTTTTGTGACTGCAGATCTGCATGAGCTTCATAACTAACTCTGATATAAAGGATTTGTTAGTGGTCCCTGATTCATAAGCGAATGAGTACTAGTACTGGCCATGCCTCCAGGATATTCAGTAGCGTGTGTTTTCCATGGTGGTTGATGTTGCAATACCACGATGATGTTCTGCAGATTGGTGAGATCTGCTATGGGATTTTTATTTTATTTCATTATAGTATAGTGACTGGGTCACATAGTGACGTCCGACTTGCTCCGTTGAATATTTGGTGGTTTCCAATGTGGTTATTTTAGCTTTTCAACCGGGTTTAGAAATGGGTTTAAACTTTTCTGAAGTCCCTAGAGATTTTTGTTACCAATTACATTTTACCCGTTTAAAAAATGTTTTTGGCATTTGGCATATGGCATATGCTCTTATACAGAGAGACGGCTTACGTTCTTTACACGCAATACAAATTAATTTATATTTTAGGTTTTTAGCAGAGCAACGTACAGTTTATGGTTTGTTTTGGTTGAATTTTGATGTTTTTACAGCTGTGGGAATTTTCTGAAGTATTTCTGGTTAAGTACCATGCTCAATGGTACAATGGCAGTGCCTGACCCGGAAATGGACCGATTCTCTACTCGTTGTGCTAATGTGCTATTCTCTTCAATCTTCAGCAATGTCTGAGCCTCTGAGTCACATGATCTTCTTTGCTTTGTCTCAGGTGTGATTTTGGACGAGAAGTGGGGTCCCCCGGTGCCTTTCTATGACTTCCTGTCAATCATGGACCGGGAGGCCCCAGGATACGCGGCCCAGAAGGCCCCCAGGCTGAAGAAGGGAGGAAGCCAGGAGGAGGAAGAGCAGGAGGAGGAGAAAGAGCAGGAGGAGGAGAAAGAGCAGGGAGGTGAAGAGGGGGGTTCCGTTGAGGGAACGCTCCACCACAAACCCCCACTGCCCCACAGCGGGCCCCCGGCACGTCACCAGCACTCTGAACTCTGACCCCTGGAGTGCCCCTCCACTCAGGGATAGAGAATTCTACGGGGCCCTGAGGTAGCCACACACATTCTTCAGAAGTGTCCCATTTCAGTGGTAACATTTCCATAACTTCAGTCTCCTGTTCAACCGCCCAGAACAGGAACATACTGTATTTATCAAGTAAAATACCTATATTTATCAACAAAAATATGTATATTTTTCTACGTTGTCTGTAGTGGATTTTGTTTATGCCTTGCTTTGATGGTGCTGTGTGAGGTATTCTTGCAGGAAAATTGTCTGCTTGTACTTTCTCTGAGGCAACGCCTACTGTCTTTTCCAAACATTTTCCATCCATTCCACAATCCTTCCTTTATGGAAAAATGCATGTAATTGTCCATTGTAAATTGCAAGCCTGAAACAACTTCAAGTATTAGTTTTTGTTGCATTGTTAAAATTAAATGCAATCATGTGAGTGCATCATAGGCAGATATGATAGGAGTTCCAATTAAATAAATTTGCCCTGGTCTGGTCGTCACCATGAAAGCATGCGGCTGAGTGAAACTGAGTCTGTTTTGAATCTGCTTTAAGTGGAATATCGAAGTAGACATTCCCAATATGCTTCCAGTTGTTCTATTTTTCTATTTTTGAACCAATAAAAACTCAGAGCACAGCGATGTGTGTCATTCCATGTGAAATCGGCATGAAATTGGCCTTTTAGATCATCTTGACATTTCACATAAAGAAGCACCTACAGCAAAACATGTTTCCAGCGATATTTGGCAAGAAAGTCACATTTGCATCCCAAGTCATTATTGGTGGGTCATCAAGGAAGGCGGTGGAGTGGGTTTGTTATGGCTAAGATCATATAAACATCCTTCCCCTCGAGGTAAATTTTGTGCCAGATTTCTGGAGAATTGGAAGGGCTCTGGCATTTCGATGGTCAGATTGTGTTCTGATTCTTGCCTTAATCTACTTGCACATGGCCCTTTGGAAGCGGAAATTTCTGACAACACAAACGTGTGCACGCTCACGTGCACGCGTCCCTCGACGGCCGTTGCCCTGATAAGCAGCGCTGATGTGGGCCCTCTGAGGAACGTTCCAGACTCTCCGCGGCCGGGGCCTGCAAACTGTTGCACAAAGGCGATTGTCCCAGCGCAGGATGAGAGAAAAAGTACCACATTGATCGACCATTTCCTGCCACTGCCAACCGTGCTCGGTCAATAAAGGCACTCAGCCGGCCACACCACCTTTACCGCTCTCGACTTTGCGGACTGCAAAGTCTGTTTGCAGACTGCAGTCGCTTTCATTTTCTAATGGAGTGGACCCTGCAATAAAGACATCAGCTTGTTTTCT
Source organism: Ilyophis sp. 1 JC-2022 (assembly GCA_022702515.1). NCBI lineage: Eukaryota > Metazoa > Chordata > Actinopteri > Anguilliformes > Synaphobranchidae > Ilyophis > Ilyophis sp. 1 JC-2022. The sequence continues at coordinate 44,594,359 of CM040406.1, forward strand.
TTAGTTCCTCCCTCCAATGGAAAATCCAGCATCTCTGCCAGCCTGCGTTATTTTCTGTACTGCACTGCGGGCCTGCTGCTTTGATTCAGAACCTTTGTATTTTATTGTACATCTGGCCCATTTGAAGTGCCTTTTGGAGACTGTAATATCACGTCTATGCAAGTCCTTTCTGCGACCCTGAACAGCCATAAAGAGTTGTTTTCCCACTATTTTAGGCCCAAAATCCGCTCTGTTTGAGAGCCGTTCTGGGAGGCTGAAATGGACTGAGGCCAGATTGGGGGGGGGTGGCAGGGGAAGCCTGGCTGGTCAGCATTAACCTCAAGGCACCACTCCTGTCCCCACATCCACAAAGAGACATCTGGACTTTTACAAAGGCAAGAGAACAAAACAGAAGTCAAGCCCTCAGACCAGGAAAGGCTAAACTTTATTGAAATGTATTTTTCCTTGTTCATTTATTATTTATGGTGTTTAGGAACAAAACCACATACTGTTTCATGTATACATGTACAGGAGCCTACAAATGTATTCGGATGATTTGGTTCATTCTGATGAGATGAACAAAATGCAAGTGTGCTTTTTTGTATTGGAAAGAGTGATACTGCCCAAAGCAGGAGCTTGTTTTACAAATAATACATTTTGTGTTTTTACATATACAATCTAATGATTTTTTTTTGTTGATACTTGCCACTTCTTTGTTGTGGGTTTGGAAGAGGCATCTCAAGTGTAATCTCTAAGGGTTGATACGGTAATGCGTGTGGTGAAAGGGGCTGAATAACAGAGATGCATATATTTCTCTCAGGTTTACGGCTCGCAATGTTTTTTTATTTTAACCACTATCTGTGCTTAGTGTTGTGGTCTTACTGACACCCTTTTAAAAGTGTTTCTCCATTTACTGATTTATTTTTTTATTTTTTTAAATTTGTCAGGCCTCATAACATTTTTTTAAATTTGCCTTGGCCACTTTTGCAACTGGCCTTAGTTTGGACACTTCAGATTTGGATGAGGACATTGTGCTGGTTATTTTTACAGAAATTAATTTGACATCAATATAATCTCGGAGTTTTCCCTAAAGTAGTTAAAATGAGATTAAAAACGATCAAATGGTTGGGGAAAGAAATAGGGTTTCTGGACGAATCGGGGACCGTCCGGTGATATCTCTAGCTTTAGGGGCTGTCTGCTGACATTGGTCACACGAGCAAATGCGTATCTGTAATCTGTATGACGTTCTCGACAGGCTCATGTACAGCAGATCCATCAATTACTCAATGCACATGGGACAGGGGGAGGACCGGTCGTATGGGAACGTCGGCAAGATTTCCGGGAAATCGATAAGTGAAGGGCTACAGCACAAGGGAAAGCCACAGGAAACATGGGAGTATGTGATCGCTAAAGGAAATGCGATATGCGTCCCAGACAAGTTTCATTAATCATATCGCCTGAGCGTGTCCTCTTTGTTTTTGTCTGATACCCTGTCGATTTTAGTCACTGCTGCATTTCCGGCTTCACAATGAATACCCTCCCCCCCCCCCTCACACCGCCACAAAGCAGGAAGGAAAATACCCGGATGACATCCATTCATACCATTTAATATAGAAAATTAACTTGTCAACACGTATTAATACGAGAGAAAAGATTTCCGTCCGATTCAAAATATTTCAATAATGTGTGAAATATTTTGGTGGTGATTTTTGGGGTAACCTCCTGTCTGGCTCCTTGAAAATTTCCCGTCATAATTTCCCGTCTATATAAGCTTCATCAGCCTTTGATTTCCTTCATGTCTATTTCAGGCCGTTGCCAGTCACCCAGGGATTTGAGGAGGAATTTGAGGCTTTTTTTGTTTTTTTGTTCCTAAATCCTG